>CM046003.1:26850015-27450015 GCA_025175895.1 Wurfbainia villosa
TCGAGAAAATTCCCAGAAAGACTTAGTGGATCCTTTGACTAAAGCATTACCTCAAAGTAAGTTTGAGGGTCATGTTAGTGCTTATGGTATTGGATACCGTAGCGATTGGCATTAGGCCAAGTGGGAGTCTGTTAGTAATATATGAGAGATGTCCTAAGGCAATCACCTTATGTATGAACCATTTATATGATAAATGAAGATTCACTATTTGAGTATACATGTTTCATGTATTTGATTGGATCTTAAACTCATTTACTGAATGTCCACGATGTGATTCACAGCATGAGAGAATTTGTGATTGAATCACAACTAGTGAGTATCTCTACATGTGTAATTGTGATGTATCGGAATTATCCCTAGTCGATGAATTGATGGATCTGGACACCATCAATTCTGTCGAGACTAGCACGAGGTATACTCCTTGGTGTATCCAAGCAGCTGATTCTCACTGGCTGGAGACATTGTGATGTCCGGAGTTAATCGTGGATGCTAGTTATGGTAACTAGTTCATTGGAGTGACCAGCCGTAAGACTTCGTATGGTTCTCTAAATATATAGATATGTCAATGAAGTTCTTAATATGGCTTAAGTGCGATGTTCCTTTGACTTGCGGTATTCAAGTCATCTTGATCATGGAGACTTATGCTTTGACATCTTAAGCAAACATCTCTAAGGAGATGTGGACCCAGGATGATTGGGTATAAGTCGAAGTGATCGAAGGTGTTTGAATAGCCTATAAAGGATTCACCACTCCTTGCGAGGAGATGTATACCCATGGCCTCTCGTCGGATTGTTACTAAAGTCTTTGGCCAAAGCATTACATGTTTAGAGTAAGGTACTCTTCGATACATGTGGAGTAACTAGAATCCGTAGGACGAGGAATTGATACTTGGGCTAGGTGTGACGTAGTCAGCCTAGTGGGGACTGACACTATAGACCATGTCCTGAACCAAGTGGGTATAAGATGAGTGAAGGGAATGGGGCACGAATCATTCGAGCTGCTGAAGGGTTTCAGAAATAGTTCTGGATCAACCGTTGATCTTTTCGGTTAATTGGGGATCATGATGTACTACTAGGTGCCACTCATGATCGTTCTATAATTAATGGTTAATTATAGACGGCCAACATAAACCGAGAACCTATTTGGTCACACGCGCAACGAGCGTAATCCAAAGGATTTAAAACGAGCTTGAGAATGGGATTCTCAGACCGAGAGAAACTAGGTTTGGTTGGACCAAACATAAAGCGAGCATGAAATCGTTTCAGTCGCAATGGAAGCGTGGATGGGCCGTGTCTTATGAAGACATAATGGATGAACCAAAATGGTTTGGTTCTAATCCAATGGAGGAGAATAAACCAAAGGGTTTGGTTTATTTTAAACGAATGAACCAAAAGTTGGTTCGGTTCGTTTTAACTTAAAATAAACCATCATGGTTTGGTTTATTTTAACTTATCTTAATGGAGCGGGTTAACGGGCTTTATGGATATGATCCATTAACCATTAAGAGAATTAGTTCTCTATAAAAGAGGGCTTAAGAGATTGTTAAGCCCTAACTAATCCAAACCCTAGCCCCTTGAGTTGACGCCCACCTCAACCTTGGAGTTATTCGGCGCCAACCCTAAAGCTGCCGCCGCCCAGCTTGTGTGCTTCCGTCCAAGTCTTTTCCGGCGTCCAAGCTTCAGCCGGAGAACCTCCGGCGACCCTCCGGCGATCTCTTTTGGGTTCGGTGATAAGGTGAGCTCCACCTCTCCTTTGGCCGGCCTCTATTCCTCCACCGAAAGCTGTCCAGTTTTTCTGGACAGCTTGTTTCTTTGTTGTCGGAGCGTTGTTTGGACGATGGTTAGAGCTCCGACAGCGGCTAACTTACCGGGGATTCGATCTCTGGTAATCCTCTGAGGTGGAGGACGAAGGATTCGTCAATCGGTTGACGAATACCTCTCCGGAGAAGCGAGTTTTGAGGACTCGTCTTGAGATCCGAATTTGGATTCGGATCGTGATCATCTCTCGATCACGTCGTCTTCAACACGAGGCTAGTAACCCGTACGAAGATGAAGCTCGTGGCTTAGCGAAGTCATCCCGAGGAACTCGGCGTGGATACGGATAGAGACGATTCTTACGAGGATCATTCCGGTTGATGCCGTTCCCGCTACACGTCATACGAAAGGTATAACGTAGATAAATTTCCTTTTATTGCAAATTTTAATTTACGGTTATGTCTACACTTGTTGTAATATGCATGCGTGTGATGTGTGTGTTGTAATAAATATAGATTTATTATTTTAATTACTTCCGCTGTGTTCATGTTTACGAAACATGATCGAACACACACACACCGCGGTGCCGGAAACCCAACAAAGAAGGGGGTAGATTTGTTTGTATTAGGCTTTGAGGGGTTCTTGGCTCAAAACGCCGAGCAGGGATACCCGCCTCCCGGCACGGACACCAGTTACTTGGATCCGGTAGGGGCGTTAGCTAGGTGTCCGCCCGATCTCTTCGAAATGTAATTTATAACATTCTCTTTTTTAGTAATTTCCCTGATGGCTTCTCGCTTGCTTCTGAACGATAACTTTGTCCATGTAACTAACTATCATCATCTTGTTATGCTCCTTGAGGGGTTGGGAACTCTGAACCAATTTTAAATTGCCCTTGCTCTATACTGTTATCTCTTTCCCGTGTTGTACAATGCAATAACCTCGTCGGTTCGGGCTTATCGGAGAGATCTCGAATACCGTTGTTCCCCTCCGCTCTAATTTTGGTTCGGGGATTCGCTTGAAAGGTCTTTACCTGATATCATTCATATCCATCCCGATTCTAGTTCGGGAATTCGCTGGAAGGGTTTTTACCCGATATCATTCATATCCGTCCTGATTCTGGTTCGGGAATTTGCTGGAAGGGTTTTTACCCGATATCATTCATATCCGTCCCGATTCTGGTTCGGGCAACGCTTTAAATAGCTCTTGTCTGTTGATCTTCCCTATCTCTCTTACTGCTTTGGAAACGATATCAATCTCTTCGTCTTCCTTCCTCTTTCCCAGAACCTCTGTTGCCCCTTTTCTTCCATTATAAATCCTTCGTCCCCCATGTCTTCGTCCTGCTATCTCACTATCATGGCTTCAGCAGGGCATCCTATCGAAATTTCTTCAGAGTCGGAATCTTTTGAACTACAAGACTGGGTCTCTGAGGATATGGAAGATTCGGAGACCCGCTCAACTGCTACTTCAACTTTCCGCCCCCTTCCGCTCCCGTCTCTCCCTCCAACTCCAACTCCTCCTACAGGGAGGTCCTTCCGCGCTCCTTTCCCCTCCTTCCGTAACAGGGTGTGGAATCCTCCCTTCACATGGGAGTATACAGTGGGAGATCCTCGCGCTACCGCTGAACTTCCCTCACTTCCACAGTAGCTTTTCCAAGTTCCCCTTTGATGAAGGTCCACCAGTTCTTCCTCCACCTCAAGGCGAACGCTTCAGAGTTATATTGGCTCCTTCTCCCCCCAAAGAGACATCTCCCGCTTCATCTGTTAGGAGTAATCATGGAAAATCTGTGTAGATCAAGTTAATTGTAATCGTTTCAAATATGTCAATAAAAAATAAGGGAGGCAAATGATATCTGTTTTTGTCTTTTTCCTATAGAAGTAAGGTTTCTGTCTTCCAAAAGGACGATAATCTGATCCGAACATACCTTCTTCTATCATTTCTCGGGGATTCAAGCCTTCTTAATTACAATTGTAGTTCCGTCGACCTTCCCACTACTGCCCCCATGTTTCCTCTTCTTTACTGGCATTTATGGTCCCTACTTCTTCTACCAATAAATGCACCATTCCCCTTCGTCGCCATAAAAACCCCCGACCTTTACCTGATAGCTTCCATCAGTCTCCTTTTTCCTTTGCTTGCCATGGACAGAATATCGAAACAGGGCAGCAGTTCCTCGCCTTCTAAAGAACAGATAAATGATCGCCGATACATAGCTATCTTGGAGGAACAAGTGAAGTGTTTACAGCAACAGCTGGAGGAAACTTCCGCCAATAATCGCTCCCTGCGCCAACAACTGGTTGGGTCCCAAAAGGACCTGGCCAAGCAGACCTTCCTGCAGCAATCCTATCGGCGTCAACTATGGTGCCAACCTCATCCATACAAGGGAACTCCCTCTGTCCCTCCTAACAAAGAACTGTAACGCCCGGGATATATAAGGGTTGTTGTTTGTTATTTTCCCTTGTAGATGACTTAGAATATGTAATTCTCTCACATCAATGAACTCTCCTAGTTTATCTCCTTTCTCCAGTATCTTCTGAGTTGTACCACTCTTTACTCCTTTTGTATTCACGTAGACTCACATAGGACTGAGGCATATTTCGGCTCTTCCGTCTTTTCAATCTGCCGGGTATGTAGAACCCTTAAATGAGTCACCCCTGCTATCTTCCGCTCTGCCTTGCGGGGATAAAGTAAATAATAACCGAAGGATATCGGTTCTTCCGTTCCACCACCACACGGGGATATCTTCCGCTCTGCCTGGCGGGGATAGAAATTTATATATAAAGTAAATAATAACCGAAGGATATCGGTTCTTCCGTTCCACCACCACACGGGGATATCTTCCGCTCTGCCTTGAGGGGATAAGGTAAATAATAACCGAAGGATATTGGTTCTTCCGTTCCACCACCACACGGGGATATCTTCCGCTCTGCCTTGCGGGGATAATGTAAATAAAAACCGAAGGATATCGGTTCTTCCGTTCCACCACCACACGGGGATATCTTCCGCTCTGCCTTGCGGGGATAAAGTAAATAATAACTGAAGGATATCGGTTCTTCCGTTCCACCACCACACGGGGATATCTTCCGCTCTGCCTTGCAGGGATAAAGTAAATAATAACCGAAGGATATCGGTTCTTCCGTTCCACCACCACACGGGGATATCTTCCGCTTTGCTTGGCGGGGATAGAAATTTATATATAAAGTAAATAATCACCGATGGATATCGGTTCTTCCGTTCCACCACCACATGGGGATATCTTCCGCTCTGCCTTGCGGGGATAAAGTAAATAATAACCGAAGGATATCGGTTCTTCCGTTCCACCACCACACGGGGATATCTTCCGCTCTACCTTGCGGGGATAAGGTAAATAATAACCGAAGGATATCGGTTCTTCCGTTCCACCACCACACGGGGATATCTTCCACTCTGCCTTGCAGGGATAGAAATTTATATCTATAGTGCCAAGGCCATTAGCATAAAGGAGGCAACACCTTCATATAATTCCTCTTTTGGCTCTCCTCCTCAAGGGGGAACATCGATGTCCGCCGCTTCCCCTGCAGATGGGGGGCTTTAATACATAATGGGCCATTTAGAAACATAAACCCTTCTTTCCCTTTCACCACAGACGAGAAGCCCACTAATGGCTGCAAACCCATTCTTCCCCCTTTTATAGGGGGTTCTTTTGTCTTCGTTTCTTCTGCCATCTTCATCCCTTCGCCTTTTGGTCTCCTTTTTCTTCATCTGTTTGCTCCTCCGCCGCCAAACCTCGTTTCCTCGATCCTTTCTTCCCAGCCCCTCTTTTCCTTTTATTTTTAGACCCCCAAGATGCATTCCAACTTCTTCCAGGAGATAGCGGGCCGCTACCCGAATCGCAAACGGGATGCTGGTCAGCCTTTCGCTTCTTCTTCCTTTTCACCTTCCCCGATCATCACCATATCTGATTCACCTCATCGTTCTCCCTCTCCTCCTCCGGCGACCCTCACTGCCTCCATCCCGGAGGAAGCCAGGGTCATTAGTACCTCCTCACTTCCTCCGGTCTTTACAAGCCCTAACTTTCCCACTCTTTCTCCTTCCACCAATGACGTTCAGAAATCGCCTTCTCCTTCCCCGCAACCTGGGGATGAACCTGGGGAGGATGTATTCCCATGTCAGCCAATGACAGAGGCTGGATCACCCTTGTCTTCTCTTTCCTCGGCATGTCATTCCTTTTCTGAGCCCATGGCGGTTGATATTCCTTCACTGCCAACTTCCCCCCTCGCTCATCGCCTGAAGAATCCCTCTCCTCCTGTGGACCCTGACCAGGGTCCCTCTACTTCTTGCATCCCCATCGAAGGCTCCTCCAACCCCATGCTCATCATCTCGTCTTCTCAAGATCCCTCCTCCGATCAGCCTCCTTCCGTCTTTCCTTCCGAACTCAACCCCCAACCAGGCGTGACACATATTCTCCCTGCAACTCCGGATATGCCCACGACTACCACCTCCATGGGCGCCCAATGATGCTCCTCCTTCTTTCCATTCTCAACCAATGGATACCACCCCCTTTTCCCTTTATAGCGAGATTCCTCCTTCATCTTCCGTCCGTCTTCTTCCCTTTCTCCCGAGTCTTGAATCTGAACTTAGAGGAAGTAGTTCCTCGCATGGAAGGCCTGCGTCATGCTCTGGACTTGGTATGCTTTCTTACTCAGCTTCCTTAGCTTTGTCTAATTGACCAATTTCTTTTCCCACGACCGGTATGTAGGCCCTGACCAAACATCAAGAATTGGATCGCTCTCTTCATCAATACCAGGCTCAGGCCCAAGAATGGGAGCGCAACAACGGGAAGGCTTGGCGAATGCTCAGAATCGAGAACGACTCCTGTTACAACAATTGCACTTGTGCCAAGAGCAATTAGCCGAAGCTCGCCAGCAAATTCAGAAGGATGCTGACACTATTGCAGCATTAAAGGAGCAACCACGTCCAGGTGCAGAACCACTCGTCCCCCAGCAGGAAGTCCAGTCGACCTCTCTTGACACAGAATCTTCCTCGGCTCAAGAGTTACTACGTCTTCAAGGGCAGGTAGCAGAGCTCCTCAAGGGGAAGCAACAGGATTCTGACGCCATCGCTCGTCTTCAAGTTCAATATCAACAAGCACAGGACAAGATAGGGGACCTCCGCACTCGCTTGTGCAAGGAGGTACAAGAAAATTCATCCCTCATAAATTCCAGGTTGCATGCTCACGCCGCGCCTCGCGCGCAGAAACTTCCCTCGGAGGATGAGCACGAACTTGCGAACGGATCTTATTCGAGCGGTGGAGGATTTCAGCTTCCATGCGTCAAAATATGGTGGAGATGACGCACCTTGTGCAGCAGGACCAAAGTTCCCGAGTCGATGATGTCTCCACCTTGGCCGATGCTATTATGGAGGTGTCGCGGCGCTATGTGGACGTGCGTCGAAATCTTCAAGAACAACAAGAAACATGCGAGAGGCTGCATCGAGAGCGAAGCCCTGACCGTCCAAATCGCGAGGAGCGGCTCATCATTTTAATGCGCACCACCTATCAGGACGGATTTAATGATGCGGTTCGGCAGTATGCCACCCAAGGATTACCTCCTCCCACTTATCCTTCATTTTCTTTAAATTGGGAGGCTGGTTTTTGACGTTATCCTCCTGACTGGTTTAAACTGTAATTTAATATCCCATTTTGAAACAGGAATTTCCTTTCTGTTTTTCCCCTTCTTCTTCAAGATGTATTGATAATACCATATTACCCTTTTAAATATCCCTTAATGAAATTTGGAGAATACTTGGCATCTAATTAACGCAATCAATTCAAGAAGCACCCCCTTCGGAGTTTCATAATTTCCCTTCTTCTATTCCATATTTCTCATACAGTGTGAAAGAGTTTTAAATGAAGGGCATTCCAAGGTCGTGGAAGCTCTTTGCCTTGGTCATCTTTCAGATAATATGCTGACCCTGCTACGCAGCGCGTTATTTCATAGGGTCCTTCCCAGTTGGGAGCCAGCTTTCCAGTGTCTCCGGTGGGATTGACTTTGCGCAAAACCCAATCCCCTTCTTGAAATCTCCGAGGCATCACTTTCTTATTAAAGGCTCGCTGCACTCTTTGCTTGTAAAATTTCGCTCGCCTCCATGCCATCTCCCGCCTTTCCACCACCAAGTCCAATTCGGTGCTTCGGATAAGTTGGTTCTGATTTGGTTCGTATGCCTTTATCCGAGCGCTATTCAACAAAACCTCGACCGGAATAACGGCTTCCGCCCCGTATACCAAACTAAAGGGAGTTTCTCCTGTTGCTGTCTTGGGTGTGGTTCGATAGGCCCACAGGACGCGCGGGTAACTCTTCTACCCAGTTTTCCCTCTGAGCACCCAACTTGGTCTTTAATCCTTGAATGAGGATCTTGTTAGTTACCTCCACCTGCCCATTCGCTTGGGGATGGGCTACCGAAGTGAAAGCCTGCTGAATATTGAGACTTTGGAACCATTCTTGGATCTTTTTTCCTTGGAACTGTCGTCCATTGTCACTGACTATTTTCCGAGGGATACCATACCGACAAATGATATTTCTCCATAAGAATTGTATTATGGCATTCTCAGTAATTTTGGCTAACGGCCTCGCTCCACCCATTTGGAAAAATAATCCACGCCTACCAATAAAAACTTCCTTCAGAAGGTGCCTGCATCGGGCCTACTATATCTATTCCCCATTGATCGAAAGGACAAGAAGAGATTACGGCTTTCATTAACTCAGCTGGCCGTTCAGAACGGTTGCTATGCTTCTGACAAGCGATGCAGGTTTGCACTATATGAGCAGCATCTTGCTGAAGAGTAGGCCAAAAGTATCCTGCCAATAAGGCCTTTCTTGCTAAAGCTCTCCCTCCTAAATGATTGCTACAGCATCCTTCATGGATCTCCCAGAGTACCCATTCCGCATCCTCCTTTCCCAGGCATTTTAACAAAGGTCGCCCGAAAGAGGTCTTGTATAGGTCTTCATTTAAGAGGATGAACCGTTTGGCTCGGTTTATTAAAGTGGATGCCGCTATTCTCCGTGCCGTAAATAAGCTATGATGTCGGTCCTCCAATCAAGAGTTAGGCTTGATTCGGGTATGTCTCCCTCCACGCTGCATATTGCTAAGGAAGTATGAATTCTCGTATGGATCGCTTCCGAGGATTTTATTCCTCCCATAGCGCTAGCCATCCGAGCCAATTCATCTGCCTTCCCATTGTGCTCCCGCGGGATTTGCTTCAAGAGGACCTGACGAAATTGAGCTTTTTCTTTCTCAAAAGTCTTCAAGTACTTATGCAGCCTTTCCTCTCGAACCGCAAAAGAACCTTGAAGTTGTGATATTACCAACTGGGAATCCGAGTGGATCACAATGGAAGAAGCCTCCACCGCTTTAGCAGCCTGCAGTCCCGCCAGAATGGCTTCATATTCCACTTCATTATTAGATGCCCGATATTCCAGGCGAACTGCTAATCGAGTTTCTTCACCCTCCAGGGAAATTAATAAAATACCAACGCCGCTGCCTGTAGATCCTGAAGAACCGTCTACGAATATATTCCATACCTCTGATCCCTCCTCCTTATTTGCCGAACCATCTTCCGCGCCGCAAGGTACCTCTGCAAAATCGAGTGCTTGGGCCTTGATAACCGTTCGAGGTTGGTAGTGAATATCATACTCGCTTAGTTCTACCACCCATTTGGCCAATCTTCCAGAGAAATTTAGCTTAGTGATGACCTTACCCAATTCTCTGTGTGTTAGAACGGTGATGGGATGAGCCAAAAAGTACGGCCTTAATTTGCGGGCGGTTAGTACTAGGATATATGCCAACTTCTCTAGCTCCGTATAACGGAATTCTGCCCCCTTCAGGATATGACTGGTATAATAAATAGGTTGTTGGTGAGAACCTTCTTGTTTCAATAATACCGAACTAACGGCTCCCTCCGAGACGGCCAGATACATCCATAATGGTTCTCCAGGTATTTGTTTGGCTAGCAGGGGGAGTTCAGCCAAATATTTCTTCAACTCCTGGAAAGCCTATTCACATTGATCATCCCACTGAAATTTAGCAGCCTTGCGCAAAATCTTGAAAAAAGGCAGCTCCTTGTCTGCCGATCTAGCTATAAATCGGGATAAAGAAACAATCCTGCCCACCAACTTTTGGGTCTCTCGCAGATTAGCAGGTGATTTCATGTTGCATAGGGCTTGCACTTTCTCAGGGTTGGCTTGCAGCCCTTTCTCCGTTACTATGTACCCATAGAACTTGCCACTCTTTACCCCGACAGCATTTGTTAGGGTTTAGCTTCATATTAAACCGCCTTAATGTAGCGAAGGTTTCATTTAAGTCCTTGACTAAATCCCGAGTGACCTTCGATTTGACCAAGTTGTCATCCACATAGACCTCCACATTCTTCCCTTTCTGCTCTGCGAAGATTTTGTCCATAAGGCGCTGATAAGTGGCTCCTGCATTTTTTAGCCCGAACGGCATTACCACATAAGCGTATAACCCCCCCGCAGTCACAAAGCTAACCCTCTTTTGATCTTCTTGGGCCAAAGGTATTTGATGATATCCTTGATATGCATCCATTAGAGACACCACTTCATATCCCACAGTAGAATCCACCAGTTGATCAATACGAGGCAAGGGGTAGCAGTCTTTAGGCATGCTTTATTCAAATCACTAAATCGATACACATCCTCCATTGCCCAAGGCTTGGGGACCAAGACTACATTAAAAACCCATTCGGGGAACTGGATTTCCTTTACATGACCCGCTTTTAGTAGTTTGTCCACTTCTTCTGCTATGACTTTGTCCTTTTCTGGTCCAAAATGTCGCCTCTTCTGTTGGACGGGTCGGGCTCCCTTAATGATATTGAGATGGTGTTCCGCCAATTGAGGATGGATCCCCGTGAGATCATGCACATCTTTTGCAAAGATGTCTTCATTCTCCTTCAGGCAAGCCACCAGCTCTTCTTTGACATCTAGTCATTGTGCATCCTGTGGCCTTCCGGAGCAATTTCCACCAATTCTCCCTCCTCTATTTTATCAGCCTTGGGGGGAGATTCCTCCAGGACGCAGACATCAGTGATGATGATAGCTTTGCCTTTGAGGTCCTCAGTTCGGGCTTTCTTCTGATAGTCCTGAACCATTTGTACGTAGCAGCTTCTGGAGGCCTTCTGTTCTCCACGAACTTCTCTCATTGATTGACCTACTGGAAATTTTAGCTTCTGGTGGTACGGGAAAGCCACGGCCTGAAAAAGGGTGAGGAAAGGATGCCCAAGAATAGCGTTATAGGTGGACGGAGCATCCACGATAAGGAAAGGAATTATACTAGTTTTTTGGCTGGGCTTTACGCCCAGAGTTAAAGGAAATGAAATCTGCCCCGTCGGGTGGACCACGTGCCCTGCGAATCCGAAGAGGGGAGTGGTCACCTCTTCTAGTTGGGCGTTTCCCAACTGCATCTGTTCAAAGGCTTCCTGAAAGAGGATGTTGACAGAACTTCCCGAGTCAACTAGTACCCGGGCCACTTCATAATTGGCCAGGGATATACGGATAACTAAGGCGTCCGTGTGGGGCAGCAGGACACCTTGCAGATCTTCTGGCCTGAACAAAATGGGCAGTGACACTTGAATAGTATGGTCGGTGACGATGGCCAAACTCTCCATGAGATGGGCGTACGACTTTCGTGCCCGGTTAGAGTCCCCGTCGGTAGGTCCTCCAGCTATAACATGAATAACTCCCCGTGTGGTAATGTCATCTAGGTTGGATGAAGGGCCCTCACCTGATGGACCTCCTTGAGAGATAACCTCTTGGGATGGCGTTTGGGGGAAAGTGACCCGGGGTTGTTGATTATACGGCCCTGGACAGATTACATTGGGTCGGGGGTCTCGCCGCTCTGGCCCTCCTGCCTGAAACCTTACTTGCGGATATGCAGTATGGAGGCGGTCCAATTCTTCTTGTAACTTGAAACATCGACTACTACTGTGGCCGTATTCTGTATGATATTAGCAAAAGAACGGGGCTGGGGGGTTACGCGAGATCCCCCTGTGTTCCAAGGGTCGTTGTAGCAGACCCTGCTGGTCGTAAAATTCCATTTCCCGTTCTTTCCATGTCCTCACAAGAGGAAGCGCTTCAGCAGCCATGATTTGTAATGGCGGGGTGGGGCGAACACCTTGCAGCATTGGACGGGGCCTCGGAACCTCCTGTCGAAAAGGTCTTATATACTCCCGCCGAGGGGGTGCTTGAGGAGCAGCGGGACGAACTCTTTCAGTTGGGACCGCTGCGGCAGTCCGTTCGGCCCTCCATACCTTTAATCCTTCTTCTTCGCGGATAAACTGCTCTGCACGGCTCAGTAGCTCTTCGTAACTATCCGTAGGTTGTCTCAACAAGGAACTAAGGAAGGGGTCCTCCTTCAGCCCGTGCTGAATAGCGCCTCTGAAAGATTCAGATCGGGTGGTGGGGATTCCCCTAGCTGCAGAAGTGAATCGATGAATATACCCCCTAAGGGATTCCGAAGGTCCCTGTGTGATATGCATTAACATAGAGGCATCTTGTTTATATGCTTTGCAGTTGACAAATTCTCGACTGAACATTCTCTGGAAGTCAGCGAAACAGGTGATAGACCCCGGGGGCAGAGTAGTAAACCACTTTTGCGCCGAGCCAGTCAGGGTGGTTCGGAAGACTCGGCACTTGAGAGCGTCAGTATAACGCCCTTCAAGATCCGTCAAACCATCATACTTATTGACCTGAGGATTCCGGAAGTAGGATGGAGGGAGCTCAGTGAGAATGTCCATCGTGAAGGGACTGGGCTCGTATACTTCCCGAGGTCTGGTTGATTGACTTTCACCCTGTTCCTCTCTGCGCGTTTGGGTGAAGGGCATAGTATTCTGAGGCGTTCTTCCCCCAAGTCCGCCTCTAAGCAATACTTCCCCATTGGCGGCTATACGAGAGGGAGGAGGCATTTCTGGGGGTGGGCCTCTGGAAGAAGGTTCCCCGGAGTGCGGATGCAGATATCCGGTCCTTCTCCTTTCCCTGGCGAGGGCTTCTATAATAGCGTCATCCATCAGGGCCTTCAGCTGCGATGGTAGAAGGGTGATGGGGCGCTCCTCCGCTGCAGAAGTATCAGGTTGTTGTATTTCTTCAGGTTGCATCTCGGCGTCCGGCCCTCAAATGTTCCTGTGACGGCGCAACTGATGCGGGTATGGGAAAAAATCTGGTCGCTCCATTTTCAATGTAGTGAAGCACTGGGGAGGCCTCAGAGGATTCTCCCCGGTCGTAATCAGTAGAGAATAAGAGGATGAAGTAGATGAAACGCAAGAAACTGACGCCAGCAATCGAGATTCAGACACAAGATGTAACGTGGTTCGGAATGAGGATTCCTACTCCATGGAGGTGAGTTTTCTCACTAGATGCGGTGCCTAAGCACTTTCACTATGAAGGTCCTCCTTTACAGAAAGCAAGTTTCCGCAGGTGGAGAAGAAAGACCTCTTACAATGATATTACAAGACGAGGAAAATACAAGAGATGTAGCAATGGCCGATCTTCGTCCTTCTTCTCCGGCGAGATGGTTGTTCCCTTTTTTCCTTCTCCTCTTGCCTCTTCTTCTCTCTTGCTGCATCGGAATGATTGCGGATCCTCTTTTTTCCTTCCTTTCTCCCTTTTATCTTCCCTTTTCTTTCATCGTAACGTCGCAGGCTATCTTCATCATACATGTGGCCACCACCTCCACCTGGAGAATAATTCTGTTACAGATATGAGGAGTGAAGACTCCTTGGAATATTGCGTGGGACCTCCCAAGTCGTTGCCTAACACCTCCTCCTCTACTTTTCGGGTAACTAGGTTAGACTATCTCCCTCAACCATCCACTTTGAGTGAAGCTAGCTTAGGTCTATAGCCCACGGGCACCCTAACCCTAGGGTTCCTCATCAACCCGAACCAATTCCTCTTTTTCCCGTGCCAAACTTCCTTCGTATCGATCAGGTTAAGCCAACCCTTTATCCATCCCATCGGATTCTGGAATTATCTATCTGAACCAATTCTTGTTCCACTCTTAGCGAAGTGCCTTCCATCTCTTCTTTATCGTATCAATTGCTTCTGCTAACTCTCCCGTGCCAATTGCTTTAGATATTCTCCCGTACCAATGGCCAGATATTGCGCCGAACCAATAGCTTCTGATATTTGCACCCGAACCAATAGCTTCTGATATTCGCCCGTGCCAATGGCTTCTGACATTTGCCCGTGCCAATGTTCCTTTTCTTCCTTAGCGGGGCCGTGTATCTCGGATCGGATCTAGGGTCACCTGCTAACCCCTTTATCGGGGATTATGTAGAGAAGGTACCAATAGTATCATATACGAAGAGTAATTTCCTTTTATTGTAAAATTTGAATTTACGATTATGTCTACACATGTTGTTCTATGCATGTGTGTAGTGTGTGTGTTGTAATAAATTAGATTTATTACTTTTTATTTCTTCCGCTGCGCACATGTTTGTGAAACATGTTCGAACACACACTCGCCGCGGTGCCGAAACCCAACAGTGGTATCAGAGCCCAGGTTGTGTTTCGACATAATCGTAAAATTGTTTTGTGATAGTCGTAATTGTATTTATGGAAATTTTCTACTTTTAGAAGTTTAGAAGTATTTATGAAAATTTTCTTATTTTGGAAAGTCTAGAAGTATTTATGGAAATCTTCTACTTTTGGAAAGTTAGAAGTATTTATGGAAATTAACACTTTCCATAAATAAAATATTTGATTAGATTTGGAAATTTATTTCCTAATTTAATTATTATTTGATTTGGGAAATCAAATCTAAAATATATTTGATTTCCATAAATAGTTTTGACAATTTAGGAAATTTGTTTCCTAAATTAAATTTGACTTTCTTTAATTGAGACCTTCCATAAATAAAATATGTGATTAGATTTGAAAATTTATTTCCTAATTTAATCATGATTTGATTTTGGGAATCAAATCTTAAACATATTTTATTTCCATAAATAGTTATGACATATAAGGAAATTAAGTATATGCCATAATTGTATGCCATGTAATTGCATTAGATGCATATCATTATGTCATGTGTGTCATGTCATGTAGATGTATGCCATGTATGTCATGCCATGTATATAATAGTTATTTGCATGCAAAGAGGACGAGACTTTAAAAACCTTATAAAATATTAAAGCCTACACCTTCCATTAATATGATTAGAACCAGAGTTCTGTTTCTTGTTTGGGTTGTTGGACTCACTCCAAGCCCGGCTCGAACCTGAACATGTTCAAATCAATGGAATAGTTTAACTTAATATGGTAAGAGTCAGAGGTCAATCGTTAGTTTGGATTGTTGGACTCACTCCAAGCCTGGCTAATTGGTTGAATGTGCTCTAACCATATTAAAACTATTTCGCGATTAATGGGCCGGCTCTAACTTGGAGTATAGATTTGTTGGACTCACTCCAAGGACGATGTGAACAGAGGTGAAGTTGGGTGTTATGCATATGATGCATACTTGTTAATGTGTTAACAACCCAATGTATGTGTAAACATTCAATTAGTTGATAGCACATTGTGATAGTTACATATAAGTGATATGTAATCAGTATACTTGATACCCACCATCATAGCTAAGAATGGCTTGTTGGACTCACTCCAAGGTTGTTCTTATCTATATTGGATATCATCCCATTCAGAGATTGACCTACGATCTCCCGAATTGATTTTGAGGGTTTTTGAATTCGAAAAATTAAGCGGATTTTGTAAATGTATGTGGATGCATTTTAAATCATCTTTCTCATATATGCTCATTTTGTATTTCTAGGCTAATCGCTTGATCATGATGTCTTTGAATTTGCACTCTATTTTGAATTCGAATAAATTGACTGGGTTGAACTTCTTGGACTGGTTTAGAAACTTGAGAATTGTTCTCAAGGCGAAAAAGCTTGAGAATGTCCTCGAAGCATCTCTTCCCACCCCTCCTAGTGATGATGTAACACCGGACCAATTGTTGGCCCATCAGAAACATGTGAGTGATTCTGAGCAAGTGAGTTGCATCATGCTAGCGCTGATAATTACCCGATTGTGAAGCGACATGTGCATATGGATGCTCATACCATAGTCCTTCATCTTTATGAGTTGTTTGATGAGCAAGTAATATTTGAAAGGTTCAAAGTATTCAAGCTCCTCTTCACCTCTGAGATGCAAGAAGGTTTATCTGTGGTACTGCTCAACATGCTGAAGACTGTGGAGCCTTCTGAGAAGCATGAGCAGGGGACAGTGTTGTTAGTTGATTCCTCGAAGAAATGTTCTAAGAGGGAGTCAAAGGAACAGCAGAAGGGGAAGAAGAAAAAGGCTAAAAAGGCAAAACCAGCTCAAAAGGGAACTTGCCCTCATTATGGCAAGGAGGGCCATTGGCGAAGAAACTACAAGATTTATCTTAAGTCCGTAAAGAAGAATAAGGCATCAGATGCCCCATCTTCTTCAGATATCTTCATTATTGATTGTCATTCTATTTCCTTAGACACTTGGGTATTGGATACTGGGTGTGGCACACATATATGTAGTGACATACATGGGCTAAGGAATAGAAGAAGACTTGTGAAGGGAGAGTCGAATTTGCGTGTTGGGAATGGAGCAAAGGTTGCTGCACTTTCCATCGGAACATATTTATTGAAACTCCCTACAACACTTGTCTTAGAACTGGACAATTGCTTTTATGTTCCTTCGTTGATAAAGAACATCATTTCTATTTCTTGTTTAAATAGAAATGTGTACCATTTAACTTTTTGTAACAATTGTTGTTACATAACTTTGAATGGTGTTCTTTATGGGACTGGAACTTTAAGCAATGGTATTTATATGTTGGTTGATTCCTCGAAGAAAGGTTCTAAGAGGGAGTCAAAGGAACAACAGAAGAGGAAGAAGAAAAAGGTTAAAAAGGCAGAACCAGCTCAAAAGGGCACTTGCCATCATTATGGCAAGGAGGGCCATTTGTGAAGAAACTACAAGATTTATCTTGAGTCTGTAAAGAAGAATAAGGTATCAGATGCCCCATCTTCTTCAGATATCTTCGTTATTGATTGTCATTCTATTTCCTCATACACTTGGGTATTGGATACTGGGTGTGGCTCACATATATGAAATGATATACATGGGCTAAGGAATAGAAGAAGACTCTGTAGTATACGAAAAAAAAAATTCCTTTAATTAATTAGGAGTAATTAGGGGATTAATTGGGCTTAATTATTTAGTTGGGCTGAAATGGGCTTGGGCTGTATTGGGCTTGGGCTGAAATTAGGCTTGGGTTTGGATTAGACTTGGACTTGGGTCAAGTGGTTAAACCGGCTGAGCTGAACCCAATCGGATTGGGTTTGGTTTGGGCTGGGTTAACCAGGTTGGTGTCGAACGGGATTTAAAAGGGATGTGGATGAACAGAGCGATCAGATCGCGATCCCCGTTACCTTTCTCCTCCGCCTCGCTCCTCGTGATCGGGTCGGCGGGATTCCAGATCGTCGGTGTCCGGTGAGAGCCGCTCAACAACGCCGCCTTGGTAGTAGATCCCCAGTCGGAGGTCAGGAAGAGGTTGCCTTAGGGAGTGCCGGCGTTTCCTTCGCTCGACGAGACGGTGGTGATGTCGCCGCGGCAGTGAGCTGCCTGGAAGGTAAGGATCGATCCCTTTCCTTCCCTTACGAGTAGAGATCTAGTTTTTGGGTTGTTATTGGCTGAGATCTATGGGTTGGCAGTGAGCGGGAATTTGGACTCATTCGGCGAGCAGCTGGGATTGAGGAAATATCGCCGCCGATGGAGTTTAGAGTCGGTAAGTTTGGATCTAATCCAATATCGTCATCTGTGGTATCCATGGATTGATGTTCTGTATCTTGATTGTGGTTTTCGTTTAATTCGGATGTGGTTGCGTTGTTGTACATCGCGGTGAACTGGTTTGTTGAGATTCGATGGATTTTGGTCAATTGCCAGCATGAAGGAATGTATGATTCTCCTGGTTATTGTAGTTATAGTCGATCATTCAGATCAATAGATATGTTGTGGTGATTTCGGTATTTATATGATGATTTGTGTTCTGTTGTCGATGCGTTTGATCTGGAGTTCTTTCGGTAGGCAGAGGTTAAGCCGGAGTGAACTGCTGGAGGAGATCTGAGATCGGTAAGTTGTGTGTATTGCTATTGCTTCATGTGTAGTTGCTATGCGTGGGGTGTGTCGAGGTGATTTTGGTTGTAGATGAAATTAACCGATTCTTATCATCTGTGAGGAGGTTGCAATTGGGTATGAAATTGTTTGCGTTCGGATGGTTAGAGTTTTTACTACTGGGATTTGATTGTGTTTGTTGTTCGGGTATTGATTATGCTCGATTAATACTAGTGGATATCTGACATGTTTGGATTTGGGAGATTTTAATGTATTGGATTATATTGGTTATATTCTGTTAGGGAGATGTGATGGGTGAAGTAGGTGTGGTTAGATTTATTCACCGTAATTAATCTTGAGGATGTCATGATTTATTAGGGGTTGGTTGGTGAATCAGTTAGATATGATTGGGTGGTTAAAATGTATTCGGGAAAAGAATACGAATATAGAATGAATTAGTATGTTGTTTATATAATTATGAGAGATTCGTACTTAATCCTAATTTGTTATTATTGTGCAGGTTTGGGATACGAAGCAGGTCCACGGCCGTGAGGATTATTCGAGCTTCGTATCAGGTGGGTAATATCTACCTGGTCTGGTAGTTTGATCAATTCTAGTGCGTGACATTGTATATATGTTTATACCTGTTTACCTTAAATCCACTCTTATTAAATCATATGTTTGTACTGCCTTTGACCTTTGAGAAATATACTCTGTTACTTCATTGATTATCTAGCACAGATAGGAACTATAAAACCCTATTATGTGTTAGCTGATAGATGTTTAGTAAGTACATGTGGTTAGGGTTATTTTTATGACCTCAGATTGGGTTACTGGGTTGCATCACTAGGTTAGGTGATGAGTCCAAATTATGAGGTCGGTCGTTGTATCGTATACATATCAGCGTGTTAGTTTGACGGATCTATTTATCTGTACATAGGTAAATAGGTTGTGATTACGGATTAGTCGTCCTTACATGGTTGACTTTTGGTTGACTAGGTCTCCCCGTGAGTTAGGGAGTGTTGTGAGGATTTGTGTGTGAGCTATGCATCATTACATTTCATGCATGATGACGACTGGGTCTGCCTTGTGGTTGAGATGGGTCGTTAGTCATCCTGCCTCCCCGGCCACTCGGGGTAGTGGTTGTAGGGTTGAGGGCAGAGCATTGTTGTGTGTGCCGTTCTCGGCCACTAAGGATGGTGGTAGCTGGAGATGCGCACTTGGCCACTGTGCGGAGTGGTAGTTAGCACACTCACCCACTATAGACGGTGGTCGTGTGATGTGCAGTAGTCCTGGGTGCGGTTCTCGTCTACTCATGGGTAGGGACGGAGCGGCTAGCAGCAGGGACTCCCGTGTGAGTAGCATATAGCTCTATGGTGGCTAGCTACTGTTTCATACTACCCAACTCGGTCACTCGAGAGTGGTGGCGGCTGGAGTCGGGATAGTTGTCATGTCGTGCCACCTAGGCCACACTGGGGTCGTGGTAGCGAGTTGGGTGCACAGGCATGACCATGCATATGCATTGCTGATATATATATGTATGCATGTATTCGATATATGTTTTACATATTCTTGTGAGATGTTGCATTTGGTTGCTGCATATGATTGTATATCATGCTACATGTCATTTGCATTTTATATACTGCTGTGTGTTGAGTATGAGTATGTTTTGGTTTAGACTGTCACATGTTATTTGGATTATGCTATGATATACCTGTTCAGGATGTTATAGGTCATGTGGATGGCAGACCGTCAGGTATGTACATTATTTTATGTCAGTTTATTAGTTTAGTGTATGCTATGAGTATTACCGTATCTGTAGTTGCTGGTTACTATGTTGAGTACTGTATGTATGATGGACTCATGATGTATACCTGTAGATCTTCACATGTATACCTGTAGATCTCTTTACCCGGTATGTTGTTCATGCACTTCTATATATTACCCCTTAGTTTTATACTCACCACCTTGGACCCTGGGTTTCCTGTCGCCCAGGTAGTAGATAGAAGACTTCGACATGGACTTGGAGCATTGCCACTTGATCCCATCCGCTTTTCCGAGGGTTTTGCTTCCCATCGCATGTATCTTCATATGGACTCTTATTGTTATTGGAGATCGTACTATGTTTTTCTCTTGTGATATCCCGTATGGATTTTGTTCTAGTATGGACGGATATACCGATGTACTTATGTTGTTGAGTTGGTATTTCCATTGTGTTTGGCCTTCGCTATTGATGTTATACATTTTCATTGTGATGTTATACATTTTCGATATGTGTTAGACTGGCTGCGACTTTTGTACCGTATTGGAATTGTCATAAGGGGGTGCCATCCATTGGCCGGACAGAGTCTACCTCGGGGCGTGACAATTTTATTGGTATCAGAGCTCTAGGTTGCGATGCCATGCAATAATGTTTTTGTCGGATTTTGGGACCTCGGAAATCGTTTTGATTTGATTTGATTTTGATTTTGGTAAGATGGGATTGACAGAGGCATGAGCTCCAAGTTGTCCGAAGTAAGAAATCTTGACACACTATATATTCTGGTTAAATATTTATGTAAGTCGTTCAACAGGTGTGAACAGACGATATTATGGTGTTAGTAATATATGAGAGATGTCCTAAGGCAATCGCCTTATGTATGAACCATTTATATGATAAATAAAGATTCACTATTTGAGTATACATGTTTTATGTATTTGATTGGATCTTAAACTCATTTACTAAATGTCCACGATACGATTCACAGCATGAGAGAATTTGTGATTGGATCAAAACTAGTGAGTATCTCTACATGTGTAATTGTGATGTATCAGAATTATCCCTAGTCGATGAATTGATGGATTTGGATACCATCAATTCTGTCGAGACTAGCACGAGGTTACTCCTTGGTGTATCCAAGCAGCTGATTCTCACTGGCTGGAGACATAGTGATGTCCGGAGTTAATCGTGGATGCTAGTTATGGTAACTAGTTCATTGGAGTGACCAGCCATAAGACTTCATATGGTTCTCTGCATATATAGATATGTCAATGAAGTTCTTACTGTAGCTTAAGTGTGATGTTCCTTTGACTTGCGGTATTCAAGTCATGTTGATCATGGAGACTTATGCTTTGACATCTTAAGCAAACATCTCTAAGGAGATGTGGACCCGGGATGATTGGGTATAAGTCGAAGTGATCGAAGGTGTTTGAATAGCCTATAAAGGATTCACCACTCCTTGCGAGGAGATATATACCCATGGCCTCTCGTCGGATTGTTACTAAAGTCTTTGGCCAAAGAATTACATGTTTAGAGTAAGGTACTCTTCGATACATGTGGAGTAACTAGAATCCGTAGGACGAGGAAATGATACTTGGGCTAGGTGTGACGTGAAATCGACCTAGTGGGGGGACACTATAGACCATGTCTGAACCAAGTGGGTATAAGATGAGTGAAGGGAATGGGGGCGAATCATTTGAGCTCAAGGGTTTTGAAATAGTTTTGGATCAACGCTTGATCTTTTCGGTTAATTGGGGATCATGATGTACTACTAGGTGCCACTCATGATCATTCTATAATTAATGGTTAATTATAGACGGCCAATATAAACCGAGAACCTATTTGGTCACACGCACAACGAGCGTAATCCAAAGGATTTAAAACGAGCTTGAGAATGGGATTCTCAGACCGAGAGAAACTAGGTTTGGTTGGACCAAACATAAAGCGAGCATGAAATCGTTTCAGTCGCAATGGAAGCAAGGATAGGTCGAGTCTTGTGAAGACGTAATGGATGAACCAAAATGGTTTGGTTCTAATCCAATGGATAAGAATAAACCAAAGGGTTTGGTTTATTTTAAACGAATGAACCAAAAGTTGGTTCAGTTCGTTTTAACTTAAAATAAACCATCATGGTTCGGTTTATTTTAACTTATCTTAATGGAGCGGGTTAACGGGCCTAATGGTTATGATCCAATAACCATTAAGAGAATTAGTTCTCTATAAAAGAGGGCTTAAGGAATAATTAAGCCCTAATCCAAGCCCTAGCAAGGAGTTGCCACCCAATCCTCATTGCCGCCCAGCTTCTTGTGCCGCCGTCCAAGTCCTTGCCGGCGTCCAAGCTTCAGCCGGTGATCCTCCGGCGACCCTCCGGTGATCTTCCTAGGCCTCGGTGAAAAGGTGAGCACTTGGCTTCCTTGTTTTGGCCGGCGCCTACTCCTCCACCAAGCTGTCCAGTTTTCTGGACAGCTTCTTCTCATCTCATCGGAGCGTCGTTTGGACGACGATTAGAGCTCCGACAGCGGCTAACTTACCGGGGATTCGATCTCCGGTAATCCTCTAAGGTGGAGGATGAAGGATTCGTCAATTGGTTGACGAATACCTCTCCGGAGAAGCGAGTTTTGAGAACTCGTATTAGGATCCGAATTTGGATTCGGATCGTGATCATCTCTCGATCACGTCGTCTTCAACACGAGGCTAGTAACCCGTACGAAGACAAAGCTCGTGGCTTAGCGAAGTCATCCCGAGGAACTCGGCGTGGATACGGATAGAGACGATTCTAGTGAGGATCGTTCCGGTTGATGCCGTTCCCGCTACACGTCATACGAAAGGTATAACGTAGATAAATTTCCTTTTATTGCAAATTTAAATTTACGATTATGTCTACACTTGTTGTAATATGCATGCGTGTGTTGTGTGTGTTGTAATAAATATAGATTTATTATTTTTATTGCTTCCGCTGTGTTCATGTTTACGAAACATGATCGAACACACACACGCTGCGGTGCCGGAAACCCAACATATGGCACCTATTCAGACTCGTAAGAGAGGTCGACCATCTAAACAGCCTACTACCGGAGGATCGGTTGATCAGAAGGAGCCACGACAGTCTCCTACCAGAGGTTCGGAACCTCAATAGCCTGATGTACCCCCGACTATGCCAACTGCTACGGATTCCAGTTGGGTCAGAGTCAAGGCACGTATACCTGTGTTAGAATGGTCAGCCAAGGACCGATTTACGCTATTTCGAGGCGAGTCTGATCCCTGGATTGCATGGACCTAGTTAGACAATTTGGAGGATACATTTGAGTTCATGAGTTACACCGATGAGGAGACGGTGGGTCTAGCTGTTAGTGAAAGCCCTAGAGCCAATCATGTGATGATTGTTGTATGGCTTTATTGTATCATATTCCTATTTATAAAGGCATGGTTATTATATTTACTTGTATTGGTGCCAAATAACTAAATATAATAATGTCCTTGAGTAGTAGGTTCTTATCTATATCAATCGATTGGTTGAATCGATAATGAGATGATATAGAGAACACTACTCTTAATCATTCCTAGTCGAGTATTATCATTCAGGGACAATGTTAATGCTTAGAGACTAGCATTTAGGTCAACAAGATGACTTGATCTCACAAGTCATGGATATGAGATATCAAGTTGACACATGGGTATGCATTGGAGAATGTATACTGAATGACCCGCCATGAGAAAGTATCATGGATCGTTATATGAGTGTCATATACTTTCTCATGTGGCTATTAGTATGACTATTAGTCCTTAGACCTGAAGTCACCATGGTTCCCTACATAAGGAGTTGCATACTTTGGCCCAAACGTCACCCGTAAATGGGTGGACTATAAAGGCGATTCTTCGGGTATGTAACAAATTATGTGGAGGGATGTGAGTGATGTAGATGGGATCTATCCCTCCTATATGGCCGGGGTGACATCGATATTCTTGATAGAGTGAGACCACGGCGCATGGTTATGCCCAAATGAGTCAATATGAGATATTGAGCTCATTTTATTAGAGTGAGTCTACTTTGAGTTCAAGATTTAGATTGTACCGAGGATGACACGGTCTATGCCACGATTGGTCAATCTAGATGTCAAGGATAGAGGGACATTGTCACATATTGTGAGAGTCACAATTAGTAGTCACAAAGGTGATGTTGGAGCTCAACATTCTTGTAACTTGGGTAGCAATGATGTGTTGCTAGATACCGCTCATTGCTTATGTTCCTAAATCGGTTTAGGGACATTGCCAGCGTTACAAGAACCTATAGTCACACACATAAGAGCAATTAGATGGAGATTAGGTTCATATGATGAACCATGAGGATTAGGTTCATGGGATGAACCAAATTGGATTAAGAGTAATCCAAATTAGACTAATTGAGTTAGACTCAAGTTGATTCAAGTGTTGAATTAGTCTAATTTAGATTTGATTCAACAAATCAATTTAAATTAATGAATAGAGATTCATTAAATTAAATTGACTTGAGTCAAGTGGTTAGATTTGATCAACCATGGGAGATTAGAGGTCAAGTTTGACTTGACTTGAGAGGGAAGATGAAAGGTCAAGTTTGACTTGACCAAATGCCATGTCATGATGATGACATGGCATGGCTGGCCAATAATGATGCTCCACATCATCATTGACTTTGTCAATTGGTGCCACATCATGAAGGAGACCAAGGGTCATGGGAGTTACATGCATGCATGTAACCCCCTCTCCATGAAGTGGCCGGCCACTTCTAGATCTAATGGGAATTGAAGTTGTGTAACTTCATCTTCTTCCTCCTCTCTTCCCTCAAGCTCTCTCTTCCTCATCTAGCCATGAACGTCCAAGGGGTGCTAGCACACTCTAGGATGCTTTTCTCCACCTATTTCTTGTGTGGATACCGATAGAGGAGTGTACACTTGACACTCTCGAGTTCCGGCGAACCTTTTGGACGAGCGGGATAAGCGAAGGGCGTCGCTACGAGGGTAACACTCTCACCTTCTAGATCTAAGGTATATCTAGGGTTTTTATATAAACACATACATGTTTTGTTTTAATACATCTTCGCACGGATCCGTGGCCGGGGCTTCCGAGGTTTCCGCAACGCAAAAAGCGGTTTTTGCGGCTCGGAAAAACCCAACAGTGGTATCAGAGCCACGTGCGAAGCATGTATGTGTTTCATTTTTGTAATTTTTGTATTAGATATAAAAATTAAAGATTTATATGTTTCTGTAAATTTCCTAATTTTATAGAATTTTTGGGTATTTTTCTCAAAGAGTCGAAGCAACAAGTGTTGGGACACTTGTAGGCTTCAACCGTCGAGAAAAACTCTCCGAAACGGCGAGTTCTCGCTTTAGGTTTTTGGGACAGCGACTTAAGTCACTGTAAGATCATTGTAGGGACACTCGCGAAGTTTATTTTGCGAGTAGGGGCGCTGCCCCTATCCCCGAAAGGGGCCTTGTCCCGCGATCGCGCCCGGAAACCGCTTAGCGGGACCGTTACGGAGAGGTGACTCATAAATTTGAAATAAATTAGGAAAAATTATAGAAATTTTCTATAAAAAAAAATACATAATTTAGAATTATGTATAATTCTGTGATTGTCATGGCCCAATGACCCCAATTTGATTGGATTATGTGTGTTGTAATTCATAATACGGCCTGCGTGCCGTTTTGTGGTTGTGCGTGTTGTATAGTGTATGCGACCTGCGCGTCGTACCTCTTCTTTTGATATTCTAGTTGTAATTAGTTTTTAGACTCGAATGTAACTCGAGTTTCATATTTGTAATGTACAAAATGGAGCGGTGGAAAGTCCACTCGAAGACGAGATTACGAGAAGGGTGACGACGACACATGGCGGTCAAAGGAAGCGCTTGGAGAAGCCGCTAGCCTTAGGTTGACCGTCCGATCTTCTCATTGGCTTGAGAAGATTGTAGTAGGGCCATGACTATATCACATTTAATCATATATATATATATATATGTTGATATATATATATAATTTAATTGATTTTGCTTGTATGTATGTGATGCATGCTAGTAGAATAATGCTTGTATGTATATGATGCATGCTAGGTTAATTTTCTTGTATGTATATGATGCATGCTAGAATAATGAATGTATGTATGTGATGCATGCTAATATAGGATAATAAAGGCCTAAATGCGTATAAGATACACATTACGATTAGATTAGATCACAATCGAATCAACTCGAAAATGCCTACCGAGCCTTGATACCCATCACTACCTCGATCATTTGTCGTTGTTGAATCTGCCAAAGCAGAGCAACGCATATTATCTTGGTAGGGTGCGGAGGGACAATCTTGGTCCCGCCTATCACGCTTGGGTTAGAGTAAGCTCAATTAGATTGAGCAAAACTAGTTAAACTCAATTGGATCGAGTAGAACTATAGGCATATTCCAATCGTTGGAAAGATAGGTTAAGATCGCATTTACACTAAATCTTGGGCGATTTAGCCAAAGCTAACTCAAGGTCTTTTGTAAATGTGGGTCTTAATCCTATAAACAAGAGTTGCATAGAGATGTAATCGGTAATGTGTTACCCACTGATCGTACTAAGTCTTGGGCGATTTAGCCAAAGCTAACTCAAGGCTTAGTATGATGTTGATCTTGTCCCACAAGAATTATAGCTAGTTTGTATGAATCTAGTAATGTGGTTTGACCACATCCATAACTCGATTCTACAAAATTCCTATAATTCAGTGGGAGCATCATTTGATTAAAGGCATAATTAAATGATAAAAGGAATATGATATTAATTCTCTGCATTGTATGTTGTAGATAACTATGTCGACAAACACGAACACTCTCTCTCTGCGATCTGTCCTTGAGAAGGACAAGCTCAATGGAGCAAATTTCCTGGACTGGTACAGGAACTTGAGAATTGTTCTCACCCAAGAAAGGAAGTCAGACGTCTGGAGCACCCATTCCGAGGCACCTCCCCGCCTCGCCTATGACAAAGATGCTTACAAGAAGCATCAAGATGATGCATTAGATGTGTCATGTCTAATGCTCGTGACCATGAACTCTGAGCTTCAGAAGCAACATGAGTTCATGAATGCTTATGATATGGTTGGACATCTTCGTCAACTATATCAAGGACAAGCTAGGCATGAGAGATATGAAGTCTCTAAGGCATTATTTGGGTCCAAAATGCAAGAAGGGACTCCCACAGGTACATATGTACTCAAGATGATTGGGTACGTAGAAAACCTACAAAGGCTGGGATTCCCACTTGGCCAAGAGCTGGCCACTGACCTGATCTTGCAATCTTTGCCACAAGCCTTCAATCAATTTGTCATGAATTATAACATGAATGAAATTGATAAGCCACTGCCTGAAATGCTCAGCATGTTGAGAACTGCTGAGCTTAACCTTAAGAAGGGAAAATCTGACACCATTTTGATGGTACAAAAGAAGAAAGGCAAGGGCATGCCTAAAGGTAAGGGAAATTCCCAAGCCAAGGGCAAAGGCAAAGAACTTAAACCCAAAGGAGGGGTAGCCAAGGAAGGGGCTTGCTTCCACTGCAAGGAAGCTGAACACTAGAAGCGTAACTGCAAAGCTTACCTAGAAGATCTTAAGAAGAAAAGAAGTGAGACTTCTACTTCAGGTATAAATGTTATAGAAGTCAATCTATCTATTTCTTCATCATGGGTATTAGATACCGGATGTGCATCTCACATTTGTACCAATGTGCAGGCGCTGAGAAATAGCAGGGCATTGACAAAGGGCGAGGTGGACCTACGAGTAGGCAATGGAGCAAGGGTTGCTGCTGTTGCTGTAGGAACTTATGATCTATCTCTGCCCTCTGGGCTTGTACTAGAATTAGAAGAATGTTGTTATGTGCCTGCTTTAACTAAGAACATCATTTCAGTTTCTTGTTTGGACAAGAAAGGGTTTTCATTTATAATAAAGAACAAATGTTGTTCAGTTTATTTAAATGATATGTTCTATTGTAGTGCACCTCTAATGAACGGACTCTACTTTCTAGACTTAGAGAGCCCTATCTATAACATAAGTACCAAGAGGTTCAAGTCAAATGAGTTGAACCAAACTTATCTCTGGCATTGTCGCTTAGGTCACATAAATGAGAGTCGCTTATCTCAGCTCCATAAGGATGGGCTGCTAGACTCATTTGATTTTGAATCATATGAGACATGCGAGTCTTGCCTTTTAGGCAAGATGACCAAGACTCCCTTTAGTGGACACAGCGAAAGAGCAACAGATTTGTTAGGACTTATACATAGTGATGTGTGTGGTCCTTTCAATGTTGCTGCTAGAGGTGGTTACAGGTACTTCATTACATTTACTGATGACTTCAGTAGATATGGTTATGTGTATCTCATGACACATAAATCAGAATCCTTTGAAAAGTTCAAAGAATTCAAGAATGAAGTACAAAACCAACTTGGCAAGAGTATTAAGATACTTCGATCAGATCGAGGTGGTGAATACCTTAGCCATGAGTTTCGTGACTATCTAGCTGAGTGTGGGATTCTATCCCAACTCACTCCTCCTGGAACACCACAGTGGAATGGTGTATCCGAAAGGAGGAATCGTACCCTATTGGATATGGTACGATCTATGATGAGTCACACAGATCTTCCTATATCCTTTTGGGGATATGCTCTAGACACAGCAGCCTTTACCCTCAACCGTGTACCATCCAAGGCTGTGATAAAGTCACCATATACGATATGGACAGGGAGAAATCCCATGATGTCTTTCATGAGGATTTGGGGTTGTGAGGCTTACGTTCGACGTCAAGTCTCAGACAAACTGGGACCCAAATCCGATAGGTGTTATTTTGTTGGATATCCCAAGGATACAAAGGGATATTACTTCTACATTCCCAGTCAGCACAAAGTGTTTGTGGCAAAGACTGGGGTTTTTCTAGAAAGGGATTTTGTTTCTAGAAAAACTAGTGGGAGTACCTTCGATCTTGAAGAAATTCAAGATAAGGACCATAGCACTGAGGCCTTGATGGAGGTTGAACAGGAACCACAAAGTGTTGTGGGTGATGAGGTTATTGCACAAAGAGTTGTGGAACAACCACCTGTTCAAGTAGACCTACCTCTTCGCAGGTCTGATAGGGTACGTCGTCAGCCTGAGAGATACTCATTTCTCTTGTCTGACCATGATGACGTTATGCTCATTGAGAATGAGCCTACCTCCTATCAGGAAGCTGTGATGAGCCCAGATTCTGAGAAATGGCTAGAGGCCATGAGATCCGAGATGGAATCCATGTACACCAACCAAGTATGGACTTTGGTTGATCCACCTGAAGGGGTCAAACCCATTGGGTGTAAGGGGGTCTTTAGGAGAAAGACTGACATGGATGGACTTACGCATACCTATAAGGGCCGATTGGTGGCTAAAGGTTTCAAGCAAATTCATGGTATTGACTATGATGAAACCTTTTCTCCAGTGGCGATGTTTAAGTCCATTCGGATCTTGCTTGCTATTGCAGCATACCACGATTATGAGATCTGGCAGATGGATGTCAAAACCGCATTTTCGAATGGAAACTTACTCGAGGATGTGTACATGACACAACCTGAGGGTTTTGTAGATCCACAAAGATATCGGAAGGTATATGCAAGCTGCAAAGGTCCATTTATGGGCTAAAGCAAGCTTCTCGGAGCTGGAATCTTCGATTCGATGATGCGATCAAACAGTTTGGTTTCATCAAGAATGAAGATGAACCCTGTGTCTACAAGAGGGTTAATGGGAATACAGTTGTCTTCCTTGTATTGTATGTGGATGACATACTGCTCATTGGGAATGACATCCCTTCGCTACAGTCTGTGAAGACTTGGCTCGGGACGTGCTTCTCAATGAAAGACTTAGGTGAAGCAGCCTGTATTCTAGGCATCAAGATCTATAGAGATAGATCTAAGAGATTGCTTGGCCTAAGTCAGAGTACATACATTGACACGGTATTACTTCGATTTGCCATGCAGAATTCCAAGAAAGGACTTCTGTCGATGTCACATGGTGTGAGTCTTTCGAAGACTCAAAGTCCCTCTTCTAGAGAGGAGAGAGACCGCATGGATAAGATCTCTTACGCATCTGCTATAGGATCTATCATGTACGCCATGCTATGTACTCGTCCTGATGTCTCGTATGCTTTGAGCATGACGAGTAGATACCAGTCAGATCCAGGTGAGCGTCACTGGATAGCAGTCAAGAATATTCTTAAGTACTTGAGAAGGACTAAAGAATATTTCTTGATATTTGGAGGCGATGAGGAGCTAGCTGTAAAGGGTTACAGCGATGCCAGCTTCCAAACTGACCAGGATGATTATAGATCACAGTCGAGTGGTTCGTGTTTTGCTTGAATAGGTAGCACGTGGTGGAAGAGTTCCAAGCGGGACCGCGATTATTGATTCTACAATGAGGCCGAATATATCGGTGCTTCCATCTCATTCGTGAGATTGTCGATCGAGGAGATGTGAAGATTTTGCAGAGTACCCACATAGAGGCTAACATCGCAGATCCCTTGACCAAGGCTTTGGCACGAGAAAAGCATGATGGTCACACTAGGTCATTGAGTATTAGATACTACGGTGATTGGCACTAGTGCTAGTGGGAGATTGTTAGTGAAAGCCCTAGAGCCAATCATGTGATGATTGTTGTATGGACTTTATTGTATCATATTCCTATTTATAAAGGCATGGTTATTATATTTACTTGTATTGGTGCCAAATAACTAAATATAATAATGTCCTTGAGTAGTAGGTTCTTATCTATATCAATCGATTGGTTGAATCGATAATGAGATGATATAGAGAACACTACTCTTAATCATTCCTAGTCGAGTATTAACATTCAGGGACAATGTTAATGCATAGAGACTAGCATGTAGGTCAACAAGATGACTTGATCTCACAAGTCATGGATATGAGATATCAAGTTGACACATGGGTATGCATTGGAGAATGTATACTGAATGACCCGCCATGAGAAAGTATCATGGATCATTATATGAGTGTCATATACTTTCTCATGTGGCTATTAGTATGACTATTAGTCCTTAGACCTGAAGTCACCATGGTTCCCTCCATAAGGAGTTGCATACTTTAGCTTCATCAAACGTCACCCGTAAATGGGTGGACTATAAAGGCGATTACTGGGTATGTAACAAATTATGTGGAGGGATGTGAGTGATGTAGATGGGATCTATCCCTCCTATATGACGGGGTGACATCGATATTCTTGGTAGAGTGAGACCACGAGTGCATGGCCATGCCCAAATGAGTCAATATGTGCTATTGAGCTCATTTGATTAGAGTGAGTCTACTTGGTGTGCAAGCTCTAGATTGTACGAGGATGACACGGTCTATGCCTCGATTGGTCAATCTAGATGTCAAGGATAGAGGACATTGTCACATATTGTGAGTCACAATTAGTAGTCACAAAGGTGATGTTGGAGCTCAACATTCTTGTAACTTGGGTAGCAATGATGTGTTGCTAGATACCGCTCATTGCTTATGTTCCTAAATTGGTTTAGGGACATTGCCAACGTTACAAGAACCTATAGGGTCACACACATAAGAGCAATTAGATGGAGATTAGGTTCATATGATGAACCATGAGGATTAGGTTCATGGGATGAACCAAATTGGATTAAGAGTAATCCAAATTAGACTAATTGAGTTAGACTCAAGTTGATTCAAGTGTTGAATGAGTCTAATTTAGATTTGATTCATCAAATCAATTTAAATTAATGAATAGAGATTCATTAAATTAAATTGACTTGAGTCAAGTGGTTAGATTTGATCAACCATGGGAGATTAGAGGTCAAGTTTGACTTGACTTGAGAGGGAAGATGAAAGGTCAAGTTTGACTTGACCAAATGCCATGTCATGATGATGACATGGCATGGCCGGCCAATAATGATGCTCCACATCATCATTGACTTTGTCAATTGGTGCCACATCATGAAGGAGACCAAGGGTCATGGGAGTTACATGCATGCATGTAACCCCCTCTCCATGAAGTGGCCGGCCACTTCTAGATCTAATGGGAATTGAAGTTGTGTAACTTCATCTTCTTCCTCCTCTCTTCCCTCAAGCTCTCTCTTCCTCATCTAGCCATGAACGTCCAAGGGGTGCTAGCACACTCTAGGATGCTTTTCTCCACCTATTGCTTGTGTGGATACCGATAGAGGAGTGTACACTTGACACTCTCGAGTTCCGGCGAACCTTTTGGACGAGCGGGATAAGCGAAGGGCGTCGCTACGAGGGTAACACTCTCACCTTCTAGATCTAAGGTATATCTAGGGTTTTTATATAAACACATACATGTTTTGTTTTAATACATCTTCGCACGGATCTGTGGCCGGGGCTTCCGAGGTTTCCGCAACGCAAAAAGCGGTTTTTGCAGCTCAGAAAAACCCAACACTAGCAGCTTATCACCTTCGGGAGCAGACGGTTACGTGGTGGAAAATGCAGAAGACCTTGATGGGAGAGCAGAACATCACCTGGGCAGTTTTCCGAGATATATTCTGGAGGCAGTATTTTCCTTCTGCGTTCTCTACAGCACGCCGTCAAGAGTTCTTAACTCTTAAGCAGGGCAACCGGTCAGTCATGGAGTATAATGCGGAGTTCACCCGACTCGTGGATTTTTGTCCACATTTGGTAGCACAGGATAGGGACAGAATGTTCCAATTTATGCAGGGTTTGGCTGCGTATATTCGGGCCAAACTATCGGGATCTTCCATTAATTCGTACTGAGAGGCACTGGATAGGGCACTGTCTATTGAGATGACTTCTCAGCAAATCGCAAAGGAGAGAGAGTTGGAAAAACAGATGAACCAGGGAAAGCAGCGGAAATCTGATGCGACTCCTGAGACTCAGAGAAAGCAAGATCAGAGTGGGGCTTCTCGTGGTACTTCAGAGGGATCATCTAGGGCACAGAAAGGGAAGCGACCAGCTTCTGGACAGTTTGGAGTTATGACATATAAGGAAACATATACATGACATAATTGTATGCCATGTAATTGCATTAGATGCATAACATTATGCCATGCGTGTCGTGACATGTAGATGTATGCCATGTATGCCATGCCATGTAGATAATAGTTATTTGCATGCAAAGAGGATGAGACATAAAAACCCTTAAACAATATTAAAGCCTACACCTTCCATTAATATGGTTAGAACCAGAGTTCCGTTTCTTGTTTGGGTTGTTGGACTCTCTCCAAGCCCGGCTCGAACCCGAACATGTTCAAACCATGGAATAGTTTAATACTAATATGGTAAGAGTCAGAGGTCAATCGTTAGCTTTGGTTGTTGGACTCTCTCCAAGTTGGGCTAATTGGTTGAATGCGCTCTAACCATATTAAAACTATTTCCCGATTAATGGGTTGGCTTTAACCTGGAGCATCGGCTTGTTGGACTCTCTCCAAGGTCGATGTAAAGGGAGGTGAAGTTGGGTGCTATGCATATGATGCATACTTGTTAATGTGTTAACAACCCGATGTATGTGTGAACATTCAATTAGTTGATAGCACATTGTGATAGTTGCATATACGTGATATGCAATCGGTATAGATGATACCTACCGTCGTAGTTATGAATGGCTTGTTGGACTCTCTCCAAGGTTGTTCATAACTATGATGGATATCAGCCCATTCGGAGATGGACCTACGATCTCCCGAAGTGATTTTGGGGTTTTTGAAATTCGAAAAATGAATAGGATTTATAAATGTATATTGATGCATTTTAAAATCATTTTCTCATATATGCTCGTTTTATATTTCTAGGTCAATAAATTGATCATGACGTCTTTGAATTTGCGCACTATTTTGGATTCGAACAAACTGACTGGGCCTAACTTCCTGGACTGGCTTAGAAACCTGAGAATTGTTCTCAAGGCGGAAAAGCTTGCATATGTTCTTGAAGAGCCTCTTCCTGACCGTCCTAAGGACGATGCAACTCAGACAAATGTTGGTCTATCGAAGCATGTGGCGATTTTGGTGGCGAGTTGCATCATGCTAGCGCGATGGTACTGGTACAAAAGCAGCATGAGCATATGGATGCTAATACTATGGTCTTCCATCTTCATGAGTTGTTCGATGAGCAAGCGAGATCCGAAAGGTTCGAGGTCTCTAGGCTCTTCTTCACCACGAAGATGCAAGAAGGTTCATCTGTAGTGCAGTTTGTGCTAAAGATGAACGGGTACATCGAGCGGCTAGCTACCCTCGGTTTTGTGATGGATCATGAGTTAAGTATTGACTTAATTCTGCATTGTTTTCCCAAGAGTTTCTCGCAATTTGTGATGAACTATCGGATGAACAAATTGGAATTCACCATTCCCGAGCTCCTCAATATGCTGAAGACTGTGGAGCCTTCTGTGAAGCATGAGGAGAAGGCGGTTCTGTTAGTTGATTCCTCAAAGAAAGGTTCTAAGAGGAAGGCAAAAGAACAGAAGAAAGGAAAGAACAAAAAGGCAAAGAAGGCGGAACCAGCGCAAAAGGGCACTTGCCATCACTGTGGCAAGGAAGGCCACTGGCGAAGAAACTGTAAGATTTATCTTGAGTCCATGAAGAAGAAGAAGGCATCCGATGCCCCATCCTCTTCAGGTATCTTCGTTATTGATTGTCATTCTATTTCCTTGGACACTTGGGTATTGGATACTGGGTGTAGCTCACATATATGTAATGACATACAGGGGCTAAGGAATAGAAGAAGACTTGTCAGAGGGGAGTCAAATTTGCGAGTTGGCAATGGAGCAAAGGTTCTTATGATGCCATCGAACTTATTTCTTTGAAGCTCCTAGTGGACTAGTCTTAGAACTGGACAATTGCTATTATGTTCCTTCTCTAATAAAGAACATTGTTTCTATTTCCTGTTTAAATAGAAATGGTTTCCATTTGACGTTTAGTAACAATTGTTGTTATATAACTTTAAATGGCGTACTTTATGGAACTGGAACCTTGAGTAATGGCATTTATACGTTGGACGTATCCAGTGACATTTTCAATATCGAAGCGAGCAACACGCGTGCTCGAAAGGATAATCAAATAGACTCCTATATGTGGCATTGTCGTCTTGGCCATATAAGCAAGAAACGCATGTCCGAATTACACCGATGTGGAATTCTAGAATCATTTGAATTGGATTCATACGATACATGCGAATCATGCTTAAAAGGCAAGATGACTAAGTTACCTTTTACTGGAAAAGGTGAATGAGTGGGAAAGTTACTAGGTCTAATACATACTGATGTATGTGGACCTATGTCAACTCAAGCATTAGGAGGCTATAGCTACTTCATTACCTTCACCGATGATCACTCACGGTTTGGGTATGTGTTCTTGATGAAACACAAGTCTGAAGCCTTTGAAAGGTTCAAAGAGTTCAGAAATAAAGTAGAGAAACAACATGACAAAAGTATTAAAATACTTCGATCGGATCGAGGTGGTGAATACTTGAGTCAGGAGTTTCTTGATTACCTAAGAGATAATGGTATATTGTCTCAATGGACTCCGCCCTATACACCATAGCATAATGGTGTATCTGAGAGGCGTAACCGGACTTTGTTGGACATGGTCAGGTCGATGATGAATCATGCGACTCTTCCCAAGTCCTTTTGGGGTTATGCACTTCAGACAGCTGTTTACTTGTTAAACAGAATGCCTACCAAGGTAGTCTCAACTACTCCATATGAGATATGGAACCTCATGTATCTTACTTAAAGATATGGGGTTGTCCTGCTTATGTGAAGCGGACTGTATCAGACAAATTGGATGCTAAGTCTGATAAATGTCTATTTGTTGGATACCTTAAGGAAACAAGGGGTTACCAATTCTATCATCCTGTGGAACAAAAGGTGTTTGTTTTAAGGCATGCTGTGTTTCTAGAGAAAGAGTTTCTCTTGCAAGAAAACAGTGGGAGTGTCGTCGAGCTTGAGGAGGCTCGAGAGACTCAAATAGACATTGATGAGATACCTGGTGAAGCACAACAGCCGATAACTCATAGTGATGAGCAATCGGCTGGACCTATTGTAACACCACATCTTCGTAGATCTGGTAGAACATGCAATATTCATGAGAGATATGAATTTCTCGTAAGCGAATCGAACGACGTGTTACTCATTGATGATGAGAAGCCTACCAGTTATGAAGAAGTGCTGACAAGTTCATAAAGGGATAAGTGGCTTGGTGCCATGAAGTCGGAAATGGATTCCATGTATGAAAACTAAGTTTGGAACTTGGTTGACCCAACTGAAGGGATAAAGCCTATAGGGTGCAAATGGGTTTTCAAGAAGAAAACCGACATGGATGGTAATGTGATTACCTATAAGGCTAGATTGGTGGCGAAAGAATATCGTCAAAAACAAGGTGTTGATTATGACGAAACCTATTTGCCTGTAGCTATGCTTAAATCCATTCGGATGCTCCTGGCCATAGCGGCTCATTATGATTATGAGATATGGCAGATGGATGTGAAAACAACTTTCCTTAATGGAAACCTGCTCGAGGACGTGTATATGATACAACCTGAGGGTTTCACATCGGTTGATAAAACCAAGGTATGCAAATTGCGACGGTCCATTTATGGATTGAAGTGAGCATCCAGGAGCTGGAATATCCGTTTTGATGAGACAATCAAAAAGTTTGATTTCTCACAAAATCCAGACGAACCTTGTGTGTACAAGAAGGTTAGTGGGAGTGCAGTCGTATTCCTAGTATTGTATGTCGATGACATACTACTTATAGGAAATGATGTTTCAATCTTACAGTCAGTGAAGGTTTGGTTATCCAAGACATTCTCCATGAAAGACCTGGGAGAAGCAACCTACATCCTCGGGATTAAGATCTATAGAGATAGATCGAAACGGTTGCTTGGTCTTTCGCAGTCTACATATATAGACTGAGTGCTAAAGAGGTTTAGCATGTCGAAATCCAAGAAAGGTTTCTTACCCATCGGGCATGGGGTACACCTTTCGAAGTCTATGTGTCCGCGCACAGAAGACGAGAGGATTTGCATGAGTAAGATTCCCTATGCATCCGCAATAGGATCTATCATGTATGCTATGTTATGTACAAGGCCCGATGTATCGTATGCTCACGAGTGTCACGGCGGATACCGATCGATCGAGAATGGATTATTGGGTGGTGTTAAGACGATCCTTAAGTACTTGAGAAGAACTAAGGATGTGTTCCTAATATATGGAGAAGGGTACATGGTGATACGTGGGTATACGGATGCGACTCCGAATGACAAGGATGATTCCATGTCTCGATGCAGGTATGTATTCACCTAGAATGGGCGCAATAAGTTGGAAAGGTTCCAAGCTTGGCCTATAGCGGATTACGCCACTAAGGCGAGAATACATTGCACATTAGAAGCAAAGAAGAAGCGGTTTGGATCAAGATGTTCATCTCTAAACTTGATGTGGTCTCATCAATGATCCAAACATGTGCTTCGCCGCTATCATCTTATCAGAGAGATCATCAGTAGGAACGAAATACAAATCGAGAAAATTCCCACTGAAAGGAACTTAGCGGATCCCTTGACTAAGGCATTACCTCAAAATATGTTTGAGGGTCATGTTGAGCTTATGGTAATTGGATACCGTAGCGATTGGCATTAGGCCAAGTGAAGTCTGTTAGTAATATATGAGAGATGTCCTAAGGCAATCGCCTTATGTATGAACCATTTATATGATAAATGAAGATTCACTATTTGAGTATACATGTTTTATGTATTTGATTGGATCTTAAACTCATTTCTTGAATGTCCACGATACGATTCACGGCATGAGAGAATTTGTGATTGGATCACAACTAGTGAGTATCTCTACATGTGTAATTGTGATGTATCGGAATTATCCTAGTCGATGAATTGATGGATTTGGATACCATCAATTTCGCCGAGACTAGCACAGGTATACTCCTTGGTGTATCCAAGCTTGATTCTCCGGAGACATAGTGATGTCGAGTTAATCGTGGATGCTAGTTATGGTAACTAGTTCATTGGAGTGACCAGCCGTAAGACTTCATATGGTTCTCTGCATATATAGATATGTCAATGAAGTTCTTACTGTAGCTTAAGTGCGATGTTCCTTTGACTTGCGGTATTCAAGTCATGTTGATCATGGAGACTTATGCTTTGACATCTTAAGCAAACATCTCTAAGGAGATGTGGACCTGGGATGATTGGGTATAAGTCGAAGTGATCGAAGGTGTTTGAATATCCTATAAAGGATTCACCACTCCTTGCGAGGAGATGTATACCCATGGCCTCTCGTCGGATTGTTACTAAAGTCTTTGGCCAAAGCATTACATGTTTAGAGTAAGGTACTCTTCGATACATGTGGAGTAACTAGAATCCATAGGACGAGGAAATGATACTTGGGCTAGGTGTGACATAGTCAGCCTAGTGGGGATTGACACTATAGACCATGTCCTGAACCAAGTGGGTATAAGATGAGTGAATGGAATGGGGCACGAATCATTCGAGCTACTGAAGGGTTTCAGAAATAGTTCTGGATCAACCGTTGATCTTTTCGGTTAATTGGGGATCATGATGTACTACTAGGTGCCACTCATGATCGTTCTATAATTAATGGTTAATTATAGACGGCCAACATAAACCGAGAACCTATTTGGTCACACGCACAACGAGCGTAATCCAAAGGATTTAAAACGAGCTTGAGAATGGGATTCTCAGACCGAGAGAAACTAGGTTTGGTTGGACCAAACATAAAGCGAGCATGAAATCGTTTCAGTCGCAATGGAAGCAAGGATGGGCCGAGTCTTGTGAAGACGTAATGGATGAACCAAAATGGTTTGGTTCTAATCCAATTGATAAGAATAAACCAAAGGGTTTGATTTATTTTAAACGAATGAACCAAAAGTTGGTTCGGTTCGTTTTAACTTAAAATAAACCATCATGGTTTGGTTTATTTTAACTTATCTTAATGGAGCGCGTTAACGGGCCTAATGGTTATGATCCAATAACCATTAAGAGAATTTGTTCTCTATAAAAGAGGGCTTAAGGAATAATTAAGCCTTAATCCAAGCCCTAGCAAGGAGTTGCTGCCCAATCCTCATTGCCGCCCAGCTTCTTGTGCCGCCGTCCAAGCTTCAAATGTGATCCTTCCGACCCTCCGTGATCTTCCTAGGCCTTGGTGAAAAGGTGAGCACTTGGCTTCCTTGTTTTGGCGGCGCCTACTCCTCCACCAAGCTGTCCAGTTTTTGGACAGCTTCTTCTCCTCGTCGGGCGTCGTTTGGGCCGACGGTTAGAGCTCGATTGCGGCTAACTTACCGGGGATTCGATCTCCGGTAATCCTCTGAGGTGGAGGACGAAGGATTCGTCAATTGGTTGACGAATACCTCTCCGGAGAAGCGAGTTTTGAGAACTCATATTAGGATCCGAATTTTGATTTGGATCGTGATCATCTCTCGATCACGTCGTCTTCAACACGAGGCTAGTAACCCGTACGAAGATGAAGCTCGTGGCTTAGCGAAGTCATCCCGAGGAACTCGGCGTGGATACGGATAGAGATGATTCTAGCGAGGATCGTTCCGGTTGATGCCGTTCCCGCTACACGTCATACGAAAGGTATAACGTAGATAAATTTCCTTTTATTGCAAATTTAAATTTACGGTTATGTCTACACTTGTTGTAATATGCATGCGTGTGTTGTGTGTGTTGTAATAAATATAGATTTATTATTTTTATTGCTTCCGCTGTGTTCATGTTTACGAAACATGATCGAACACACACACGCCGCGGTGCCGGAAACCCAACATATGGCACCTGTTCAGACTCGTAAGAGAGGTCGACCATCTAAACAGCCTACTACCGGAGGATCGGTTGATCAGGAGGAGCCACGATAGTCTTTTACCAGAGGTTCGGAACTTCAAGAGCCTGATGTACCCCCGACTATGCCAACTGCTACGGATTCAAGTTGGGTCAGAGTCAAGGCACGTATACCTGTGTTAGCACGGTCAGCCATGGACCGATTTACGCTATTTTGAGGCGAGTCTGATCCCTGGATTGCACGGACCTAGTTATACAATTTGGAGGATACGTTTGAGTTCATGAGTTACACCGATGAGGAGAAGGTGGGTCTAGCAGCTTATCACCTTCGGGAGCAGGCGGTTACGTGGTGGAAAATGCAGAAGACCTTGATGGGAGAGCAGAACATCACCTGGGCAGTTTTCCGAGATATATTCTGGAGGCAGTATTTTCCTTCTGCGTTCTCTACAGCACGCCGTCAAGAGTTCTTAACTCTTAAGCAGGGCAATCGGTCAGTCATGGAGTATAATGCGGAGTTCACCCGACTCGTGGAATTTTGTCCACATTTGGTAGCACAGGATGGGGACAGAATGTTCCAATTTATGCAGGGTTTGGCTGCGTATATTCGGGCTAAACTATCGGGATCTTCCATTAATTCGTACTGAGAGGCACTGGATAGGGCACTGTCTATTGAGATGACTTCTCAGCAAATCGCAAAGGAGAGAGAGTTGGAAAAAGCGGATGAACCGAGGAAAGCTGAAATCGGTCGACTCGAGACTCGAGAAAACAAGATCAGAGTGGGGCTTCTCGTGGTACTTCAGAGGGATCATCTAGGGCAGCGAAGGAAGCGACCAGCACCGGGCGATATCTGGAGGTTCTCAGAAGAACCGTAAGAGCGGACACATGGCTAGATGCTATAGATGCGGGTCAGGAACCCACCACATTTCAGAGTGTCCCTTGGACCGGAGTGTTTGTTATTACTGCAAGCATCCAGGGCACACTAGTCGAGAGTGTACTCTGAAGGCACAGCTAGAAAGTTCAGGCAATTCCAGCAAGGGAAAGAGATCTTATCAGCATCATCAGCAGAGATCAGCACCTAGGACGCAGATGCATGGTCAGAGACAGACACTACCTCCTACAGCCCAGATATATCATATACATGGGAGTGATTCTTTCGGGATGCCGACGGCGATTCATTATACTCCAGCTCCAGAGAGTTATTTTTCCAGGCCACCTACTCAGCGATATCTATCGGTTGGCTCTTAGGGATATATTATGCCTGCACAGTAGAGTCAGCCTCCAGCCGCATCATCACAGACCCAGATCCATCTGGAGTGGAGGCATTCTACTATTATATCTGGAGCGCAGCCGTCGCATGTGGAGACTGGACGAGTTTATGCCATTACCCGAGAGGACGCTCAGCAGGCCGAGGGATCGGTCATTCAGGGTATGATTTTGGTGTATTCTATACCTGCTGATACATTGATTGATACTAGTAGCTCGCATTCTTTTATTTCTAGTATATTTCTGAGTAAAATTGGGAGAATCCCTATGATTCGTTCTTGTGGATTAGTGGTATCATTACCATCGGGCGAGGTTTTGACCAGTCATCAAGTAATCAAAGGTTGTCCGTTGGATTTCGACGGCCATATACTTACGGTGGTCCTTCAGGTGATAGAGATGGTGGAATTTGATATTATACTCAGAATGGACTGGTTGACCACATACTGTGCTACAGTGGATTGTAAGGCGAGAGTAGTGACCTTCCGACCACCAGATCAGCCTGCATGGGAATTCGTGGGTACCCGGGATGATAGAGTGTCCGTTATATCTGCACTACATGCTCGGAGATTAATGTCACATGGTTGTTAGGGTTACTTATTCTCTTTGGTCAAAGTGGAGAGTGAAGAGATACCACCTCTTTCCAGCGTGCGGGTAGTTCGTGAGTATCCGGATGTATTTCCAGATGAACTTCCGGGCTTGCCACCTCCGAGGCAAATGGAATTCGCGATAGAGGTGATTCCAGGAACTACACCGGTGTCAAAGGCCCCATACCGGATGGCACCGAAAGAGTTAAGTGAGCTAAAGATACAACTGCAAGAATTATTGGATAGGGGTTTTGTTCGTCCTAGTGTTTCACCCTGGGGAGCTCCGGTGCTATTCGTTAAAAAGAAAGATGGATCTTTGCGGTTATGTATAGACTACCGACAACTAAATGCAGTGACCGTTAAGAACAAATATCCACTGCCGAGGATAGAGGATTTGTTTGATCAGCTCAAGGATACTTGCGTGTATTCCAAGATTGATCTGTGATCAGGCTATCATCAGCTGAGAGTAAGAGACGAGGATGTTCAGAAGGCGTTCGCACGCGCGTTATGGACATTATGAGTTTCTAGTGATGCCATTTGGTCTTACTAATGCTCGGTGCATTTATGGATTTGATGAGCGGTATTCTTGAGGTACTTGGATCGGTTGTCATCGTATTCATAGATGATATCTTGATATATTCTGCTTACGAGGAGGAGCATGAGCACCATCTTGGATTGTATTAGAGCGTTGCGGCGAGCATTTATATGTCAAATTCAGTAAGTGCGCTTTCTGGTTATCTTCTGTGGGATTTCTTGGACATGTGGTATCTAGCAGAGGTATTTCAGTTGATCCCCAGAAAATCGAAGCGATTACCAGTTGGGAGCAGCCAAAGTCAGTTCAGGAAGTCCGTAGTTTTCTTGGATTGGCCGGGTCTTACCGTAGATTTGTGGAGGATTTTCCGTATAGCTACACCACTTACTCGCTTGACGGAAAGGTCAAGTTTGCTAATCGAGGCGTGTGAGTCCGATTTTGAGGAGCTTAAGCGGCGACTAGTTTTTCTTCTTGTGATGGGATGGTACTGTATACCGATGCTTCTTTTCAAGGATTGGGAGCAGTTTTGATGCAGTTCGACCGTGTAGTATCTTATGCCTCCCGTCAGCTTAAGGATCATGAGAGGAATTATCCGGTGCACGATCTGGAGTTAGCAGCCATTATTTTTGTGCTAAAGATATGGAGACATTATCTGTATGATATTACTTTTGAGATTTATACGGACCATAAGAGTTTGAAATATCTTTTCACTCAGAAGGTATTGAATCTTAGACAAAGACGATGGATAGAATACCTAAAGGATTATGATTGCACCAATCAGTATCATCCGAGTAAAGCTAATGTTGTAGCAGATGCACTGAGTAGGAAGTCCCGTGGGATTCTGGCTAGTCATTGACCGTAGTGACTGATCTTGTTCGACAGTTCTCTGAGTTGGGGTTGTCGGAACAGGGTCAAAATCCCGAGGGATATTGGTATCCATGGTTGCCCAGTCTGCTATTAATGAGAGGATCAAAGAGGCACAAGCTAGTGATCAGCATCTGCAGTTCTTATGCAGCACTCTGGACTCAGGACGATAGATAGATTTCTCGTGTGACGAGATTGGAGTCCTCCGGTTCCGAGGAAGATTATGTGTTCCAGACACACACCCGATTAAGGAGTTATTACAAGAGGCTCATCATTCGAGATTTGCTATACATCCTGGCGGTACCCGGGTGTATCAGGATTTGAGGCGTTCATACTGGTGGGACGGTATGAAGAGGGATATTGCGGATTTCATCGCTCGATGTTTGGTCTGCCAGCAGGTAAAGGTTGAACATCAGAAACCCACCGAATTGCTGCAGAGAATCCTAATTCTGGAATGGAAGTGGGAACATATTACGATGGATTTTGTTACGGGGTTGCCCAGAACCCATAAAGGACATGATGCGATTTGGGTGATTGTGGATAGATTAACCAAATCCACTCATTTTCTTCCGATTCGTGAGACACATCCATTGGATCGACTAGCTGAGCTATACTGTAGAGAGATTGTCAGACTACACGGAGTACCCTTGAGTATCATATCTGACAGAGATCTGCATTTTACTTCATGATTACAGCGAGTCTTGCATGCTATGGGCACCGAGCCCGTCGATCGCATTTCACCCATGAGCGGATGGGCGATCGGGCGTACTATTCAGACTCTGGAGGACTTATTGAGATCTTGCGTCATGGATTTCGGAGGCAGCTGGGAGGATCACGTTCACTTGGTGGAGTTCGCGTATAATAATAGTTATCACTCTTCCATTCAGATGGCTCCCTTTGAGGCTTTGTACGGTCGACCCTGCAGATCTCCAGTATTGTGGGAGGATGTTGGGGAGCGACAGTTATTGGGCCCTCAGAGTATTCAGCACGATGCAGAGTTACTTCGTATTATCGGGCGATTATCGAGGCTCGAGGCTCAGAAAAAGTTATGCGGATCGGAGGCGAAGACCTCTGGAGTTTGTTATAGGAGATCATGTATTTTTGCGAGTATCACCTACAAAAGGAGTTAAGAGATTCGGAATTAAAGGAAAGTTAGCACCACGCTACATTGGACCATTCGAGATATTGGAGCGGATTGGAGGTGTAGCATACCGGTTGGCTCTACCTCCGACGCTTGCGAGCGTCCATAACGTATTCCATGTGTCTATGCTGAGGAAATACGTACCGCATCCAGATCATGTTCTGACGGAGGTGCCGGTTCCACTCCAGCCTAACGCGACATATGAGGAGGTTCCTGTGCGGATTCTTGGTCGCAAAGAGCGTCAGTTACAGAATAAAACCATCTGCCTAGTAAAAGTTGGATGGCAACATCACACTGACGAGGAGGCTACATGGGAGCTGGAGGATATTATCCGAGGTCGATACCCTCACCTGTTTAAGTGAGGTATGTATTGATTCAAGAAATTTCTTACGTTGATTACTACATATAAGTATGGAAATTTGGGGACCAAATTTTATTAAGTGGGGGAGAATGTAGTATACGAATAAAAAATAAAAAAATTTCCTTTAATTAATTAGGAGTAATTAGGGGATTAATTGGGCTTAATTATTTAGTTGGGCTGAAATGGGCTTGGGCTGTATTGGGCTTGGGCTGAAATTAGGCTTGGGTTTGGATTTGACTTGGACTTGGGTCAAGTGGTTAAACTGGCTGAGCTGAACCCAATCGGATTGGGTTTGGTTTGGGCTGGGTTAACCAGGTTGGTGTCGAACGGGATTTAAAAGGGATGCGGATGAACAGAGCGATCAGATCGATCCGATCCTCCTCCGCCTTCGCTCCCGCCTCGCTCCTTCCGATCGTGGCGATCCGTGAGAGCCGGATCGTCAGGCACCTTGGTGAGAGCCGCTCGACAGAGCCGCATCTGGTGAGAGCCGCTCGACAGTGCCATCTGGTGAGATCCCCAGTCGCAGGTCAGGAAGAGGTTGCCATAGGGAGTGTCGGCGTTTCCTTCGCTCGGCGAGACGGTGGTGCTGTCGCCGCGGTAGTGAGCTGCCTGGAAGGTAAGGATCGATCCCTTTCCTTCCCTTTCGAGTAGAGATCTAGTTTTTGGGTTGTTATTGGCTGAGATCTATGGGTTGGCAGTGAGCGGGAGTTTGGACTCGTTCGGCGAGCAGCTGGGATTGAGGAAATATCGTCGTCGGTGGAGTTTAGAGCCGGTAAGTTTGGATCTAACCCAATATCGTCTTCTGTGGTATCCATGGATTGATGTTTTGTATCTTGATTGTGGTTTTCGTTTAATTCGGATGTGGTTGCGTTGTTGTACATCACGGTGAACTGGTTTGTTGAGATTCGATGGATTTTGGTCAATTGCCAGCATGAAGGAATGTATGATTCTCCTGGTTATTGTAGTTATAGTCGATCATTCAGATCAATAGATAAGTTGTGGTGATTTCGGTATTTATATGATGATTTGTGTTCTGTTGTCGATGCGTTTGATCTGGAGTTCTTTCGGTAGGCAGAGGTTGAGCCGGAGTGAACTGCCGGAGGAGATCTGAGATCGGTAAGTTGTGTGTATTGCTATTGCTTCATCTGTAGTTGCTATGCGTGGGGTGTGTCGAGGTGATTTTGGTTGTAGATGAAATTAACCGATTCTTATCATCTGTGAGGAGGTTGCAATTGGGTATGAAATTGTTTGCGTTCGGATGGTTAGAGTTTTTACTACTGGGATTTGATTGTGTTTGTTGTTCGGGTATTGATTATGCTCGATTAATACTAGTGGATATCTGACATGTTTGGATTTGGGAGATTTTAATGTATTGGATTATATTGGTTATATTCTGTTAGGGAGATGTGATGGGTGAAGTAGGTGTGGTTAGATTTATTCACCGTAATTAATCTTGAGGATGTCGTGATTTATTAGGGGTTGGTTGGTGAATCAGTTAGATATGATTGGGTGGTTAAAATGTATTCGGGAAAAGAATACGAATATAGAATGAATTAGTATGTTGTTTATATAATTATGAGAGATTCGTACTTAATCCTAATTTATTATTGTTGTGCAGGTTTGGGATACGAAGCAGGTCCAAGGCCGTGAGGATTATTCGAGCTTCGTATCAAGTGGGTAATATCTACCTGGTCCAATAGTTTGATCAATTCTAGTGCGTGACATTGTATATATGTTTATACCTGTTTACCTTAAATCCACTCTTATTAAATCATATGTTTGTACTGCCTTTGACCTTTGAGAAATATACTCTGTTACTTCATTGATTATCTAGCAGGGATAGGAACTATAAAACCCTATTATGTGTTAGCTGATAGATGTTTAGTAAGTACATGTGGTTAGGGTTATTTTTATGACCTCAGATTGGGTTACTGGGTTGCATCACTAGGTTAGGTGATGAGTCCAAATTATGTGGTCGGTCGTTGTATCGTATACATATCAGTGTGTTAGTTTGACGGATCTATTTATCTGTACATAGGTAAATAGGTTGTGATTACGGATTAGTCGTCCTTACATGGTGACTTTTGGTTGACTAGGTCTCCCCGTGAGTTAGAAAGTGTTGCGAGGATTTGTGTGTGAGCTATGCATCATTACATTTCATGCATGCTGACGACTGGGTATGCCTTGTGGTTGAGATGGGTCGTCAGTCATCCTGCCTCCCCGGCCACTCGGGGTAGTGGTTGTAGGGTTGAGGGCAGAGCATTGTTGTGTGTGCTGTTCTCGGCCACTACGGATGGTGGTAGCTAGAGATGCGCACTTGGCCACTGTGCGGAGTGGTAGTTAGCGCACTCACCCACTATAGACGGTGGTCTTGTGATGTGCAGTAGTCCTGGGTGCGGTGCTCGTCTACTCATGGGTAGGGACGGAGCGGCTAGCAGCAGGGACCCCCGTGTGAGTAGCATATAGCTCTATGGCGGCTAGCTACTGTTTCATACTACCCAACTCGGTCACTCGAGAGTAGTGGCGGCTGGAGTCGGGATTGTTGTCATATCGTGCCACCTAGGCCACACTGGGGTCGTGGTAGCGAGTTGGGTGCACAGGCATGACCATGCATATGCATTGCTGATATATATATGTATGCATGTATTCGATATATGTTTTACATATGCTTGTGAGATGTTGCATTTGGTTGCTGCATATGATTGTATATCATGCTACATGTCATTTGCATTTTATATACTGCTGTGTGTTGAGTATGAGTATGTTTTGGTTTAGACTGTCGCATGTTATTTGGATTATGCTATGATATACCTGTTCAGGATGTTATAGGTCATGTGGACGGCAGACCGTCAGGTATGTACATTATTTTATGTCAGTTTATTAGTTTAGTGTATGCTATGAGTATGACCGTATCTGTAGTTGCTGGTTACTATGTTGAGTACTGTATGTATGATGGACTCATGCTGTATACCTGTAGATCTTCACATGTATACCTGTAGATCTCTTTACCCTGTATGTTGTTCATGCACTTCTATATATTACCCCTGAGTTTTATACTCACCACCCTGGACCCTGGGTTTCCTGTCGCCCAAGTAGTAGATAGAAGACTTCGGCATGGACTTGGAGCATTGCCACTTGATCCCATCCCGCCGCTTTTCCGAGGGTTTTGCTTCCCATCGCATGTATCTTCATATGGACTCTTATTGTTATTGGAGATCATACTGTGTTTTTCTCTTGTGATATCCCGTATGGATTTTGTTCTAGAATGGACGGATATACCGATGTACTTATGTTGTTGAGTTGGTATTTCCATTGTGTTTGGCTTCCGCTATTGATGTTATACGTTTTCGCTGTGATGTTATACATTTTCGATATGTGTTAGACTGGCTGCGACTTTTGTACCATTTTGGAATTGTCAAAAGGGGGTGTCGTCCGTTGGCCGGACAGAGTCTACCTCGGGGCGTGACAGACTCGTCAAGGGAGAGTCAAATTTACGTGTTGGGAATGAAGCAAAGGTTGCTGCACTTGCCATCAGAACGTATTTATTGAAACTCATTACAAGACTTATCTTAGAACTAGACAATTGCTTTTATGTTCCTTCGTTGATAAAGAACATCATTTCTATTTCTTGTTTAAATAGAAATGAGTACCATTTAACGCTTAGTAACAATTGTTGTTACATAACTTTGAATGGTGTTCTTTATGGGACTGGAACTTTAACCAATGGTATTTATACGTTGGACGTATCCAGTGACATTTTAAATATCGAAGAGAGCAACAAGCATACTCGAAAAGATAATCAATTAGACTCCTACATGTGGCATTGTCATCTTGGCCATGTGAGAAAGAAACACATGTTTGAATTACACCGATGTGGAATTCTGGAATCATTTAAATTAGATTCATACGATACATGCGAATCATGCTTAAAAGGAAAGATTACCAAGTTACCTTTTACTGGAAAAGGTGAACCAGTGGGTGAGTTGCTTGGTCTAATACATACTGATGTTTGTGGACCTATGTCAACTCAAGCCTTAGGAGGTTATAGCTACTTCATTACTTTCACCGATTATCACTCACGGTTTGGGTATGTGTTCTTGATGAAACACAAGTCTGAAGCCTTTGAAAGGTTCAAGGAATTCAGAAATGAAGTAGAGAAACAACTTGGCAAGAGTATTAAAATACTTCGATCGGATCAAGGTTGTGAATACTTGAGTCAAGCATTTCTAGATTATCTGAGGAACAATGGTATATTGTCTCAATGGACTCCGCCGTAAACACCAGAACATAATGGTGTATCTGAGAGGCGAAACCGGACCTTGTTGGACATGGTCAGGTCAATGATGAATCACGTGAATCTTCCCAAGTCCTTTTGGGGCTATGCACTTTAGACAGCTGTTTACTTGTTAAACAGAGTCCCAACCAAGGTAGTCTCTACTACTCCATATGAGATATGGGATAGTAAAAAAACTCATTTATCTTACTTGAAGATATGGGGTTGTCCTACTTATGTGAAGCGGACTGTGTCAGACAAATTGGATGCTAAGTCTGATAAATATCTATTTATTGGATAGCTTAAGGAAACGAGGGGTTACCAATTCTATCATCCCTTGGAACAAAACGTGTTTGTTTCAAGGAATGTTGTGTTTTTAGAGAAAGAGTTTCTCTTGCAAGAAAATAGTGGGAGTGTCGTTGAACTTGTGGAGGTTAAAGAGACTCCAGTAGACATTGAAGAGATACCTAGTCAAGCACCTCGACCGATGACTCATAGTGATGAGACATCAGCTGAACCTATTGTGACACCACATCTTCGTAGATCTGGTAGGACACACAACATTCCTGAGAGATATGAATTTCTCCTAAGTGAATCGAACGACGGGTTACTCATTGACGATGAGGAGCCTACCAATTATGAAGAAGTTCATAAAGGGACAAATGGATTGAAGCCATGAAGTCAGAAATGGATTCCATGTATGAAAATCAGGTTTGGAACTTAGTTGATCCACCTGAAGGCATAAAGCCTATAGGGTGCAAGTGGGTTTTCAAGAAGAAAACCGACATGGATGGTAATGTGATTATCTATAAGGCTAGATTGGTGGCGAAAGGATATCGTCAAAAGCAAGGTGTTGATTATGACGAAACCTGTTCACCTATTGCTATGCTTAAATCCATTCAGATGCTCCTGGGTATAGCGGCTCATTATGATTATGAGATATAACAGATGGATGTTCGAGCACACACTCGCCGCGATGCCAGAAACCCAACAGTGGTATCAGACCCCAGGTTGTGTTTCGACATAATCATAAAATTGTTTTGTGATAGTCGTAATTGTATTTATGGAAATTTTCTACTTTTGGAAGTTTAGAAGTATTTATGAAAATTTTCTAATTTTGGAAAGTCTAGAAGTATTTATGGAAATCTTCTACTTTTGGAAAGTTAGAAGTATTTATGGAAATTAACACTTTCCATAAATAAAATATTTGATTAGATTTGGAAATTTGTTTCCTAATTTAATTATGATTTGATTTGGGAAATCAAATCTAAAATATATTTAATTTCCATAAATAATTTTGACAATTTAGGAAATTTGTTTCATAAATTAAATTTGACTTTCTTTAATTGAGACCTTCCATAAATAAAATATGTGATTAGATTTGGAAATTTGTTTCCTAATTTAATCATGATTTGATTTTGGGAATCAAATCTTAGACATATTTTATTTCCATAAATAGTTATGACATATAAGGAAATTAAGTACATGCCATGTAATTGCATTAGATGCATATCATTATGTCATGTGTGTCATGACATGTAGATGTATGCCATGTATGTCATGCCATGTAGATAATTGTTATTTGCATGCAAACGGGATGAGACTTTAAAAACCTTATACAATATTAAAGCCTACACCTTCCATTAATATGATTAGAACCAGAGTTGTGTTTCTTGTTTGGGTTGTTGGACTCACTCCAAGCCCGGCTCGAACCTAAACATGTTCAAATCAATGGAATAGTTTAACTTAATATGGTAAGAGTCAGATGTCAATCGTTAGTTTGGGTTGTTGGACTCACTCCAAGCCTTGCTAATTGGTTGAATGTGCTCTAACCATATTAAAACTATTTCGCGATTAATGGGCCGGCACTAACTTGGAGTATGGATTTGTTGGACTCACTCCAAGGACGATGTGAAGTGAGGTGAAGTTGGGTGTTATGTATATGATGCATACTTGTTAATGTGTTAACAACCCAATGTATGTGTAAACATTCAATTAGTTGATAGCACATTGTGATAGTTACATATACGTGATATGTAATCGGTATACTTGATACCCACCATCATAGCTAAGAATGACTTGTTGGACTCACTCTAAGGTTGTTCTTATCTATATTGGATATCAGCCCATTCAGAGATTGACCTACAATCTCCCGAATTGATTTTGAGGGTTTATGAATTCAAAAAATTAATGGGATTTTGTAAATGTATGTGGATGCATTTTAAATCATCTTTCTCATATATGCTCGTTTTGTATTTCTAGGCTAATCACTTGATCATGATGCCATTGAATTTGCACTCTATTTTGAATTCGAATAAATTGACTGGGCCGAACTTCTTGGACTGGCTTTGAAACATGAGAATTGTTCTCAAGGCAGAAAATCTTGAGAATGTCCTCGAAGCATCTCTTCCCACCCCTCCTAGTGATGATGTAACACCGGACCAATTGTTGGCCCATCAAAAACATGTGAGTGATTCTGAGCAAGTGAGTTGCATCATGCTAGCCGCGATGGTACCCGAGCTGCGAAAGCAGCATATGCATATGGATGCTCATACCATAGTCCTTCATCTTTATGAGTTGTTTGATGAGCAAGTGAGATTTGAAAGGTTCAAAGTCTTAAAGCTCTTCTTCACCTCTGAGATGCAAGAAGGTTCATCTGTGGTACTGCTCAACATGCTGAAGACTATGGAGCCTTTTGAGAAGCATGAGCAGGGGACAATATTGTTAGTTGATTCCTCGAAGAAATGTTCTAAGAGGGAGTCAAAGGAACAACAGAAGGGGAAGAAGAAAAAGGCTAAAAAGGCAAAACCAGCTCTAAAGGGCACTTGTCATCATTATGGCAAGGAGGGCCATTGGCGAAGAAACTACAATATTTATCTTAAGTCCGTAAAGAAGAATAAGGCACTGCATCCCATCTTCTTCAGATATCTTCGTTATTGATTGTCATTCTATTTCCTCAAACACTTGGGTATTGGATACTGGGTGTGGCTCACATATATGTAATGACATACATGGGCTAAGAAATAGAAGAAGACTTGTCAAGGGAGAGTCAAATTTGCGTGTTGGAAATGGAGCAAAGGTTGCTACACTTGCCATCGGAACGTATTTATTGAAACTCCCTACAGGACTTGTCTTAGAACTGGACAATTGCTTTTATGTTCCTTCGTTGATAAAGAACATCATTTCTATTTCTTGTTTAAATAGAAATGGGTACCATTTAACTTTTAGTAACAATTGTTGTTACATAACTTTGAATGGTGTTCTTTATGGGACTGGAACTTTAAGCAATGGTATTTATACGTTGGTTGATTCCTCAAAGAAAGGTTCTAAGAGGGAGTCAAAGGAACAACAGAAGAGGAAAAAGAAAAAGGCTAAAAAGGCAGAACCAGCTCAAAAGGGCACTTTCCATCATTATGGCAAGGAGGGCCATTGGCGAAGAAACTACAAGATTTATCTTGAGTCCGTAAAGAAGAATAAGGCATCAGATGCCCCATCTTCTTCAGATATCTTTGTTATTGATTGTCATTCTATTTCCTCAGACACTTGGGTATTGGATACTGGGTGTGGCTCACATATATGTAATGACATACATGGGCTAAGGAATAGAAGAAGACTCGTCAAGGGAGAGTCAAATTTGCGTGTTGGGAGTGGAGCAAAGGTTGCTACACTTGCCATCGGAACGTATTTATTGAAACTCTTTACAGGACTTGTCTTAGAACTGGACAATTGCTTTTATGTTCCTTCGTTGATAAAGAACATCATTTAAATTTCTTGTTTAAATAGAAATGGGTACCATTTAACATTTAGTAACAATTATTATTACATAACTTTGAATGGTGTTCTTTATGGGACTGGAACTTTAAGAAATGGTATTTATACGTTGGACGTATCCAGTGACATTTTCAATATAGAAGAGATCAACAAGCATACTCGAAAAGATAATAAATTAGACTCCTACATGCGGCATTGTTATCTTGGCCATGTGAGCAAGAAATGCATGTCCAAATTACACCGATGTGGAATTCTGGAATCGTTTAAATTAGATTCATATGATACATGCGAATCATGCTTAAAACGCAAGATGACCAAGTTACCTTTTACTGGAAAAGGTGAACTAGTGGGTGAGTTGCTTGGTCTAATACATACTGATGTATGTGGACCTATGTCAACTCAAGCCTTAGGAGGTTATAGATACTTCATTACCTTCACCGATGATCACTCACGGTTTGGATATGTGTTCTTGATGAAACACAAGTCTGAAGCCTTTGAAAGGTTCAAGGAATTCATAAATGAAGTAGAGAAACAACTTGGCAAGAGTATTAAAATACTTCGATAGGATCGAGGTGGTGAATACTTGAGTCAAGCGTTTCTAGATTATCTGAGGAACAATGGTATATTTGTTAGTAATATATGAGAGATGTCCTAAGGTAACCGCCTTATGTATGAACCATTTATATGATAAATGAAGATTCACTATTTGAGTATACATGTTTAATGTATTTGATTGGATCTTAAACTCATTTACTGAATGTCCACGATACGATTCACAGCATGAGAGAATTTGTGATTGGATCACAACTAGTGAGTATCTCTACATGTAATTGTGATGTATCGAATTATCCTAGTCGATGAATTGATGGATTTGGACACCATCAATTCGCCGAGAGACTAGCACGAGGTATACTCCTTGGTGTATCCAAGCAAATGATTCTCACCGGGCCGGAGACATTGTGATGTCCGGAGTTAATCGTGGATGCTAGTTATGGTAACTAGTTCATTGGAGTGACCAGCCGTAAGACTTCATATGGTTCTCTGCATATATAGATATGTCAATGAAGTTCTTACTGTGGCTTAAGTGCGATGTTCCTTTGACTTGCGGTATTCAAGTCATCTTGATCATGGAGACTTATGCTTTGACATCTTAAGCAAACATCTCTAAGGAGATGTGGACCCGGGATGATTGGGTATAAGTCGAAGTGATCGAAGGTGTTTGAATAGCCTATAAAGGATTCACCACTCCTTGCGAGGAGGTGTATACCCATGGCCTCTCGTCGGATTGTTACTAAAGTCTTTGGCCAAAGCATTACATGTTTAGAGTAAGGTACTCTTCGATACATGTGGAGTAACTAGAATCCGTAGGACGAGGAAATAATACTTGGGCTAGGTGTGACGTAGTCAGCCTAGTGGGGACTGACACAATAGACCATGTCCTGAACCAAGTGGGTATAAGATGAGTGAAGGGAATGGGGCACGATTCATTCGAGCTGCTGAAGGGTTTCAGAAATAGTTCTGGATCAACCGTTGATTTTTTCGGTTAATTGGGGATCATGATGTACTACTAGGTGCCACTCATGATCGTTCTATAATTAATGGTTAATTATAGACGGCCAACATAAACCGAGAACCTATTTGGTCACAAGCACAACGAGTGTAATCCAAAGGATTTAAAACGAGCTTGAGAATGGGATTCTCAGACCGAGAGAAACTATGTTTGGTTGGACCAAACATAAAGCGAGCATGAAATTGTTTCAGTCGCAATGGAAGCGTGGATGGGCCGTGTCTTATGAAGACATAATGGATGGACCAAAATGGTTTGGTTCTAATCAAATGGATGAGAATAAACCAAAGGGTTTGGTTTATTTTAAATGAATGAACCAAAAGTTGGTTCGGTTCGTTTTAACTTAAAATAAACCATCATGGTTTGGTTTATTTTGACTTATCCTAATGGAGCGGGTTAACGGGCTTTATGGATATGATCCATTAACCATTAAGAGAATTAGTTCTCTATAAAATAGGGCTAAAACCCTAACCCTAACCCTAATCTAGTTTTGGCCGCCCAACCTAGTTGCCGCCCACCCCTTGAAGGAGTATTCGGCGCCAACACCTTCATTGCCGCCGCCCAACTTTTGTGCCTCCGTCCAAGTCCTTGCCAGCGACCAAGCTACAGCCGGTGAACCCTCCGGCGATCCTCCGGTGATCCCCTATAGGTTTGGCATCAAGGTGAGCCTTTTCTTTCCTTGGTTGGCCGGCGCCTATATCCTCCACCAAGCTGTCCAGTTTTCTGGACAGCTTCTCCTCCTCTCGTCGGAGCGTCATTTGGACGACGGTTAGTGCTCCGACAGCGGCTAACTTACTGGGGATTTGATCTCCGGTAATCCTCTGAGGTGGGGGACGAAGGATTCGTCAAACGGTTGACGAATACCTCTCCGGAGAATCGAGTTTTGAGGACTCGGTTTTGGATCCGAATTTGGATTCGGATCGTGATCATCTCTCGATCACGTTGTCTTCAACACGAGGCTAGTAACCCGTACGAAGACAAAGCTCGTGGCTTAGCGAAGTCATCCCGAGGAGCTCGGCGTGGATACGGATAGAGACGATTCTTACGAGGATTGTTCCGGTTGATGCCGTTCCCGCTACACGTCATACGAAAGGTATAACGTAGATAATTTCTTTTATTGCAAATTTTAATTTACGGTTATGTCTACACTTGTTGTAATAGCATGCGTGTGTTGTGTGTGTTGTAATAAATATAGATTTATTATTTTTAATTGCTTCCGCTGTGCTCATGTTTACGAAACATGATCGAACACACACACGCCGCGGTGCCGGAAACCCAACAGTGGTATCAGAGCCCAGGTTGTGTTTCGACATAATCGTAAAATGATTTTGCGATAGTCATAATGTATTTCTGGAAATTTTCTAATTTTGGAAATTTAGAAGTATTTATGGAAAATTTTCAATTTTGGAATGTCTAGAAGTATTTATGGAAATCTTCCACTTTTGGAAAGTTGGAAGTATTTATGGAAATTGATATTTTCATAAATAAAATATTTGATTAGATTCTGGAAATTTGTTTCCTAATTTAATCATGATTTGATTTGGGAAATCAAATCTTAAAATATTTTATTTCCATAAGTAGTTTTAATGATTTAGGAAATTGGTTTCCTAAATAGATTTTCCTTAATCAAATAATTCCATGAATAAAATATGTGATTAGATTTGGAAATTTGTTTCCTAATTTAATTAAGATTTGATTTGGAGAATCAAATCTTAAACATATTTTATTTCCATAAATAGTTATGACATATAAGGAAATTATATACATGACATAATTGTATGCCATGTAATTGCATTAGATGTATAACATTATGTCATGCGTGTCGTGACATGTAGATGTATAACATGTATGTCATGCCATGTAGATAATAGTTATTTGCATGCAAAGAGGATGAGACATAAAAACTCTAACTCAATATTAAAGCCTACACCTTCCATTAATATGGTTAGAACCAGAGTTCTATTTCCTGTTTGGGTTGTTGGACTCACTCCAAGCCCGGTTCGAACCTGAACATCTTCAAATCATTGGAATAGTTTAACTCTAATATGGTAAGAGTCAGAGGTCAATCGTTAGTTTGGGTTGTTGGACTCACTCCAAGCCTGGCTAATTGGTTGAATGCGCTCTAACCATATTAAAACTATTTCGCGATTAATGGGTCGGCTTTAACTTGGAGCATCGATTTGTTGGACTCACTCCAAGGTCGATGTGAAGAGAGGTGAAGTTGGGTGCTATGCATATGATGCATACTTGTTAATGTGTTAACAACCCAATGTATGTGTAAACATTCAATTAGTTGATAGCACATTGTGATAGTTACATATACATGATATGTAATCGGTATACCTGATACCCACCATCATAGCTAAGAATGGCTTGTTGGACTCACTCCAAGGTTGTTCTTATCTATGATGGATATCAGCCCATTCGGAGATGGACCTACGATCTCCCGAAGTGATTTTAAGGGTTTTTGAAATTCGAAAAATGAATGGGATTTATAAATGTATATTGATGCATTTATAAAATCATCTTTCTCATATATGCTCGTTTTGTATTTCTAAGTTAATATATTGATCATGATGTGTTTGAATTTGTGTTCCATTTTGGATTCAAATAAATTGATCGAACTTCGATGGCTTAGAAACTTGAGAATTGTTCTCAAGGTGGAAAAGCTGCGAATGTCCTCGAGCGTCTCTTCACTTAGTCCTAGTGACAATGCAACTCTGGACCAATTGTTGGCCTATCAGAAACATGTGAATGATTCTGAAATGGTGAGTTGCATCATGCTAGCCGCGATGGAACCCAAGCTACGAAAGCATCATGAGCATATGAATGCTCATATCGTAGTCCTTCATCTTTATGAGTTGGTTGATGAGCAAGTGAGATTCGAAAGGTTCGAAGTCTCAAAGCTCCTCTTCACCTCTGAGATGCTAGGAGGTTCATCTGTGGTACTGCTCAATATGCTGAAGACTGTGGAGTCTTCTGAGAAGCATGAGCAGGGGACGGTGCTGTTAGTTGATTCCTCGAAGAAAGGTTCTAAGAGGAAGTCAAAGGAACAAAGAAGAAGAAAGAAGAAAAAGGCTAAAAGGCAGAACCAGCTCAAAAGGGCACTTGCCATCATTATGGCAAGGAGGGTCATTGGCGAAGAAAGTGCAAGATTTATCTTGAGTCCATGAAGAAGGATAAGGCATCGGATGCCCCATCTTCTTCAGAAATCTTCTTTATTGATTGTCATTCTATTTCCTCAGACACTTGGGTATTTGATACTGGGTGTGGCTCACATATATGTAATGACATACATGGGCTAAGGAATAGAAGAAGACTCGTCAAGGTGAGAGTCAAATTTACGTGTTGGGAATGGAGCAACGGTTGCTGCACTCGCCATCGGAACGTATTTGTTGGAACTCCCTGTAGGACTTGTCTTAGAACTGGACAATTGCTTTTATGTTCCTTCGTTGATAAAGAACATCATTTCTATTTCTTGTCTAAATAGAAATGGGTTCCATTTGACTTTTAGTAACAATTGTTGTTACATAACTTTGAATGGAGTTCTTTATGGGATTGGAACTTTAAGCAATGGTGTTTATACGTTGGACGTATCCAGTGACAATTTCAATATCGAAGCGAGCAACATGCGTGCTCGAAAGGATAATCACATAGACTCCTATATGTGGCATTGTCGTCTTGGCCATATAAGCAAGAAACGCATGTCCGAATTACACCGATGTGGAATTCTGGAATCGTTTGAATTGGATTCATACGATACATGCGAATCATGCTTAAAAGGCAAGATGACTAAGTTACCTTTTACTGGAAAAGGTGAACGAGTGGGAGAGTTACTAGGTCTAGTACATACTGATGTATGTGGACCTATGTCAACTCAAGCTTTAGGAGGCTATAGCTACTTCATTACCTTCACCGATGATCACTCACGGTTTGGGTATGTGTTCTTGATGAAACACAAGTCTGAAGCCTTTGAAAGGTTCAAAGAATTCAGAAATGAAGTAGAGAAACAACATGACAAAAGTATTAAAATACTTCGATCGGATCGAGGTGGTGAATACTTAAGTCAAGAGTTTCTTGATTATCTAAGAGACAATATTATATTGTCTCAATGGACTCCGCCATATACACCACAGCATAATGGTGTATCTGAGAGGCGTAACCGGACCTTGTTGGACATGGTCAGGTCAATGATGAATCATGCGACTCTTCCCAAGTCCTTTTGGGGTTATACACTTCAGACAGCTGTTTACTTGTTAAACAGAATGCCTACCAAGGTAGTCTCTACTACTCCATATGAGATATGGGCTAGTAAGAAACCTCATGTATCTTACTTGAAGATATGGGGTTGTCCTGCTTATGTGAAGCGGACTGTATCAGACAAACTGGATGCTAAGTCTGATAAATGTCTATTTATTGGATACCCTAAGGAAACAAGGGGTTACCAATTCTATCATCCTGTGGAACAAAAGGTGTTTGTTTCAAGGCATGCTGTGTTTCTAGAGAAAGAGTTTCTCTTGCAAGAAAACAGTGGGAGTGTCGTCGAGCTTGAGGAGGCTCGAGAGACTCAAATAGACATTGATGAGATACCTGGTGAAGCACAACAGCCGACAACTCATAGTGATGAGCAATCGGCTGGACCTATTGTAACACCACATCTTCGTAGATCTGGTAGAACACGCAATATTCCTGAGAGATATGGATTTCTCGTAAGTGAATCGAACGACGTGTTACTCATTGATGATGAGGAGCCTACCAGTTATGAAGAAGTGCTGACAAGTTCAGAAAGGGATAAGTGGCTTGGTGCCATGAAGTCAGAAATGGATTCCATGTACGAAAACCAAGTTTGGAACTTGGTTGACCCACCTGAAGGCATAAAGCCTATAGGGTGCAAGTGGGTTTTCAAGAAGAAAACCGACATGGATGGTAATGTGATTACCTATAAGGCTAGATTGGTGGCGAAAGGATATCGTCAAAAACAAGGTGTTGATTATGATGAAACCTATTCGCCTGTAGCTATGCTTAAATCCATTCGGATGCTCCTGGCCATAGCGGCTCATTATGATTATGAGATATGGCAGATGGATGTGAAAACAACTTTCCTTAATGGAAACCTGCTCGAGGACGTGTATATGATACAGCCTGAGGGTTTCACATCGGTTGATAAAACCAAGGTATGCAAATTGCGACGGTCCATTTATGGATTGAAGCAAGCATCCAGGAGCTGGAATATCCATTTTGATGAGACGATCAAAAAGTTTGATTTCTCGCAAAATCCAGACGAACCTTGTGTGTACAAGAAGGTTAGTGGGAGTGCAGTCGTGTTCCTAGTATTGTATGTCGATGACATATTACTTATAGGAAACGATGTGTCAATCTTACAGTCAGTTAAGGTTTGGTTATCCAAGACATTCTCCATGAAAGACCTGGGAGAAGCAACCTACATCCTTGGGATTAAGATCTATAGAGATAGATCGAAACGGTTGCTTGGTCTTTCGCAGTCTGCATATATAGACCGAGTGCTAAAGAGGTTTAGCATGTCGGAATCCAAGAAAGGTTATCTGCCCATCAGGCATGGGGTACACCTTTCGAAGTCTTTGTGTCCGCGCACAGAAGACGAGAGGATTTGCATGAGTAAGATTCCCTATGCATCCGCAATAGGATCTATCATGTATGCTATGTTATGTACGAGGCCCGATGTATCGTACGCTCTGAGTGTCACGAGCAGATACCAATCCGATCCAGGAATGGATCATTGGGCGGCTGTTAAGACGATCCTTAAGTACTTGAGAAGAACTAAGGATGTGTTCCTAATATATGGAGAAGGGGACATGGTGATACGCGGGTATACGGATGCGGCCTTCCGCGAGACAGGATGATTCAGTCTCACCGGATACGTGTTCACCTTGAATGGGGCGCAGTGATGAGTTGGAAAAGTTCCAAACAAGAGTGTAGCGGATTCTACGAGAGCGAATATATTGCGGCGGGCGACAAAGGAAGCGGTTTGGATCAAGAAGTTCGTTCATGAACTTGGTGTGATTCCGGCCATTGTTGAAGCAATACCGGTCTACTGCGACAACAATGGAGCAATTGCACAGGCGAAAGAGCCAAGGTCTCATCAACGATCCAAACATGTGCTTCGCCGCTATCATCTTATCAGAGAGATCATAGGTAGGAACGAAATATAAATCGAGAAAATTCCCACTGAAAGGAACTTAGCGGATCCTTTGACTAAAGCATTACCTCAAAGTAAGTTTGAGGGTCATGTTAGAGCTTATGGTATTGGATACCGTAGCGATTGGCATTAGGCCAAGTGGGAGTCTGTTAGTAATATATGAGAGATGTCCTAAGGTAATCGCCTTATGTATGAACCATTTATATGATAAATGAAGATTCACTATTTGAGTATACATGTTTAATGTATTTGATTGGATCTTAAACTCATTTACTGAATGTCCACGATACGATTCACAGCATGAGAGAATTTGTGATTGGATCACAACTAGTGAGTATCTCTACATGTGTAATTGTGATGTATCGGAATTATCCCTAGTCGATGAATTGATGGATTTGGACACCATCAATTCTATCGAGACTAGCACGAGGTATACTCCTTGGTGTATCCAAGCAGCTGATTCTCACTGGTTGGAGACATTGTGATGTCCGGAGTTAATCGTGGATGCTAGTTATGGTAACTAGTTCATTGGAGTGACCAGCCGTAAGACTTCATATGGTTCTCTGCATATATAGATATGTCAATGAAGTTCTTACTATGGCTTAAGTGCGATGTTCCTTTGACTTGCGGTATTCAAGTCATCTTGATCATGGAGACTTATGCTTTGACATCTTAAGCAAACATCTCCGAGGAGATGTGGACCCGGGATGATTGGGTATAAGTCGAAGTGATCGAAGGTGTTTGAATAGCCTATAAAGGATTCACCACTCCTTGCGAGGAGATGTATACCCATGGCCTCTCGTCGGATTGTTACTAAAGTCTTTGGCCAAAGCATTACATGTTTAGAGTAAAGTACTCTTCGATACATGTGGAGTAACTAGAATCCGTAGGACGAGGAAATAATACTTGGGCTAGGTGTGACGTAGTCAGCCTAGTGGGGAATGACACAATAGACCATGTCCTGAACCAAGTGGGTATAAGATGAGTGAAGGGAATGAGGCACGATTCATTAGAGCTACTGAAGGGTTTCAGAAATAGTTCTGGATCAACCGTTGATCTTTTCGATTAATTGGGGATCATGATGTACTACTAGGTGCCACTCATGATCGTTCTATAATTAATGGTTAATTATAGACGGCCAACATAAACCGAGAACCTATTTGGTCACACGCACAACGAGTGTAATCCAAAGGATTTAAAACGAGCTTGAGAATGGGATTCTCGGAGAGAAACTATGTTTGGTTGGACCAAACATAAAGCGAGCATGAAATTGTTTCAGTCGCAATGGAAGCGTGGATGGGCCGTGTCTTATGAAGACATAATGGATGGACCAAAATGGTTTGGTTCTAATCAAATGGATGAGAATAAACCAAAGGGTTTGGTTTATTTTAAACGAATGAACCAAAAGTTGGTTCGGTTCGTTTTAACTTAAAATAAACCATCATGGTTTGGTTTATTTTGACTTATCCTAATAGAGTGGGTTAACGGGCTTTATGGATATGATCCATTAACCATTAAGAGAATTAGTTCTCTATAAAATAGGGCTAAAACCCTAACCCTAACCCTAATCTAGTTTTGGCCGCCCAACCTAGTTGCCGCCCACCCCTTGAAGGAGTATTCGGCGCCAACACCTTCATTGCCGCCGCTTTTGTGCCGCCGTCCAAGTCCTTGCCGGCGACCAAGCTACAGCCGGTGAACCCTCCGGCGATCCTCCGGTGATCCCCTATAGGTTTGGCATCAAGGTGAGCCTTTTCTTTCCTTGGTTGGCCGGCGCCTATATCCTCCACCAAGCTGTCCAGTTTTCTGGACAGCTTCTCCTCTCGTCGGAGCGTCGTTTGGACGACGGTTAGTGCTCCGACAGCGGCTAACTTACCGGGGATTTGATCTCCGGTAATCCTCTGAGGTGGGGGACGAAGGATTCGTCAAACGGTTGACGAATACCTCTCCGGAGAATCGAGTTTTGAGGACTCGGTTTTGGATCCGAATTTGGATTCGGATCGTGATCATCTCTCGATCACGTTGTCTTCAACACGAGGCTAGTAACCCGTACGAAGACAAAGCTCGTGGCTTAGCGAAGTCATCCCGAGGAGCTCGGCGTGGATATGGATAGAGACGATTCTTACGAGGATCGTTCCAGTTGATGCCGTTCCCGCTACACGTCATACGAAAGGTATAACGTAGATAATTTCTTTTATTGCAAATTTTAATTTACGGTTATGTCTACACTGTTGGAGTATTGGGAATACAATCAAAGTCCCACATTGGTAAGACATGGAAAAGATCATGTGCTTATAAGATGAAAAGATATCTCCATTGGTATGAGGCCTTTTGGGTAAAGCCCAAAAACAAAACCATGAGGGCTTGGGCCCAAAGTGGACAATATCATACCATTGTGGAGATATGTGGATCTTATATGCACCAACAATTGGTATCAGAGCCATGGTCCATGTCAAGCCATGAACCTCGAACGAAGGAAGTTGAACTCCCACGTCCGGATCAAGAGAACTAGAAATCAGGCAGGAAGTCTAGTTGGGTCGGGAGGACCGAACAACTGACAGGAAGTCCTGGTGGGTTGAAGATCGGACATCAAGCAGAGAAAATCCTCCGAGGAGGGATAGGCTTGAGGGGGGGCCCAATGTGGTCCTTCGTTTGAGGGGGGGATTGTTGGAGTATTGGGAATACAATCAAAGTCCCACATTGGTAAGACATGGAAAAGATCATGTGCTTATAAGATGAAAAGATATCTCCATTGGTATGAGGCCTTTTGGGTAAAGCCCAAAAATAAAACCATGAGGGCTTGGACCCAAAGTGGACAATATCATTCCATTGTGGAGATATGTGGAGCTTATAAGCACTAACATACACTTGTTGTAATAGCATGCGTGTGTTGTGTGTGTTGTAATAAATATAGATTTATTATTTTTTAATTGCTTCCGCTGTGCTCATGTTTACGAAACATGATCGAACACACACACGCCGTGGTGCCGAAAACCCAACAATATTGTCTCAATGGACTCCGCATTATACACCAGAACTTCATGGTGTATCTGAGAGGCGAAACCGGACCTTGTTGGTCATGGTCAGGTCAATGATGAATCACGCAAATCTTCCCAATTCCTTTTGGGGCTATGCACTTTAGACAACTGTTTACTTGTTAAATAGAGTCCCGACCAAGGTAGTCTCTACTACTCCATATGAGATATGGGCTAGTAAGAAACCTCATTTATCTTACTTGAAGATATGGGGTTGTCCTGCTTATGTGAAGCGGACTGTGTCAGACAAATTGGATGCTATGTCTGATAAATGTCTATTTATTGGATACCCTAAGGAAAAGAGGGGTTACCAATTCTATCATCCCTTGGAACAAAAGGTGTTTGTTTCAAGGAATGTTGTGTTTCTAGAGAAAGAGTTTCTCTTGCAAGAAAACAGTGGGAGTGTCGTTGAACTTGAGGAGGTTTAAGAGACTCCAGTAGACATTGAAGAGATACCTGGTCAAGCACCTCGACTGATGACTCATAGTGATGAGACATCAGCTGAACCTATTGTGACACCACATCTTTGTAGATCTGGTAGGACACGCAACATTCCTGAGAGATATGAATTTCTCGTAAGTGAATCGAATGACGTGTTACTCATTGACGATGAGGAGCCTACCAATTATGAAGAAGTTCAGAAAGGGACAAATGACTTGAAGCCTTGAAGTCGGAAATGGATTCCATGTATGAAAATCAAGTTTGGAACTTGGTTGATCCACCTGAAGGCATAATGCCTATAGGGTGCAAGTGGGTTTTCAAGAAGAAAACCGACATGGATGGTAATGTGATTATCTATAAGGCTAGATTGGTGGCGAAAGGATATCATCAAAAGCAAGGTGTTGATTATGACAAAACCTATTCACCTATTTCTATGCTTAAATCCATTCGGATGCTCCTGGCTATAGCGGCTCATTATGATTATGAGATATGGAATATGGATGTGAAAACAACTTTCCTTAATGGAAATCTACTCGAGGATGTAAATATGATACAGCTTGAGGGTTTCACATTGGTTGATAAAACCAAGGTATACAAATTGCAACGGTCCATATATGGACTGAAGCAAGCATCCAGGAACCTGAATATCCGTTTTGATGAGACAATTAAAAAGTTTGATTTCTCACAAATTCCAGACGAACCTTGTGTGTACTAGAAGGTTAGTGGGAGTGCAGTCATGTTCCTAGTATTGTATGTCGATGATATATTACTTATAGGAAACGATGTTTCTGTCTTACAGTCGGTTAAGATTTGGTTGTCCAAGACATTCTCCATGAAAGACCTGGGAGAAGCAACCTACATCCTCGGGATTAAGATCTATAGAGATAGATCGAAACGGTTGCTTGGTCTTTCGCAGTCTACATATATAGACCGAGTGCTAAAGAGGTTTAGCATGTGGGAATCCAAGAAAGGTTTCCTACCCATCATGCATAGGATACACATTTCAAAGTCTATGTGTCTGCGCACATAAGACAAGAGGATTTGCATGAATAAGATATCCTATGCATCCACAATAGGATCTATCATGTATGCTATGTTATATACGAGGCCTGACGTATCGTATGCTCTGAGTGTCATGAGTAGATACCAGTCAGATCTAGGAATGGATCATTGGGTGGTTTATAAGACGATCCTTAAAGTACTTGAGAAGAACTAAGGATGCGTTCCTAATATATGGAGAAGGGGATATGGTGATACGTGGGTATACGGATACCAACTTCCAGACAGACAAGGATGATTCCAAGTCTCAGTCTAGGTATGTATTCACCTAGAATGGAGGCGCAATAAGTTGGAAAGGTTCCAAGCTTGACACTATAGAGGATTCTGCCACTAAGGCAAAATACATTGCAGTTTTGGAAGCAACAAAGGAAGCGGTTTGGATTAAGAAGTTCATCTCTGAACTTGATGTGGTCTCATCAATGATCCAAAAATGTGCTTCTCCACTATCATTTGATCTGAGAGATCATTAGTAGGAGGGAAATACAAATCGAGAAGATTCCCACTAAAAGAAACTTAGTGGATCCTTTAACTAAGGCATTACCTCAAAGTAAGTTTGAGGGTCATGTTAGATCTTATGGTATTGGATACCGTAGTGATTGGCATTAGGCCAAGTGGGAGTTTGTTAGTAATATATGAGAGATGTGCTAAGACAATCGCCTTATGTTTGAACCATTTATATCATAAATGAAGATTCACTATTTGAGTATACATGTTTTCATGTATTTGATTAGATCATTAACTCATTTACTGAATGTCCATGATACGGTCCACAGCATGATAGAATTTGTGATTGGATCACAATTAGTGAGTATCTCTACATATGTAATTGTTATGTATCGGAATTATCTCTAGTCGATGAATTGATGGATTTAGACACCATCAATTCTGTCGAGACTAGCACGAGGTATACTCCTTGGTGTATCCAAGCAGCTGATTCTCACTAGCTGGAGACATTGTGATGTCCAGAGTTAATCGTGGATGCTAGTTATGGTAACTAGTTCATTGGAGTGATCAGCTATAAAACTTCATATGGCTCTCTGCATATATGGATATGTCAATGAAGTTCTTACTGCAGCTTAAGTGCGATGTTCCTTTGACTTGCGGTATTCAAGTCATCTTGGTCATGAAGACTTATGCTTTGACATCTTAAGCAAGCATCTCTGAGGAGATATGGACCCGGGATGATTGGGTATAAGTCGAAATGATCGAAGGTGATTGAATAGCCTATAAAGGATTCACCACTCCTTGCGAGAAGATGTATACTCATGGTCTCTCATCGGATTGTTACTAAAGTCTTTGGCCAAAGCATTACATGTTTAGAGTAAGGTACTCTTGGATACATGTGCAGTAACTAGAATCCATAGGACGAGGAAATGATACTTGGGCTAGGTGTGACGTAGTCAACCTAGTGGGGACTGACACTATAGACCATGTCCTGAACCAAGTGGGTATAAGATGAGTGAAGGGAATGAGGTACGAATCATTATAGCTGCTGAATGGTTTTAGAAATAGTTCTGGATCAACCGTTGATCTTTTGGTTAATTGATGATCATGATGTACTACTAGGTGCCACTCATGATCGTTCTATAATTAATGGTTAATTATAGACGACCAACATAAACCAAGAACCTATTTGGTCACACGCACAATGAGCATAATCCGAAGGATTTAAAACGAGCTTGAGAATGAGATTCTCAGACCGAGAGAAACAAGGTTTGGTTGGACCAAACAAGGAACGAGCATGAAATCGTTTCAATCACAATGGAAGCGTGGATATGCCATGTCTTATGAAGACATGATGGATGAATCAAATTGGTTTGGTTCTAATCCAATGGTGAATAATAAACCAAAGGGGTTTGGTTTGTTTTAAACGAATGAACCAAAGTTGGTTCGGTTCATTTTAACTTAAAATAGTCCAAAGGGGTTTGGTTTATTTTAACTTAAGTTAATGGAGCGGGTTAACGGGTTTTTGGTTATGAATCAATAACCTTTAGGAGAATTTGTTCTTTATAAAATAGGGCTTAAGGGTTTTGTGAAAGCCCAACCCTAATCTTGCCGCCCCCTCCCTCTCTTCTCCTTGTCTTGCCGGCGCCCAACCTCTTGCCGCCGCCCACCACCGCCCAAGCTTCTCCAGCCGGCGTCCAGCAGCTGCCGTCCTCCCCACTTGCCGGCGTCTAGCTGCTGCCGGAGGAGCTCCGGTGATCTTCCTTGGCTCCGGCGACAAGGTGAGCATCTAGCTTTCCTTATTTGGCCGGTGCAGGTTCTCCACCAAAGCTGTCCTGTTTTCTGGACAGCTTGTTTCCTTCTTGTCGGTGCATCGTTTGGACAACGTTTGGAGCTCCGACAGCGGCTACCTTGCCGGGGATTCGATCTCCTGTAATCCTCATAGGTGGAGGACGAAAGATTCGTCAAACGGTTGACGAATACCTCTCCGGAGAAGCGAGTTTTGGGGACTCATTTTTGAATCCGAATTTTGATTTGGATTGTGATCTTCTCTCGATCACATCGCCTTCGACACGAGGCTAGTGACTCGTACAAAGACGGGCTCGTGGCTTTGTGAAGTCATCCCAACGATACTTGGCGTGATACGTATCGTGGTGATTCTAGCGAGAGTCGCTCCGGTTGATGCCTTTCCCGCTATACTTGATACGTCAGGTATACCTAGAGTAATTTCTTTTATTGCAAAATTTGAATTTACGATTATGTCTACACATATTGTACTATGCATGCGTGTGGTGTGTGTGTTGTAATAAATTAGATTTATTGCTTTTTATTTCTTCCGCTGCGCACATGTTTGCGAAACATGTTCGAACACACACTCGCCGCGGTGCTGGAAACCCAATAGCCTAGGCAATATATCACACACTACATCCCTTATCCCAACTATTGTTATTTCAATATCCAACTTCCAAATTAGGTTACAGTGGTATCATTAGCCACCCTCCAAAATAGTCAAATGAAGCTTTGAGTTTTATTGTTTAAGTAAAAAAACTCCACTCCATCCTTTTCCTTATCGATCCCATTTCCTCATTGAGTCCAGATTCTTTCTCCTCCTAACTTAGCTTACGCATGCTAAACATCTTATTGGGCTTATGGGCCCCGCTTCTCCCTTTTTAGAGGGAAGTTTAAAAGCAAAAAAAACCCTTGATAAGTTAATCTTCATGTGACGACTTCGACTTCTCTAGTTTCGACTCTTCCTCTTCCTCCTGGCGATTTCCATCGGCGATTGCTCTACACTCAAACTCCTAACCTCTAGGAGTTTACTTCCTTCCAACAAACGTCTCTCTCTAACCCCAAGTAAGTGCTCTCCTTTTCTTCCCACCTATGGATTCAGAAAACCCTAGACCAATCCCCTGGTACGAAGATACCATCACACTCATCACGGGTAACCACTATTTTCTTGATTCCAAAGACTTGTATATTGCTCCCAATGTAAACTGTCGTTTTACCTCTGACCCTTTTCGACCACATCACCCTCCTCCCGGCTACCATTGCTTCTTTTTTGACCAACTATTAAATGGTCTATGCCTATCGATGCCCCAGATATTCTTTGAAATACTAGATTTCTATAAACTACTCGTCAATCAGTTGACTCCCAATGTCTTCCGACTATTGATAGGAACCGTGATAGTTTTTGAACACTTAGGACTTCCCCTATCCCCCTTGATGTTCCATAGCTTCTTCCAACTAAAATCTGCCAAGGAGGGTATTTTTTATTTTGCTATTCACTAGGATTGCCACTGTTAATATACCTTCTTCCTATAAAGGCTGGCATGATTTGTATTTCTTTGCCCAACTTCCTGTGCCTCTTCCTCATTCCGAGCCTTGGAAGACATACCTCTCAGATTTGCCCCCCTTTCGGAACAGTAGGCTCAAATGTCCTTTTACAGAAGTCTATGAGGTGTTAAAGGAACACCACTATAATTCTGATCATCTACTAGAGGTCCACCTTCTAAGCCATTACGGGCTATCCCCTTTCCCCTTGGTCGATCCGGTCGTTATAGGTAGGATACTGCTCTTAATCTAATATATCACATCTGCTAATTCTTACTACTATTATCCATTATTTTGCATGCCTTGTATTACAGACGACCTGATGTAGAAGGCTAGAGACAACATAGAAAAAATTGCTACCGCTATGAAGAAGCCCTCAAAGAAACGGGCTAGGGGAAAATCCTCTATTCTCTCCTCCTCTCCCCGCAAGAAACTCTGTCGACGCAAGGGGAATGCTCCCAGCTCCTCCACTATTCCAGCATCCTCTTCCTTCCCTTCCTCTACTTCTCCTCCTCCCTTGAAACTCAACCGACATTGTTACCTTGTCATTTTCGAACCAACAGGGGAGGATATCCAACCTTCAATCCTTTCCCCACCTATCCACAAGAAGAATTCTCCTTCGCTATCCCTTCCTTCCTCTCATTCCCTCCCAGGGTGGGGAATAGACTCTTCTATACCTTCTCCTCCCCCACCTACCACTATAAAGTCATCTCCTTCTCATTCCCCTATTTCCAATTTTGATCCTTCTGCCCCACTTTACCTATAGAAGAACCTTCTCTTATTAAGAGAGATATTCTCCCCTTAAACCCTCCAACAATTGCTTTAGGATCTACACTTAGGATCCACAGTACAAAAGAAGTAAGAGTTTTTAACCAATCAGGCGTGCAGGGCCCTTACGAATGCCTGTGCAAGCACTTATCAGAGGTATATTCTCACTCTTCTTGTACTTAAGATATCCTGGTACTCACCTTCATGATACATTTCCTTCTTCCTTAGGTAGTTGCGGATTATAACGAGACAACGCAACACCTAGTGGACTATCAATCTTCAATGGTTGTGCGCCAACATGCCTCCCAATCTCAGAAGAGGAAATTAGCTCAACAATTGGCTGAGAGACAACAAAGTGAGGCTACCTTAGCTACTCGCTGTGAAGACTTGATGACCCAAGTGGTAGTGGCTAGGAGTGAAAAGGAAGAGCTCCTTAAAAAGAACAATAACCTTAACCACCAGCTGTTCCTATAGTATGACAAGATCCAACATGTCAACACACTAGCCGAGGAATTGATAGAACACAAAGTTCAACTTAAAGAGGCAGAGGCTAGGGCATCTCAATCTTTGGTTGCCCTCTTACAGGCTCAAGCGATGAACAAAACTTTGGAGCTACTATCATGTCGAACACAAGTAGAAAACCTCTCTTCTAAAATCTATGCCTTTCCTGAAGTGTTGACAGAGATTATGGGACAGCTGCGGGCATGGCAAAAGGAGCAATTTGGAGTCGTGACCTTTTTGGGCCAGCATGCTATGACGGTCACCAAAGATAGAGATGCTTTTGCTGCTCAAGTGGCTAACCATGAATCCCAATGGAAGGAGCGGGAGGCAGACCTACGACTAAGATGTGCCCAGAAAGGGGCACAAATGTTTGTTTTAAGTTTTGAAGGGTCTATTGCACAGAACGTCGCTCAGGGTCACCCTCCTTTGGGTACAAATATAAGTTATTTGGATGCAGAAGCCGCTATGGCAAAGTACCCAGAGGAACTCTTTGAACTATAACTTTTACTTTCTTTAAGAAATGTACTGCAGGATTTATAAATAGAAAGTGTTGACATTTAATAAAATAGCTTGCCTCTTTTCCCTCCTTCCATATTAGAATAGATACTTTCTCCTTGTTATGCCTAACCACCCCTGACCAAAAACCTTTCTGGTGCTAGTCGACTGCTACTTTATTTTACCCGAGGAGTCATTTGGACCAGTTTGGGGAATAAAATATTTCAGGTTATCCCGAGTCACTTCCCGAGTAGGAGAGACTTACCTCTGTTTAACTATTCTTCCCTGCAGTCAAATTGATTTCGAATAACTCTTACTTCCTTAATCAAAGGAGGATACGACCAGTCACCCTATGGTTAATGTTCTTACCTTTCCCAACACTAACCCTCCAATTCGCCCGTTGACCTTTCACCTCCCTCTCCTCTTCCCAAGGAGGGATATCGACTTTCCTTTACTTCTATAAATACCTACTATGAGTCCTTCTACTTTCAAACCACTTCCATGGCTTCTTCGTCACTCCCTATTAACATAAGTTCCGGCTTGGACTCCTTTGACTCAAGCCCCTTCGATTCGGGCTCCTCTGATAACTCGGCCACCCGTTCCACAACAACTATAGCATATCGGCCGCCACCTCCTCCCATCCGAGCGGCACCACATCTCCTAACACCAGGAGGTCCTTAGGCCTCCCTTCGATCCTTTAGCAGCAAGTGTGGAACCCTCCTCGGTCTGGTACAACTTGCAATGAATTCCATAGCACAAGCCGACCTCCTCTTCTTTCATCGGTTGAAGCTCCTCCTCCACCCTTGCCTGAAGTCCCCCCATTGCGACCGCAAGCTATGGGTCCTCTTAGAGTAGTTCTGCTATCTCATTCAGAAGAGGAGTCTTCCGTTGGCTTTTCTACTAGCGTCCGCTCTTTGTAAATAAAGTCTTCATTAATATAACTTTCAATCCCTGCATCTATAAAAAGGAAAGAATATTGAGTTCATCATAACATCTATAGTCACTTTAAACATTCTCCGTAGAACAACTTTGTTAATACTTGGCCCATTCTAAAGGGCTGACCATATGCGTAAATTGGGGAACATCATGGAAAACACAGCTGCATGATTAACCAACAAATATTCACTCATCGTGCAGGATATGAATGGCCATTTCATTATTAATGCATTCAACTACCCCCACTGTCGCCCTCATGTCTTTCCATCCCATCCACCTTTACTCCCTTCATTTTCAAAGAGGGTTAATTAATACCCCCTTTTCTTCTATAAAAGCCTCCGATATTGCCTCTTGCCTGCACACTTCTCCATTCTTCTACCTCCGACAGGGAAGACTCGTCAGAGTAGGGCAGCAACCTTCCTTCTCCTGATCAATGCACTGAAGACCAGCGATGCATACAAGAACTAGAGGCATTGGTCAAAGACTTATGGAGCGTCGTAGTCGACCTCCACATGACTACTCCCTCTGACAAGAATTGGTCGTGGCCTAACGAGCCTTATCAAAACACCGTAGGGCTCCGGTGTTACCTTTAGAGAGGGTCATCCGCGAAGCCCCTTAGTTTTTCTTAGGCTAAGATGCCTTTGTTTTACTTTGCCTCATGTAATCATTTTCTATAATAATAAAAAAAACCCTTATTCTGGCAATTTTGCATCTGCCTTTTCTCGTTGCACGTTGATTCTTCCAAAATGAATGAAATATCCCAGAACCGTATGTCAACACGGGAAGTCATCAATCTCTAGCCAACGCCCCCTTCGACTTGTTAGCACTAGTTCGTTATTCCAACCCTTCCTTGTTGATACAGAGAGCATCACATCTTGGTTTCGATGTATGAACCATAGTTAAAGTTAGGACTTACTTGTATTCTAATATCAGTGTTAAGTGTGCAGACTTAACAGGAAGTCCTAGTAGGTTATGTTGACCGAATACTAGGCAGTTGACTTGACAGATCAGGAGGACTGGACACCAGGCATGAAGTCCAGATGGGTCGTGTGGACTAGACATTTGGCATGAAGATCGGTTGGGTCAGGAGATCGGACAATCGACAAAAAGTCCAGCTAGGTCAAGCAGACCAGGCATCTGGTGGAAGACCTGGTGGGTCAGATCGGATGTCAAGAGTGGTAAGTCTAGTAGGTTGCCAGCAAGTAAGCCTTGAGTGGAGAGGTAAGGCCGAGTCCTCTGTAGATAGACAAAGCTAGGCGTCGATCCGACGGATAGTCCGCATGGGACTTAGAAGTTGAGATCGAGCAGTATTACTAATGCTATCCTATTTTGTATTATCTATTTGTGCTAATCTCATTTTGCAGAGATTAGTAGACTGAATGGATTCCAGTTGACTGAAGTTCAGTCGACTCAGTTTAGCTTAGTCGACTGGATGCACACTTTGCAGGATTAGTGTCATGCCCCGAGAGTATACCGTGCCAATAAGCAAACAGACAGCATCTCCCCTGTACGTGGCAACATATCGGGTTAATACAAGGCTCGTAGGCCCACAACAACAATATGATATACACAGATATCAACATATCAAACGCACTAAACACAGCGGAAACAATACAAACAGATCAACAAGATACAAAGACCAACTGTGCACTCCGGAGTGACTTGACACGACAAGAATCATAACAGAAAATCGAATCAAAGACCAAATACATACAATATGTCCGTATATCACAGATACGGAAACAATACAGCTAAAAACCCAAACCAACAATCCGTAAGGATACAACAACACGGAAAAACATATCCATTCGTCCAGTGTGAGATGGGATTAGCTGGCGGAGCTTTAAACGTCCAAGGAATCTTCTACCTGTTATCTGGGCGACAGGAAGCCCAGGGTCCCGGGGTGGTGAGTATAAACTCAGGGGTAATATATAGAAAGTGCATGAACAACATATAAGGATAGATCTACAAATATACATGTGAAGATCTACAGGTATACAGCATGAGTCCAATAGATATACAGTCATATCCAAATCTAATAACAAGTAACTACACTAAAATCATACTCAAGGTATATACTAACTGATCAACTTAACATAAAGTAAGGCACAATGACTGCTGCAACACCATAAGCTATATCATCCTGACAGATATACAATAACATAACCCATATAATAAACCAGGTCAATCCCATACCTGACCAATACTCCAACATATGAATAGTATATGATCACCTGTACTAACAATCAGGTCCGTACCACACAATGATATGATGCTAATCAAATGCATATAACTGTCTGAATCAACGCATGTATCATGCTCAATATATAGCAGTAAATAAAATGCAAATGACATGCATCATGATGAACAAACATGTGCAATAATCATAGCTCAATCAAATGCATCATCTCACAGGCATATGCAAAACATATATCAAATACAAGCATACATATATATATCTGCAATGCATATGCATGGTCATGCCTGCGCACCCCACTCGCTACCACGCCCCCAGTGTGGCCTAGGTGGCAGGACATGACAACTATCCCGACTCCAGCCGCCACCACTCTCGAGTGACCGAGTTGGGTAGTATGAAACAGTAGCTAGCCCGCCATAGAGCTATATGCTACCCACACGGGGGTCCCTGCTGCTAGCTGCTCCGTCCCTACCCATGAGTAGATGAGCACCGCACCCAGGACAACTGCACATCACACGATCACTGTCTATAGTGGGTGAGTGCGCTAACTACCACTCCGCACAGTGGCCAAGTGCGCATCTCCAGCTACCACCATCCATAGTGGCCGAGAACGGCACGCACAACAATGCTCTACCCTCAACCCTGCAACCACTACCCCGAGTGGCCGGGGAGGCAGGATGACTGACGACTCATCTCAACCACAAGGCAGACCCAGTCGTCAGCATGCATGAAATATAATGATGTATAGCTCACACACAAATCCTCGCAACACTCCCTAACTCACAGGGAGACCTAGTCAACCAAAAGTCAACCATGCAAGGACGACAAATCCGTAATCACAACCTATTTACCTATGTATAGATAAATAGATCCGTCAAACTAACACACTGATATATATACGATACAACGACCGACCTCATAATTTGGACTCATCACCTAACTTAGTGATGCAACCCAGTAACCCAATCTGAGGTCATAAAAATAACCCTAACCACATGTACTTACTAAACATCTATCAGCTAACACATAATAGGGTTTATAGTAATTATCCGTGCTAGATAATCAATGAAGTAACAGAGTATATATCTCAAAGGTCAAGGCAGTACAAGCATATGATTAAATATGAGTGGATCTAAGGTAAACAGGTATATACATATATCCAAGATCATGCACTGGAATTGATCAAAACTACCGGACCAGGTAGATATTACCCACCTGATACGAAGCTCGAATAATCCTCACGGCCGCGGACCTGCTTCGTATCCCAAACCTGCATATAATAGCAACAATGATTAAATACAAGTATCCAACAAACGTAGGAACTAAACACTACGTCGTTCCTATATTCACATTCTTTTCCCCGAATATGTGTTAACAACTCCAACTATCCCTAGATCAATTTAAGATAAATAGATCCCAACAATACTCACAACAAATCCAAGCTAACCTTAATCTCCAAATCTCCGCATCAAATCAATTCACACACACACGCTCGTTCACTGCCATGGTAGCTCCCTCATCTACAGCATCCATTACTCCACCATCTAACTGGGCAAAATAACCTCCATGCACACCACTCTTGATCGATTGTTCAACATCACCGATTGATTTGCTTATCTATTGCCATGCTAAGGTGAAACACAACAACCTATCAGATCGATCTGAATGATCGATTGTAACCACAACCACTAGGCGAAACAAACCAACAATTCATCGAAACCCCTCGGCAGATCATATATCTACACCCAATCAACATTACCACTCAACTCACAGATTAACTTTCAAATCACAGTTACGATTCATAACCCGCAGCTAATCCATTCACACACCAAATCATCAATCCTCCACATCAATTCATTACACACTTCATAAATTAGTTCTAACACCAGCGGTATAGCTATGAAGGTAACACACATCTCGATCACAGTGATCTGGATCAACACCTCCTTATCAAACGCATCGACAACAGAATACAAATCACACATCAACTAGTATCACCGAGCATCATCCAACCCAAATACTCATCGGCAAACAAGAATTTTACAAGAACTACTCAAATCCAACAATCACAGCATAATAAAACTCAATCAATGGATACAACAAATATATAAACTGGGTTAGGTCCAATTTACTGAGTCCAACCTTCACCGGCGGCGAAATTTTCTCAATTCCAGCTGCTCGCCGACCCAACCATCTCCGATCACTGCCATCCACATATCCCAGCTAAAAACAACCCAACAAATCCAGATCTCACTCGAAAGGAAGATGACACACGATCCTTACCTCTGATGGCAGCTCATTTGCGCGGGCAGCAACCGGCCGTCCGTCGGCGAAAAGCGCCGACACCCACCTTGGCGGCGCACCTATTGACCTCCGACGAGCTCGGCTACTAGGCGGCTGTCGGCGACTCTCCGGGCCGGCGCGCTCTAGAATCCGGCGAGCGACTCCGGAGCAGGCGAGTGAAGACGAAGGTGGATCGCGATGAAAATGGGACGATCAACGTTCGGCCAGCTTTTAAATGTCGTTCAATTGATCCGGTTAACCCAGCCCAGCCCAAATCCGGTTCAAGCCCGATTTCAGCCCAAGCCCAGTTTCAGCCCAATTTCAAATCCGGTTCAAGCCCGATTTCAGCCCAAGCCCAGTTTTAGCCCAGGCCTAGTTTCAGCCCAATTTCAACCCAAGCCCAATTGGGGATCAAGCCCACTAATTAAACTCAATTAATCCCCTAATTATTCCCAATTAATTAAAGGGTTTAATCCACATATAAAAATTTTTTTTTATCGTATTTTACATTCTCCCCCACTTATAAAAATTTGGTCCCCAAATTTCCGACTCATGTACGAGTACGAGATGCCACCACAATCATCTCAAGTATCCGGAGCGAAGTCACACCTCAAGTGACTAAGTGAAGTACGGAGCTCGAATATTATATTTCAGCTCTTATACGCTCTCAGCCAACCTATTAAGAGGTCAATAACTGTACCAGAGTGGAGCTCTATACCCGTAACCGATGGGAAACTTTGCCAGAATCGTAAGATGAATCATGAATCACTATCAGAAATGATACTCAAGGATACTCCATGGATATCATTCCGTCAAACGATCCAACGAAATCCATCTTTAGGCTCGGAAGAAAATGAGCGGACCTAGCTAATCGTTCATCGACTACCCAAATCCTATCAAGTCCTTTCCGAATTCTAGTTAATCTCCCAACACAGTCTAATGCACCAGGCTCCCACTTCATCACGGTACGTAACCCTACCGATCACAATATTCCACCTTTGCTTGTTGGCATACCCAACATCAAACTACGAAATCAACCGTGTTCTACCTGACGTTCCACCATAAAGGACGTCTCAAACTCGCTATTTTTGGATATACTCCGAATAAATCATCACTCTCGAATGAAGAGTCTCCTGAAACAACTCTTCCTAAAACGAATGCAACTCTGGAAACCACTATCCTTCTCAGAGAAGGAGAATTATTCTAAGAGGAGAAATTAATCTAGTGTCCAAAATTCACTCTGTCACACAGAACTGAAAGTACCTGTAAGACTACAATGACTAATCTCGCTAGTTTCTCAACTAGCGTACACATAATATACGTCTCATTCAACTGCATCGGGATCGCTTCTAATCCCTGAAATGATGCCTTTGTGTACAATACCCTTCCATCCATATCGGACGGATTAACTAACACTGATACAAAAGTCAGCCACCTTCTAGGCCCTGTAACCTAACCTCACAAACTTCCAACCAAGTGATTTCCATCACCTTCTTGGTCCAACAAATCAGCGGTATAAAATCGCTAGAACATTCTATCCTCATCTATGGTAAATACCAAATCAATCTAGGGAACCATAACTTCCCTTAAGATCGTGAATATATCCATAACTATATCATCCACAGATGTGATGACAATCAATCTCAAATACTCCAAGAGTACTTGATTCCTCCAATCCATGAACGACTAAATCGTCGATAGGTCTAACAACATTATCAACATCTCCTAAAATTCATACCAAGTATGAAATGTCATCCTCTACACACCTGCATCCTTTTACTCTAAGCTACAGATAGCTCAATCATCCCACCGACAATGATAATTGTATGACACTAGATCACTACAATATCAAACCTCCAATCGTAGACCAACCCTAGGATATACACAGGTGTCATTTAGCTTATCTAAACAAATCCTCTATCCACCATGAAGGATACTCATTCACAGCAACTACTGCATTCCATCATCGATAATCGATGCATAACCTCAAAGGTTCGTCTCCCTTCTAACAAAGAGTTACAAGTCTTCTCAAGAAGAAGAAACCGAGGCGATAAATCTCCCATAGTGTTTAGCAACACTGATACTCATAAAATCATCTCCCGGTATGAGGTCCCAATTATCAGGACTATTCTCGAAATCACCCTCCAATTGCATATTCCACTTGCCCATGCAGTGGCAAGCTCGAGAGTCTATCCAAAACTATATCCGAATACTCTCGATTATCACGTACATCCGAGAGTCCTAATATACCAATGCTCCAACAATCCAACTATCCGGATATATGTCTATAGTGGAGGTATGTCTAGCAAAGGCTAAGGGTATCCCTTGACTTCTTGGTTGTCGATCAACATCTCACCTAACGGTAGAGAAAAATCACCAACCCACAAGTCGATAGGAACCCTTCGAACCCTATCAAGAATCTTCTAGACAAAGATACACAAACTACAAACTATCTCTCGATATATCTGCAAATAGGATAACCTAAAGTAATACCCCGAAGGACCGATCCTTCGGGCTTCTATACTTTTTCTCGAGTAATCATGTAAACTTGTCCAACATCTGTTCTGGACGGCTGAGCTCATGTAGATGCAAAGAATATTATGGAGGAACTGAAATTAACTGCTGGAACTGAGGTACAAACTGAAACAACTGCAATGGAGATGGTAAATCTATGTTATCTTGGCAAGGGTATACATCATTGTATAATCAAGAATCACAACAACATATAGCACGTTAGTCTCTGTGAAAGGTATAGCCGCAATTTGGAGAATCTGTAGATACGACCATCATCGTAAAATCCTCCTCTGTATAAAGCATAACCATGCGGAAAAGTATTGTCGTCATGAAAGGTATTGTTGTCCGAAGTGCAGGTCTTGAGATGTCTTGGTAGATCTTCTTTGAGTAACTTGCTTCTCTCGGTTGAAAGTATCAAAGAGCTCCAACTATATCTGAGGTAGTAGATCGTCGATGTGATAATCCATTCTTACATCATGATCTCGGCTTCGAGGTTGCGGATCATCCGCTCGAATGCATCATCCATAGTCTTCAATTGAGTCTTCAAAATACATACTCTCCTCGTAGAATACCTACGCTTATAGTAGAAACAGATACAATGGTCCATCAGATAATCTGACTCTGTGTCTCGTCGTAACCCGCACTGCACACACATAATCTCCTTTCGGAGTCTTTCCTCTGAGTTCGCTGATAAACATGAGAAACTGCTGACGATCTACAGTCGGTCTTCTATGATCGAGAAACTCTCCAATAGTTGCTCGTGACTTACGACTTTAATCTTGCTCCTTTTATCCAACATTTGGAGATTTCGAATTCCAATAATTTGACTCGCAATATCGCTTATCAAATCTCCAACTCTTTAAAACACTTACTAGAGTCATCTCTATACACATGACTCGGTCTATACACTTCCGTAGGATCTGGTAGGAGATCCAAACAACATGAACAAGATGTCAACCTATAACCCGTGGGTGGTCAAAACCAACCCAATCACATTCTTGGGCTATTACATAGTCGTAACCTTCGCAAGTCTAACGACTCTGCATGGTACCTTCGTAATCAAACGATCACCCTACTCGATGCCCAAGAATTCCCTGACAATGAGTCAAAGAAGATGACGGGGGAAAATACTATCTCACAACATCACTGCACTGTGACCAAGTGATACATTATTTCCCGAAGGTTATTTCCTATCTCTTCCACCAAGTACCAGCTAAAATCCGGATAATGGTATTCAACTAACACTACTATCTTCGTATAACCCGAGTCAAGTACTCCAAAAGTACTCCCAATGTTATACAACCTAGAATAACCAACTCAGGGATCAACATTCCTATGAATATCATCCCCTAATTTTCTACTATCTGCATCAACAATAGTATACTCGCTTAGTCCAATACCTCGCAGATAACAATCTGGTGAGTATAATTAGTGAAAATCCCTAGGACTGTAATCTTTGATCTCCACAAGAGATGTGACTACCTAATCTCTGCTATCCGACTCGGTATCAGTCGGCTCTCAAAGGTAATTACCTTTTCGATAGCAGGTACATGTCTAATAACCTCAACATATCGTTCCCGTGGTCATCACAAACCACGGTTACGAATACTGATTAACATACTACAAGTCATGCACTATTATAAGCAACTAAATGCATAGCCAACAAAAGGATATGTAATAACAGTTAACATACCTTAATCCTTGTAGCTGGCGGATCCTAGAACTCACAAAACCAAAACCGAGTAAATAAAAACTCGATGTCCGAACGAAATAAATCCGAAAATGGACTTCGTAACCTAGGGCTCTGATACCAATAAAATTGTCACGCCCCGAGAGTATACCGTACCGAAAAGCAAACGGACGGCATCTCCCCTGTACGTGGCAAAATATCGGGTTAATACAAGGCCCGTAGGCCCACAACAACAATATGATATACACAGATATCAACATATCAAACACACTAAACACGGTGAAACAATACAAAGCGGATCAACAAGATACAAAGACCAACTGTGCACTCCGGAGTGACTTGACACGACAAGAATCATAACAGAAAATCGAATCAAAGACCAAATATATACAATATGTCCGTATATCACAGATACGGAAACAATACAGCTAAAAACCCAAACCAACAATCCGTAAGGATACAACAACACGGAAAAACATATCCATTCATCTGGTGTGAGATGGGATCAATTGTGAGAGCTCCAAATGTCAAGGAATCTTCTACATTATGCAGGCGACAGGAAGCCCAGCGTCCTGGGGTGGTGAGTATAAACTCAGGGGTAATATATAGAAAGTGCATGAACAACATATAAGGATAGATCTACAAATATACATGTGAAGATCTACAGGTATACAACATGAGTCCAATAGACATACAGTCATATCCAATTCTAATAACAAGTAACTACAGTAAAATCATACTCAAGGTATATACTAACTGATCAACTGAACATAAAGTAATGTACCAACATACCTGACGGTCTGCAACACCATAAGCTATATCATCCTGACAGATATACAATAACATAACCCATATAATATACTGCAATCGATCTCGTACATACGACAATACTCCAACATATGAGCGATATGATCACCTGTACTAACAACCAGGTCCGTACCACACAATGACATGATGCTAATCAAATGCATATAACTGTCTGAATCAACGCATGTATCATGCTCAACACATAACAGTAAATAAAATGAAAATGACATGTATCATGATGAACAAACATGTGAAACAATCATAGCTCAATCAAATGCAGCATCTCACAGGCATATGTAAAACATATATCAAATACATGCATACATATATATATATCTGCAATGTATATGCATGGTCATGCCTGCGCACCCCACTCGCTACCACGACCCGGTGTGGCCTAGGTGGCGAGGACATGACAACTATCCGACACCGGTAGCCACCACTCTCGAGTGGCCAGGGTTGGGTAGTATGAAACAGTAGCTAGCCCGCCATAGAGCTATATGCTACCCACACGGGGGTCCCTACTGCTAGCTGCTCCGTCCCTACCCATGAGTAGATGAGCACCGCACCCAGGACAACTGCACATCACACGACCACTGTCTATAGTGGATGAGTGCGCTAACTACCACTCCGCACAGTGGCCAAGTGCGCATCTCCAGCTACCACCATCCATAGTGGCCGAGAATGGCACGCACAACAATGCTCTTCCCTCAACCCTGCAACCACTACCCCGAGTGGCCGGGGAGGCAGGATGACTAACGACTCGTCTCAACCACAAGGAAGACCCAGTCGTCAGCATGCATGAAATGTAATGATGTATAGCTCACACACAAATCCTCGCAACACTCCCTAACTCATGGGGAGACCTAGTCAACCAAAAGTCAACCATGCAAGGACGACAAATCCGTAATCACAACCTATTTACCTATGTACAGATAAATAGATCCGTCAAACTAACAGCGATATGTATACGATACAACGACGACCTCATAATTTGGACTCATCACCTAACCTAGTGATGCAACCCGATAGATAACTGAGGTCATAAAAATAACCCTAACCACATGTACTTACTAAACATCTATCAGCTAACACATAATAGGGTTTATAGTTCCTATCCGTGCTAGATAATCATGGAAGTAACAGAGTATATATCTCAAAGGTCAAGGCAGTACAAGCATATGATTAAATATGAGTGGATCTAAGGTAAACAGGTATATACATATATCCAAGATCATGCACTGGAATTGATCAAAACTACCGGACTAGGTAGATATTACCCACCTGATACGAAGCTCGAATAATCCTCACGGCCGCAGACCAGCTTCGTATCCCAAACCTGCATATAATAGCAACAATGATTAAATACAAGTATCCAACAAACGTAGGAACTAAACACTACGTCGTTCCTATATTCACATTCTTTTCCCCGAATATGTGTTAACAACTCCAACTATCCCAAGATCAATTTAAGATAAATAGATCCCAACAATACTCACAACAAATCCAAGCTAACCTTAATCTCCAAATCTCCACATCAAATCAATTCACACACACACACGCTCGTTCACTGCCATGGTAGCTCCCTCATCTACAGCATCCATTACTCCACCACCTAACTGGGCAGAATAACCTCCATGCACACCACTCTTGATCGATTGTTCAACATCACCGATTGATTTGCTTATCTATTGCCATGCTAAGGTGAAACACAACAACCTATCAGATCGATCTGAATGATCGATTGTAACCACAACCACTAGGCGAAACAAACCAACAATTCATCGAAACCCCTCGGCAGATCATATATCTACACCCAATCAACATTACCACTCAACTCACAGATTAACTTCCAAATCACAGTTACGATTCATAACCTGCAGCTAATCCATTCACACACCAAATCATCAATCCTCCACATCAATTCATTACACACTTCATAAATTAGTTCTAACACCAGCGGTATAGCTATGAAGGTAACACACATCTCGATCACAGTGATCTGGATCAACACCTCCTTATCAAATGCATCGACAACAGAATACAAATCACACATCAACTAGTATCACCGAGCATCATCCAACCCAAATACTCATCGGCAAACTCCAATTTTACAAGAACTACTCAAATCCAACAATCACAGCATAATAAAACTCAATCAATGGATACAACAAATATATAAACTGGGTTAGGTCCAACTTACTGAGTCCAACCTTCACCGGCGGTGAAATTTTCTCAATTCGGTGCTAGGCCCAACCCAACTCCAATCACGCCATCCATCGGCTAAAAACAACCCAATAAATCCAGATCTCACTCGAAAGGAAGACGACACACGATGCCTCGATGGCGGCTCCGCCGTCCGTCGGCGAAGAAGCCGACACCCCCTTTGGCGATGCACCTATTGACCTCCGACCAGAGCTCAGCTACTAGGCGGCGCTGTCGAGCGACTCTCCCCGGACGCCGACGCTCTGGAATCCGGCGACGCGACTCCGCGGAGCGACGGAACGAGGCGAAGACGAAGGTGGATCGCGATGAAAATGGGACTATCAGCGTTCGACCGGCTTTTAAATATCATTCAATTGATCCGGTTAACCCGGCCCAGCCCAAATCCGGTTGGCTCGATTTGGCCCAAGCCCGATTTATTAATTTCAAATCCGGTTCAAGCCCGATTTCAGCCCAAGCCCAGTTTTAGCCCAGGCCTAGTTTCAGCCCAATTTCAACCCAAGCCCAATTGGGGATCAAGCCCACTAATTAAACTCAATTAATCCCCTAATTATTCCCAATTAATTAAAGGGTTTAATCCACATATAAATTTTTTTTTTCTCGTATTTTACAATTAGATGGTGATCGTAATGCCATCGCAGATGGAAAGAGTTTGATCGACTAGAGGAGGTTCAGTTGACTAGAGAGCCAAACTTTCCGATGCGGAGCTAGGTCACCTGGAGTTGACTGGTGAGGTTTCAGTCGACTGGAAGAGCAGAAGTTCCATATCGATGGGTTGATGTGTAGTCGACTGGAGGGCATTCCAATCGACTGGAAAAGCATTATAAAACAAGTGCTCGACCAGCTCTGACAAGACCACTACCACTATGTCGAAGCTTTGCTAAAATTCATTCTCGTCCACTAGAGCTTCAACTCATCGCAAAGACTCACATCGACACTCCATGTCTACCTCCATATTTTAATTAGTGTCGGTATAACATAGCTCTAATTTTTGGTTGTATTTATTTTCGCTTTGTGTACTCAATTTCAAAAGAGAAGGTAGAGTGTTACCTTTCTCTAATTATTTGTAAAAAGTGAACCCCTCTGAAGTTGAGAGTTCTTGAGTCGGAGGGTATATAGTGATTGCCCATCGAGATAGCTCTCGGAAGAGCTATGAGCCTTGGAGTAGCAATCCAGTTAGGGTTGTGAACCAAGTAAAAGAAGGCATCTCTATTTCATTTCATTTTCCTTTGCATACTCTTTAAATATTTCAAAATAAGATTTAAATTATTAAAATAAAATTTTGTTGGTGCAATCGGCCCGGACTCGAGTTTGACTCGAACTATATTTTGATGTTAGACAAAACGCATAACATGGGATTGTCATGGGAAGTCTGACATAGGGATGGTCACGTAAATCCAAGTGTGTAGCCTTGGTGGTGAAAAGTCCAAGCATGGGGCTTGGTGTTGGGAAAATCCAGGCATAGGGCTTGGTGTGGAAAGTCCAACATGGGTTGGCCACGTAAGTCCAAGTGTGTAGCCTTGGCAGTGAAAAGTCCAATCATGGGTCTTGGTGTTGGGAAAATCCAGGCATAGGGCTTGGTGTGGAAAGTCCAATATGGGTTGGCCAAGTAAGTCCAAGTGTGTAGCCTTGGCGGTGAAAGTCCAAGCATGGGGCTTGGCATGGAAAATCCAAGCATGAGGCTTGGTGTGGGAAGTCTTGAGGACTTGGCAAGTTCACTAGGCTCGGGGTCCTTGAGTCGGTGAAGGATGACATTGCGAAGTCGTGCGCTTGGTGCATCAGGGGACCCTGGATGGGAAGCGAATGGAGTAAGGCCCAAGGAAGCATCGAGGGTAAGAGACGTGAAGGATGACATTGCAAAGACGTGCGCTTGGTGCATCCGAGAGACGTAGACCGAGGGGAGAGAGCTTCGGTGGGAAACTCCATGAGAGGATAAGGTGGACTTGGCCAAGTGGATAAGACTGAGTGTCGGAGGCTCAAACGTGATGTTTGAGGGTTTACCCGACGGTCGAATGCTCAAACAACTTGGTGTTTGAGGTTTTTACCCGACAACGATCATTGGCATAGGTGGTGATTCGGTGATCCAAGTCGACTAGGGTTCGGCGGTGTTAGTGCATTCTTAGCCTAGTAGTCATTAGGGGATGATCGATTGATGTCGACAATAGTCAGCTGCCAAGGATGTCGGTCGTGATGGAAGTGTTGTAGGCATAGAATGCTCGTAGCTAAGCGGGTAGTCGACTCTCGAGTCGATGGTCGTGATGGTTATCATCAATCGATTGATAGAGGATCCGTTGGAATTTGTCCAGTGTGGATCAAGCCATTGTGAGACAACGACTACGAAGCGATCGTGAGACCTTTGACTGATCGCTAGGCGCAAATCGGCTCGATCACGGGTTATAAATGGAGCTCGAGATAGAGGACTTTGCCAAGACTTTATGGGTGATTTTGGAGGGGAATTGCTGCTGCATTCCAGACCTTCAAAGCCAATCCAAAGCAAGAAAGTAGCAAGTGATTCAAAGCGATTTGTGTAAAGTGTTCTTTACTTGTATTTCGTATTGTATTTATATTCTTGCTTGTACTTTAGTATTACTGTTGTAATAGCTTGTACGAGGTTTCTCCACCTCCGATGTGTTGTCGAGAAGGAGTTTAGTTAGTGTCGTGTGCATAACTAGAGCTCATTGAGCTCGCCCTGTGGAGTAGGAACTATTCGATTCCGAACCACATATATTGTGTGTATTTGTGTATGCTTGTGTTTTTGTTATTATTTCTATTTGTATATTTCCGCTGCTCTAACGACAATCGTAGACAAGCGACACGTGATGAATGATCGAATTCCACCGTACGACGATTGAGGGCTATTCACCCCCTCTAGATGGCCACCGACGTTCCATCAAATTATACCTTTCGAGATTCACCCCATCTCTCGGAGCATCTCGATCCTACAATTGGTATTAGAGCAGTGACGCTACGAATTTGTTGAAACCACCATCGAGAGATTTAGAATATTTTTTATTCATTTTCTTGCTTTAGAATAATTTGTATTAATTTTCTTGCTTTAGAATAATTTTTATTAATTTTATTGATTTAGAAAATATTTTTATTAATTTTTTGCATTTACAAAATATTTTATTTAATATTCTGCATTTAGAAAATATTTTATTTAATATTATGCATTAAGAAAATATTTTATTAAATATTATGTATTTAGAAAATATTTCATTAATTTTTTTCATTTAGAAAATATTTTATTTAATATTCTATGTTTAGAAAATATTTTATTTAATATTTTACATTTAGAAAATATTTTATTTAATATTCTGCATTTAGAAATATTTTATTTAATATTCTGCATTTAGAAAATATTTTATTTAATATTCTGAATTTAGAAAATATTTTATTTAATATTCTTTATTTAAAAAATTATTTTATTTTATATCCTGTATTTAGAAAATATTTTATTTAATATTTTACATTTAGAAAATATTTCATTAATTTTTTGCATTTAGAAAATATTTTATTCAATATTCTACATTTAGAAAATATTTCATTAATTTTCTGCATTTAGAAAGTATTCTATTTAATTTTCTACATTTAGAACAATTTTATTTAATTTTGTCAATTAAAATATTTTTTATTAATTATTGCATTTAGAATTATTTTTTTTATAACTCTAGGAATAATTCTAAATTTTAATTAAATAAAATAAAAGCATTATTCACCCTCCTCTCTTCAATGAAGTGGACTTTTCCTATTGGAAAAGGTGAATGGAATGCTACCTGAAAACCAACCTAGAGGTCTGATTTTGGATTAGGAAAGATTTTGTCTTGCCGGTAGACAACTCGGGTGAGTTGTTAGAACTGGAAAAATGGACCGCGGACGTTAGGAAACGGGCTCAAGTCAATTACAAGGCGCTTAACACCTTGCAATGTGTACTTACCAAAGAAGAGCTCAGTAGGGTGGGTCCATTCGAAAACTCTAAGGAATTATGGGACAAATTAATCGAATTACATGAAGGTACAAATGGCACTAGAATAGCTAAATGGGACATGTTACTTAATAAACTATTTAATTGTAAAATGAACAAAAATGAAAATGCTAGTCAACTTCACACGAGAATAAAAGATATTTTAAATGGTTTACATTTAATCGGACACCAAATAGAAAATAAGGATGTAATTGTTAGTGCAGTAGGCACCTGAATCGAACTTGAGTTTTGATTATAGCAAATGCACAAAGTTAAGTTTACTTTGTTATCTCACAAGCTAAATCAAGTGTGTAGAATTGCTAAACTAAAGCTGAAGGTCGGTGACACCCGGAGGTTAGCCACGGTGGTCGGGCAACACCAGGAGGACTTCAGAGGGAGCTGAAGAACTCAGGTGAAGACTGGAAGCGAAGCTTCAAAGGTAAAGGTTAAGGTAAGCTCGTGTGAGTGAGTGTAAGTAAGGTCATGTCCTCCGTACGGGGACGTTCTTAGGCGACGATCCGACCAAGACTTCCCATGGAAGGTCTAAGTCGAGATCGGATGGTAAATGACCATCGAGCTTACTTATATTAACTGCATTTCAAGCTAACTCTTCATTGTAGCTGGAAACCCTGCCATCAGTCGACTGATGGCTTGTATAAGTCGACTGATTCCTTCAAAGCGATCGATAGGGTTGATCACGATCAAGAGTCAAAACTTATCACCATTTCTCAAGGGCTAGGTAGCATCACCTCATGAAACCTCATCTCAACGATTAGGGTTTCACAAGGCTATAAAAGTAGGGGTTCTCCACCCCTTTTCCATCATTCTAGTTGCTCTCAATTGCCTCTGTAACACCGCTCTTCTTCAATGACCTCTTTATAATGAAGCATTATCGAAACGACAACAACCTGTGCTCAATCTTCCATTCTTTAAGTTGTCGGTAAAATAACTTACTTAAAGTTTATTTCAAAATCTGTAATCTTCTTTATTTTCGGAGCTTTAATCGCAACGAGAAGAGGGGGAGTGTCCCTCTATCTCTACTTCTTGATTTTTCTTGTACTGCTACTCTACCTCTAACGAGGAGTGTTTTGAGTGTTTTACCCTCCGTACGCAGTCTAGGACCGTTAGGGCCTTGGATTAGTGGCCGAAGGCTGTGAACCAAGTAAAAACAAAATTGTATTTACTTACTTTCCACTGTGCACTCGTGTTTTATCTTTACGAATTCGAAAAGTTTTCTCTTGCGCTATTCACCCCCTCTAGCGCTCAATTCGATCCAATAGTAATTAGGTATACACTTAAGGCATTCCCGAGGAACACCTTATGGACATCCATTGTCGATGCCTATAAGGTTTCCAGGGATCTTTCCACAATTAGACTAGACGAATTATTTTGTGAACTTGAACTACACGAACAAGCTAACTCGGGTCAAATCGAAAATTGTATGTATTGCTTTAGTGGCAGGTTCGACCAAAAAGGAAAGAAAAGTGAGAAGTGAGTCCGAAGATGAGATGGAGTCGGACCCAAACAGAGAAGAAGAAATCGTAAACATGGTCCAGAAGATGGTCACCTAGAGAAAAAGGTTTACAAAGAAGGATGCCAAGAAAGTTGTCGATAACAAGCTGAGACCCTGATCGGAAGTGACATACTACGAGTGCAACAAAAAAGGATATTACAAGTCGGAGTGTGCGAATCTAAAAAAGGAAGAAAAATCGAAAAAGGAAAAGAAGAAGAAAGCACTTAAGGCAACTTGGGATGAATCGTCCTCGGAAGAGTTGGATGCATAAGAGACGAAGAGAAGCTTCAAGGCATTCATGGCCGAATCGAGCTCCGGAGCCGAATCAAATTCCGAGTACGAGTTCGATTCCGAGTATGAGAGAAGCCACGGATCCGCATCCATTTTCGAAGGACTAGACGATGTAACTTCTCCCGTAGAAGAAAAGTTGTACAATATAATTGCATGCCTAGGTAGGATGTTAGCTAAGTTCGAGAATCGAGTCGACTCGCTACTTAAGGAAGTCTAAGTACTTAAGGAGCAAGTTAACTCAAAGACTTCGACTTGCCAAACTAAGAATAGAGACTCAACTCAAGTTGCGAAGCTTGAGGAAGAGAACTCGGTCCTGAAAAGGCAAGTAGAAGATCCAATCGGATCATTGGAAAGGTTCACTTCGGGTTCCAAGTATCTCAACATGATGCTTGGATCCCAGCGAGTCATGTACAACAAGTTTGGACTCGGACACAAAGCTAAATCCTCCTATAAATCATACATGTCATTACTTAGCCGAAACGCAAAGAATCGAGTCCAAGCATGGGTTCCTAAGTCTAGCTTAGTCAACCAAGTTAGACCAAATCAATTTTCGGTTCCCAAGAGTCAAGTTCACTTAGTGAACAAAACTCAACCAAGCTATCACTTAGGGGGAGCTGTCACTTTGCTTGTTTCCATGTTTAGTTAAACTCTTGCATGCTTTAGTTTACTTTACTTGCTTAATTTAGAATGGACTTGATAGGAAACAAAGTAGTTTAAACTTGAATAACCTAGTACTAAGATGAAGTGAACTGATAGAAATTTAGGAAAGCTCTTTGAAGTGCATGTCTAGGAAGTGGTCGTTGCTCCGATATCCAAGAAGGCCATGTGCCTCGCCACGACCTGGTGCACTAAGTCGAGTGGAACTGACCGAAGCTAACTCACTAAGTCTTTGACTAGTTAGACCAAGGCTTAGTCCAAAGTGAATCAAGTACTTGATTCCTTCATTGAGTTTGTCTAGGAAGTGATCGTTGCTCTGATATCCAAGAAGGCCATGTGCCTCGCCACGACCAGAAAGTCAATGCTGGAAAAACTTACTCGACTAGCTCAAGCTTGTTGGTGCAATCGGCCCAGGTCACGATTGACCAGGACTCGAGTTTGACTTGAGTGATGTTTTGATGTTTCGACAAAAACATATGACAATGTAATTGTCATTTGGTAAAGTCCAACATAGGTTGGCATGGAAAGTCCAAGCTTGAGTCTTCGCATTTGAGAAGTCCAAGGGTTTGATATTGGCGGCGTAAAGTCCAAGCGGGAGCTTGGCAGCATAAGTCCAACGATTGGCGGCGTAAAGTCCAAGCGGAGTCTTGGCGGCGTAAGACCAATGTGCCTTGGCGGTGTAGACACATTTAGCATGACATAGACGATGGAAGCACCTGAAGGCTAGCGCGATGGATGAACAAGTCATGGATGACTTGGAGGGATCCGAGAGACGTGAGGCTGATGGAGGTGGCTAGAAGGCTTAGGTCTAGACTAAGGGTGGTCTAACAAGTATGGGGGAACCATACTTGGGTTAAAACCTCATAATTGAGGTGTGTCAGTCGACTGATGCCATGTGGCAGTCGACTGGACCAAGTCAACTTGGGTTTGACTGCGGGAAGTGGCATAGCGATCGGCTACCAGCATTAGCGGTCGGATGGGACAAGCGATCGGCCCGATTATGTGATCAGTCGACTGATGCTCGTATTTTCGGCCACAAAATGGAGTCTCACTCGACTGCTGAGACGAGCAGTCGAGTGATGGCTCATCAGTCGACTGATGGTCATGATCAGTCGACTGATATCCTAGCCATTGGATTTTTTCCAGCGTGGATTACACCGTTGTCTCACAGCAACAGTGTGATCAGTCGACTGATGGTCCCGAGCAGTTGACTGATCGACTTTTTCCAGCACAGGTTGAAGCTTTATAAGGAGCTCGTGATGGAGGAAATTGGCATCGGTTTCTTGAGGGTTTTGGAGTGATTTGCTGTTGCAAATCAGGGTCTCCAAGGTGATTTCAAGCAACCAAGCAATCAAGCAATCCAAAGGCAATTGTAAAGTAGTTTTATTTACTTGCATTGTATTTCATTATTGTAATTGCTTGTATTAGTATCTTATTGTTGTAAGATTGCTTGTAAGGGGTTTCTCCACCTCCGACTTGTGTCGAGAAGGAGTATTTGTGATTAGTGAGTGCGTGTGCATCACTAGAGCTCTTTAGAGCTCGATCCGTGGAGTAGGAACCGTGCGGTTCCGAACCACGTTATATCGTTGTGTTAGCGTGTTGTGCATTTCGTTATCGTTATTACTTTTCTATTTCCGCTGCGCTAACGAAATTGTAGAAACAAATGCGAAAGAATTCCATTAACGCTATTCACCCCCCCCCCCTTCTAGCCGTTACAATATTCCTAAAAAGTGGTATCAGAGCCTGGGGCTCTTCTACGGACTAGCCGCTCGGAGCTAAGACAAAAGGCTAGAGGGTGAAGATGGAATTCCAAGACAAGCTAGGATGGGATATCAACACTCCACCTCCATATGATCTAGAAGATTTTCCGGCGTGGAGAGCAAGAATGGAAACATTCTTGATGATGAACATAGAGGATTGGTTCATCCTCGTTGAAGGCCTTGAACCCCCTAGGGATAAGAAGGGGAATGTCCTAAAATTGAAAAAGTGGACCCAAGAGCAACGTCAAAAGCTCAAGACCGAAGTTAAGGTAACGAAACTTTTGGAAGATTTAATCCCTAATGATGTTTTGTGCAAGCTAGGGGATTACATGTATGCCAAGGAGCTATGGAGAAAATTGGCAAGATTCCATGAGGAGAGTTCATCCTCAAGTGAAAGTGAGGAATCGGAAGTTGAGATGGAGTCAACCTCCGGATCGGAGAAAGAAGAGGTGGAAGAAGTGGAAGAAGTATCCACTTCTAGGATTGAGGAGATTAGAGCATCCTCAACACCGGAGCAACAAGAAGTAACATCTACATCCGGTCAAGAGGAAGAACAAGCTCAAGAGATCCTCACCACTGAACTAGGTAACTCAAGCAATTCGGTTTTAAACAAAAATCATATAATTTGCTTTGAGTGTAGGGAATCCGGGCACTACAAGAGTAAGTGCCCAAAAAGGGTAAAGAAGGCTTAACCGGGACCAAAAGTCAAGGATGTCGGTCCCCAAAGTCAAAAGAGCAAGGAGCATATCATATCTTCAAGTGCAACTCAAAGGGGCATTACTGGAGTCATTGCCCAAGGGGGAAGAAGAAAGGGCAAGAAGGAGCAACACAAGTAGGGGGAGCCTCCAAGGCAAACCCTAAGGTAAAATTTATTAATGCACCTTCAATTTCTAGGGATAAGAAGCATGCTAGGAATAATTTTAATAGTCTTGCTATTGTACATGAAAAGCATGCTAGAAACGATAGACATATTTGTTTAGGTGCTAAAAACGTCCACTTAGGAAATAAGGAGAAATTTGGGACTAATGTCCCTAAAAATAATTTACCTATGAACAAACCTAGGTCAAATAACTCAAGATCAATTTTACCTAGGGAGACAATTAGAAAGGTGCAAGAGCACCTAGATGTTAACCCTAAATGGACTAGGCATATGCCTAGAAAGTCCCATGCCCAAGAATTTAATCAAAAATCAATTGGGCAATTAGAATTAGAAAACTAAGCCTTGAGGTCAAGGCTTGAGAAACTAGAAAAGACCCTTAGGAATATACAAAACCAATTTAAAGGGTCTAATGGTCAAAGTCAAAGGTCCAAAAGTCAAAGTCAACACCAATGACCTAAGAGTCAAAAGTCAACCAAAGGCAAGCAAGGTTTGGGTCACAAACCTAAGCCTAAGGTAGCTTACCATAGTGTTCCATTTGATTATGGGACACAAACTAGGTCTAGGAATACCAAGGTCAATAGGGAATTCATCCCTAAGGTTGACCAAAGGTTGTGCCTAGTGGCTAGGGTTTCTAGGAAACCTAGGGTGGCCACTAAAAGGGTTGCAAGGGGAGTTACCCCTAGAGTCAACCTAGGTAAGACCCAAATGACTAAGGCTAACAAGCCTAGGAGGGTCATTAGGAAGGTATCTAGGGAGGTTATCCCTAAGGAGTACCTAATTAACCCTAGGAGCTCAAATCGGTTTTGGGTTCCTAAGAGCGTGATTGATTCACGCTAAGATGGGTTTAGGGTGTGCAAACCTTGATTGGATGGGTAGTTAACTCAACCATGGCAAAGGTGGCATGTTAGGTCATTTTCAAGGTTTTTGTTACCTTGGGATGTGGTTAGATTTGAATTCTAAAGGATTTTAGGATGTGCCAATATTAATTGAGAAGTTTTGATAGAATGATCAAATTGGCACAAGTTGGGTTTAGAGGTTAGTGTGCCATTTTGGGTTCTTGGCACACTAGGGAGATTAGGTTAATATGGCAAAATATATCTAATTATATCAAATGGCAATTAATATTAAAATTTAGGTATTATTATACCTATATATTTTATATGCCATGCTTTGTTTGCCATATAACATGCCATGACATCATTCTTACTTTTAATTATTTTATATGTCATGTTCATGTTTTAGGATTAAGGCTTTAAATGTCATGTGTTTTTAAATTTTATCATATGCCATGACATCAAGATCATTGGCCATGCTTAATTATTGCTATCTTTATGCCATGATCATTTCATGCATTTAATTGATTAAAATTGAACTAAGGACAATGGCATGACTTGGAGTCCCATTTATAAGGGAATCAAGTAGGGTTGCCTTAGAAGATGCATGACACCCTAGTTTAAATGAACCAAAACCCACATCTCACATCAAATTGACATGTATGTGTATTTATACACCCTAGATACATGTGAGATGCTAGGATATGAGTTAAGTTCAAGGTGCATAGTTTTTGCATTTAGATGAACTAAAACTAATCTAATTTTATTTGTGGATCATTGGGAAAGCTTGTGTACAAGTCATATACATAGAGCCCAAGAGATATGATCCAAAATAAAGTGTTGAAAATATTTTAAAATCATTTTGAAAAACCTCGGTGAAGTCTATCTTTTGATAGCAATCACCATTGATGAGATTGATACAAAGTGAGCCAAAAACTTAGAAGTTTTCTTCACTTTTGAATTTTGTATCAATTTCACTATTTTATGGGTAAAATAATTTTCAAATATTTTTCACCCATTGTATTGGTCATAGGTATTATACGTATCAAATTTCGTGATTTTTCGATATACGTATAATTAGTTATGATTTTCTGAAATTCAACTCGATAATAATGAAATTGAAATTTTGATTATCACCGATCGCCAATGGTGGAAGTCGATCGATGGAGGTGCCTGATCGATTTCAATCACTCACTAGCAATGATTTCGGGTAAACAAGGTTGTTTAACCCGATTTCAGCTATGGTTATGGTCCCTAATCACTCCTAACCCTAAGATATGCTTTGGGAAGCATTATAAAGGGTGAAAATCCATTGGATATGGATTAGGAGAAGTATTTAGGGTTTGTATCAATTTTAAGGTGTTGGAAAGTTCAATGTTGAATTTCTAACCTTAATTTTGATGGTTTGGAGTTCCTATTGGCTTAGGGACTTCCCAAGGACATTGTTGGTGCAATGGTCAAGGGGGAGCAAGCCTTTAGGGGGAGGTATCCATCTTGGGATGATGGATGTGTTTTTCTCCTTGAAGAGGAGAAGTTATTGGGAGAATATGACATCAATTGAGAAATTGATGGGACTTTTGAGAGACCCAATTTGGAAATTGGGAAAGTAAATGGGATTGTCTTTCTTGAGTGATATTGGACTTATCACTAGGAAGATGGTAGACATCCTAAGTATTTTTTGGACCAAGGGGGAGATTGTAAGATCTCATTGGGACATGAGACATTAACCTCCTTGGAGAGAAAACCTTTTTGATGTTAGTCAAAAAGGGGGAGAATGTTTGGGGGAGAACATTTGGAGAGTATTTACCAATTTGGGATAATTGGTAAAGGATTTGAGTTAGTGTTCTAACTCAATCATTTGTTTGGTTTTTTTGTCAAACATCAAAAAGGGGGAGATTGTTGGTGCAATCGGCCCAGGTCACGATTGACCAGGACTCGAGTTTGACTTGAGTGATGTTTTGATGTTTCGACAAAAACATATGACAATGTAATTGTCATTTGGTAAAGTCCAACATAGGTTGGCATGGAAAGTCCAAGCTTGAGTCTTGGCATTTGAGAAGTCCAAGGGTTTGATATTGGCGGCGTAAAGTCCAAGCGGGAGCTTGGCAGCATAAGTCCAATGATTGGCGGCGTAAAGTCCAAGCGGAGTCTTGGCGGCGTAAGACCAATGTGCCTTGGCGGTGTAGACACATTTAGCATGACATAGCCAATGGAAGCAACTGAAGGCTAGCGCGATGGATGAACAAGTCATGGATGACTTGGAGGGATCCGAGAGACGTGAGGCTGATGGAGGTGGCTAGAAGGCTTAGGTCTAGACTAAGGGTGGTCTAGCAAGTATGGGGGAACCATACTTGGGTTAAAACCTCATAATTGAGGTGTGTCAGTCGACTGATGCCATGTGGCAGTCGACTGGACCAAGTCAACTAGGGTTTGACTGCGGGAAGTGGCCTAGCGATCGCCCATTAGGCGATCGGTGATGGATGATGATCGATTGATTATGTGATCGATCGGTGATGCTCGTATTTTCGACCCGCAGAATGAGTCTCACTTCTAAGAGCGGCGATCAGTGATGGCTCATCAGTCGACTGATGGTCATGATCAGTCGACTGATATCCTAGCCGTTGGATTTTTTCCAGCGTTGATTACACCGTTGTCTCACGAATTAGTGTGATCGATCGTGATAGTCCCGGCGTCGGTGATCGACTTTCGGCCTGAGTTGAAGCTTTATAAGGAGCTCGTGATGGAGGAAATTGGCATCGGTTTTTTTAGGGTTTTGGAGTGATTTGCTATTGCAAATTAGGGTCTCCAAGGTGATTTCAAGCAACCAAGCAATCAAGCGATCCAAAGGCAATTGTAAAGTAGTTTTCTTTACTTGCATTGTATTTCATTATTGTAATTGCTTGTATTAGTATCTTATTGTTGTAAGATTGCTTGTAAGGGTTTTCTCCACCTCCGACTTGTGTCGAGAAGGAGTATTTGTGATTAGTGAGTGCGTGTGCATCACTAGAGCTCTTTAGAGCTCGATCCGTAGAGTAGGAACCGTGCGGTTCCGAACCACATTATATCGTTGTGTTAGCGTGTTGTGGATTTCGTTATCATTATTACTTTTCTATTTCCGCTGCGCTAACGAAATTGTAGAAACAAACACGAAAGAATTCCATTGACGCTATTCACCCCCCCTCTAGCTGTTACAATATTCCTAACAAAGCTAAGTTTGAATCTAACACAAGTTTAAAAACTTTGAAAATGCATATTAAATTTAATTAAGATAAAAAGAAATTCTCATCTCACAAAACCCATTGGAGTAACGTGTATTGAAAACCTAACTTGGGTGAGATGATTTAGAATTTAATCAAGCTTAATTAGCTTAATAAAATTTACGTAACTTTACAAATTTAAACTTACTTTAACTAAACCTAACTTAATAAATAGACTTAAATTAAACTCAACTTAATTTAAACTAAACAAACTTACTAAACCTAACTTACTAAATATACTTAAAATAAACTCAACTTAACTTAAACTAAACGAACTTACTTTAACTAAACTCAACCCAATCAATTTAATCAACTCAACTTAATCAATTCAATTTAATCAAATTAAATCAATCAACGAAATTAACCTAATAAAATAAATTAAACCGAATGAAGCATAAAAATTAAAATTAATCATTTTCAGTCGACTGAAACATTTCCAGTCGACTCTAAAAGAGTCGACTGAATCAGCTTCAATTGCCTCCATGCCTCGGGAAGGTAAAAACACGACTTCAATCGACTGAAATTAATTCAGTCGACTGAAATGAAATGGTAGATAAAGTTAGGCATCACGGTAAATGGTAAAATTAATTACAGTCGATTGGACTATTTCTAGTCGACTGGATTTCATCTATAAGAACAGTGCCTAAGCAGCACCAAAACGACTCACATCCACCTCAATCCACCGCGAAAACCCTATTTTCAGCCTTCCAAAAAGACATTAGTTTACAGATGTTTCATTTCATCATTCATCATTCTAGGCCAGTTACTAGCAGGAAGGCACACTTGTCTTACTGCCATGTCATCACATCCTTACTAGCCACATTAGGGTTTGATGTTACCATAGGTAACATCAAACAACTTATTGAGTATGACATGATAGGTTCTAGGCAATTTGGTTTAGCTAAAATAGGTTTAGATGAGAATAATGTCCTAGCATGGAAGAGAGATGGCCTTCAGCCCCGACTGGCCGGGAGCAGAGCACAGCCGAGCAAGAGCCTCACCGAGGTTGACCCGAGCACCACTCTGAGTCCGAGTATCGTGAAGCCCAGATTGTGATCTACCATCACCATTTCTTAGGATTCCAACACCTCCTATTGTTGCAGAGAGATTATCCAAATTGGAGGATGCGATGCAGCGTCAAGAGCAACAGCATCAGGCTCATCATCTTGAGATGATACAGATGTTGCAGGTGCAGAGAGAGGATCATCGAGAGATGATAGAGCTTCTTAGGTCTTGGAGCATAGGTCATCCACCTCCACCTTCCTCTTCTGTCTAGGAATGTTATGCTAATTGTTACTGGTTGAACTTAATTAATAAATTTGATAACTTTTAAATCTTGGTTGTGATTTGGATTATGCTTGGTATGTTGGATCGAGAAGCGTTGCTAGAGGGGGGGTGAATAGCGATCGTAAATCTTTTTTGTTCGTTCGATACACAAAGTAAGAGCAGCGGAAAGTAAAGAAGACAAGTTTATTTTACTTGGTTCACAACCCAGCGATTGCTACTCCAAGGCCCTATCGGTCCTAGACCGCGTACGGAGGGCAAAACACTATAACGTCTCCTCCTCATTGGAGGTAGGAGACAACGATTACAAAACCGAAATTACGAGGATGAGGCAACAAGCCTACCTCACCTCGTTACAAATAAAAAAAAAGAATACAATATCAAAATCTATTACTTGATTACGCTTAAGAAGATCGAAACTTGTCATCGCGTCAGCGTTATGACGGTGTTGAAGCATTGGCGTTGTAGGAGCACTTGATGAATAAACTTGATGTTGTTTCGAGTTGGAATCCACCCCTCCTTTTATAGATTTCGGCCTCTGAATTTGTCTTTTCTTTTTTCGGAACGGATCATGAAGTTGTCCAAATTTTATCGCGAAGTGGCCGCGTCAAACGTTATCCGTTTTGACCTAGTGCAAAGGTTGATTCGTCGCCATCAGTCGACTAATGACTCCCATCAGTCGACTGATGAGTATCAGTCGACTGCCCAATGTCCATCATGCGCCACACCGCCACTTCCTGTAAGAGGTTAGCTCGGAAAATGATAAATGCGACGGTTTCTAACCGTCCGATCTCAACCTAGACCTTCCACGAGAAGTCTTAATCGGATCGCCACCTATGGTCATCCCCGTAAAAAGGACACGGCCTTACAATCTCTCACTCACACGAGCTTACCTCGATAGTAGCTCTCGCTTTCGGCCTTCCACTCGATTCCTTCAGCTCCCTCCGAAGTCACTCAAGTGTCGCCCGACCACCGCGGCTTCTTTCGGGTGTCGCTAGACTTCAGCTCTAGCTTTAGCACTTTTCTGCACACTTGATTTAGCTCGTGAGATAACGATGTAAACTTAACTTTGTGTCTTTGCCATAATCAAAACACAGGTTCGATTATCTAGTGCCCTTGCACCAACAATCTCCTCCTTTTTGATCTATGGCAAACCAACACAAAGTTAAGGAAATTAAAGCATAAAACTAATATAGTTGATAGCTCCCCCTTAACACTAACTCCCCCTTAACCCTAAGTGAGTTTTGAAAGAGATACTTTAGTTTTCAAAATCAAATTTTGTGTTACTCCCCCTTAACTTTCGCTCTTCTCCCCCTTTTGCCATAAATCAAAAAAATTTGGGGTTTTTGTATAAAATAGGGGTTTTAAAAAACAATGTCATATATACATGCATCTAGATAAATCAAATATGAGTCCAAGCATCGTCTAGCGATAGAGTTAGATAGATTGGTTCGAGGTGTGTCCCTCTACACCAATAATCTAAAGTTTTATAATATAACCCTTAAGGTTAGTTTGCTCTCCCCCTTAGTCAAATATATGAATTATAAGAGATGTAGGGGGCGCTAAACTTTGGCCTAAGAGTTGTTAAGTGTTAGGAATTTCGGAATGGCTAGAGGGGGGGGGGGTGAATAGCGTCAATGGAATTCGATCTCGTTCGTGTCTACAATTTCGTTAGTGCGCAGCGGAAATAGAAATAATACAATAACGAAATAGACAAGCACACACAAAGACACGAAGATTTAACGTGGTTCGGAACCGCACGGTTCCTACTCCACGGATCGGGCTCAAATGAGCCCTAGCGATGCCAATCACACACCACTATCAAATAACTCCTTCTCGGAACAATCCGGAGGCGGAGAAACCTCGTACAATAATGATTACAACAATAATCAAAAGCTACAAGCAAATACAATGAAATACAAAGCAAAACTAGTAAAGAAAACACTTTACAAATGCCTTTGAATGCTTGATAGCTAGGTTGATCGAGTAGCACTTGGAGACCCTGAATTGCAGCAGCAACTCGCCCCAAATCGCCTCAAAGAACCCTTTTTAACCGATTCTTTTTCCTCCATCACGAGCTCCATATATAGCTTCAACCTGTGCTGGAAAAAGTCGATCAGTCGACTGATCGGGACCATCAGTCGACTGATGCCACTGTTGTCGTGAGACAACGGCTAGATCCACGTTGGATAAGTCCAACGGAACCATCATCAGTCGACTGATTGTGACCATCAGTCGACTGATGGAGTCCTCACTCGACCAGTCGAGTCTCGACTCTATTCTGGCGATTTCGAGCACCGGTCGGTCGATCACACGATCGATCGATCGCTCTCATCGATCGTACCCGACCTCTAGCGATCATTAGGCTACTTCCCACACCAAACCCTAGTTGATTCGGTCGGTCCATGACCGCTACATGGCATCGGGCCGATGCACACCTCAAACATGAGGTTTTAACCCAAGTATGGTTCCCCCATACTTGCTAGACCACCCTTAGCCTAGACCTAAGCCTTCTAGCCACCTCCATCAGCCTCACGCCTCTCGGATCCCTCCAAGTCATCCATGACTTGTTCATCCATCGCGCTAGCATTCAGGTGCTTCCATCGGCTATGTCATGCTAACGGTGTCTACACCGCCAAGGCACATTGGACTTACGCCGCCAAGACTCCGCTTGGACTTTACGCCGCCAACCATTGGACTTATGCTGCCAAGACTACCGCTTGGACTTTACGCCGCTAATATCAATCCCCTTGGACTTCAAATGCCAACCCATGTTGGACTTTCCATGCCAAGACCATGCTTGGACTTTCCTTGCCAAGACCATGCTTGGACTTTCCTTTGCCAACCCATGTTGGACTTTTACATTGCCAAGACCATGCTTGGACTTTCCATTGCCAAGACCCATGCTTGGACTTCTCATTTGCCAAGACTCATACTTGGACTTCTCATGCCAAGTACACACGACTTGGACCTTCCCAATTGCCAAGTGTCCCACTTGGACTTTCCATGCCAAGTACCCATGACTTGGACTTTCCATTTGCCAAGACCCATGCTTGGACTTCTCATTTGCCAAGACTCATACTTGGACTTCTCATGCCAAGTACACACGACTTGGACCTTCCCAATTGCCAAGTGTCCCACTTGGACTTTCCATGCCAAGTACCCATGACTTGGACTTTCCATTTGCCAAGACCCATGCTTGGACTTTCCCATAATCACATGGTCAACCCTGGTCAACCATCAAGTCAATTATAACCTGGGTCGATTGTATAAACAATCTCCCCAACATATTAACTGACATCAATGTCTAACATCAATGTCAATCCTATGTCAAACATACTTTGTCAAACATCAAAACATCACTCGAGTCAAACTCGAGTCCTGGTCAATCGTGACCTGGGCCGATTGCACCAACAATCTCCCCCTTTTTGATGTTTGACAAAAACCAATCAAATCATGAGTTAGAACACTAACTCAAATCCCTTACCAATTATCTCAAATTGGTAAACACTCACCAAATGTTCTTCCCCAAACATTCAAGTGTAAATCAAATGTTCTCCCCCAAACATTCTCCCCCTTTTTGACTAACATCAAAAAGGTTATCTCTCCAAGGAGGTCAATGTCTCATGTCCCAATGAGATCTTACAATCTCCCCCTTGATCCAAAAATACCTAGGATGTCTACCATCTTCCTAGTGATAAGTCTCATATCACTTAAGAGAGACAATCCTATACACTCTCCCAATTTCCAAATTGGGTTAAAAAAAAATCCATCAATTTCCCAATTGATACCATTCTCCCCATCAAGAAAAACACATCCATCATCCCAAGATCGATACCTCCCCCTAAAGGCTTGCTCCCCCATGACCATTGCACCAACAATGTCCTTGGGAAGTCCCTAAGCCAATAGGAACTCTAAATCATCAAAATTAAGGTTAGAAATTCAACATTGAACTTTCTAACACCTTAAAATTGATACAAACCCTAAACACCTCTCCTAATCCATATCCAATGGATTTTCACCCTTTATAATGCTTCCCAAAGCATATCCTAGGGTTAGGAGTGGTTAGGGACCATAACCGTATCTGAAATCGGGTTAAACAACCATAGTTTTCCCAAAATCAGACAATCAGTCGAGTGGTTCAGCTACCGGTCATTGAACCCTCATCGATCATTGCCATCCGAGCTGATCGATAACCAAAATCCCGATTTTCAGTTATCAGAAACGAGTTTTGAAAAATCATAACTAATTATACGTATATCGAAAAATCACAAAACTTCATACGTATAATACTTATGACACACACAATGGGTGAAAAATATTTGAAAATTATTATACCCATTAAATAGTGAAATTGGTACAAAGTTCAAAACCATTGAAATTTTCAATGTTTTGGCCCTACTTTGTATCAACTTCATCAATGGTGATTGCTATCAAAAGATAGACTTCACCAAGGTTTTTCAAAATGATTTTTAAAATGTTTTCAAAACCTTATTTTGGATCATATTCCTTGGGCTCTATGTACATGACTTGTACACAAGCTTTCCCAATGATCCACATTGAATTAAAAAGAGTTTTGGTTCAACTAGATGCAAAAACTATGCACCTTGATCTTAACTCATATCCTAGCATCTCACATGTATCTAGGGTGTATAAATACACATACATGTCAATTGGATGTGAGATGTGGGGTTTGGTTCATTTAATCTAGGGTTTCATGCATTTTTCTAAGGCAACCCTACTTGATTCCTTTATAAATGGGACTCCAAGTCATGCCATTGTCCTTAACTCAATTTCAATCAAATTATCTTAAATGCATGAGTGATTATGACATTAGAGATGATATAGATAAACACATGCTCATAATCATGATGTCATGGCATAATATGAAATCTAAAAACACATGACATTTAATCCTTAATCCTAAACATGTACATGACATATAGAATGATTAAAAAAAATAAGCATGATGTCATGTCATGTTATATGGCAAACAAAGCATGACATATAAAATATATAGGTATAGTAATACCTAAATTTTAATATTAATTGCCATTTTATATAATTAATTATATTTTGCCATATTTTTATTTTTCTCCCAAGTGTGCCAAAAACCCAAAATGACACACTAACCTCTAAATCTAAATTGTGCCAAAATGATCATTTTATCAAACTTCATAATTAATATTGGCACATCCTAAAAACCTTTAGGATTCAAATCAAACCACATTCCCAAGGTAGCCATAACCTTGAAAATGACCTAAAATGCCACCCTTTACCATGGTTAGGTTAACTACCCTTCCATTTAAAGTTGGCACACCCTAACCCATCTAGCGTGAATCAATCACACTCTTAGGAACCCAAAACCGGTTTGAGCTCCTAGGGTTAATTAGGTATTCCTTAGGGATAACCTCCCTAGATACCTTCCTAATGACCCTCCTAGGCTTATTAGCCTTGGTCATTTGGGTCTTGCCATGGTTGACTCTAGGGGTGACTCCCCTTGCAACCTTCTTAGTGGCCACCCCAGGTTTCCTAGAAACCCTAGCCACTAGACACACTCTTTGGTCAACTCTAGGGATGACTTCCCTATTGACCTTGGTCTTTCTAGACCTAGTTGGTGTTCCATAATCAAATGGAACACTATGGTAAGCCACCTTAGGCTTAGGTTTGTGACTCAAACCTTGCTTGCCCTTGGTTGACCTTTGACTCTTAGGTCCTTGGTGTTGACTTTGACTTTTGGACCTTGACGTTTGACTAATTGACCCTTGCATTTGATTTTGCATAACTTTAAGGGTCTTTTCAAGTTTTTCAAGCCTTGACCTCAAGGCTTGATTCTCTAATTCTAATTGCCCAATTTTTGAATTTTGATTTAAATCATGGGCATGGGACTTTCTAGGCATATGCCCAGTCCATTTAGGGTTAAAACCTAGATGTTCTTGTATTTTCTTAATAGATTCCCTAGGTATGGTTTTTCTAGGGACATTAGTCCCAAATTTCTCCTTATTAGTAAAATGGACACTTTTAGCTCCTAAGCAAATGTGTTTGTTATTTTTAGCATGTTTTTCATGTACAATTGCAAGAGAATTAAAACTCCTAGCATGCTTTTGTCTATTGACTAAAGAAGGTGCATTATTTAAATGATATACCTTAGGGATTGCCTTAGTGGCTCCCCCTACTTGTGAAGTTCCCTTTTGCCCCTTCTTCTCCCCCTTCGGGCATTTACTCCGGTAATGTCCCGGTTGTCGGCATTTGAAGCAAATCACTTGCTCCTTGCTCTTTTGTGTTGAGGCACCGGTTTCCTTGATTTTTGGCACGGGTGGAGCTTTCCTAATCTTCTTTGGGCATTTGCTCTTGTAATGCCCAAATTCCCTACACTCAAAACACATAATATTATTTTTATTTGAGATTGATGTGTTTGAGTTACCTAGGTCAATGGAGACCGGAATTGGACTTTGGGCTTCTTCATCTTGACCGGATGTAGAAGCTTCTTCTTGATGCTCCGGTGTTGAGGAAACTCTAATCTCCTCCTCAATCCTAGAAGTGGATGCTTCTTCCACTTCCTCCACCAACCCGGAAATTGACTCCCTATCAACTTCCGATTCTACTTCTCCGGATTCGGGTGTTGATTCCTCTTCAATTTCCGAATCCTTACTTGCTTGTGAGGAAGAGCTTGCTTCTTCGGCCTCTTCCGATTGAACCGATGAGCATTCTACATCTTCTTCTTCTTCTTGCTCCGATCCGGAAGGTGACTCCATCTCAACTTCCGATTCCTCACTTTCACTTGAGGATGAGCTCTCCTCATGGAATTTTGCCAATTTCCTCCATAGCTCCTTGGCATACGTGTACTCCCCTAGCTTGCACAAAACATCATTAGGGATTAAATCTTCCAAAAGTTTTGTTACCTTAATTTCGGTCTTGAGCTTTTGGCGTTGCTCTTTGGTCCACTTTTTCAATTTTAAGACCTTTCCCTTCTTATCCCTAGGGGGTTCAAGGCCTTCAATGAGGATGAACCAATCCTCTATGTTCATCATCAAGAATGTTTCCATTCTTGCTCTCCACGCCGGAAAATCTTCTGGATCATATGGAGGTGGAGTGTTGATATCCCATCCAAGCTTGTCTTGGAATTCCATCTTCACCCTCTAGCCTTTCGGTTAGTCCGTGAGAAGAGCCCCTGCTCTGATACCACTTGTTAGGAATTTCGGAATGGCTAGAGGGGGGGGGTGAATAGCGTCAATGGAATTCGATCTCGTTCGTGTCTACAATTTCGTTAGTGCGCAGCGGAAATAGAAATAATACAATAACGAAATAGACAAGCACACACAAAGACACGAAGATTTAACGTGGTTTGGAACCGCACGGTTCCTACTCCACGGATTGGGCTCAAATGAGCCCTAGCGATGCCAATCACACACCACTATCAAATAACTCCTTCTCGGAACAATCCGGAGGCAGAGAAACCTCGTACAATAATGATTACAACAATAATCAAAAGCTACAAGCAAATACAATGAAATACAAAGCAAAACTAGTAAAGAAAACACTTTACAAATGCCTTTGAATGCTTGATAGCTAGGTTGATCGAGTAGCACTTAGAGACCCTGAATTGCAGCAGACACTCGCCCCAAATCACCTCAAAGAACCCTTTTTAACCGATTCTTTTTCCTCCATCACGAGCTCCATATATAGCTTCAACCTGTGCTGGAAAAAGTCGATCAGTCGACTGATCGGGACCATCAGTCGACTGATGCCACTGTTGTCATGAGACAACGGCTAGATCCACGTTGGATAAGTCCAACGGAACCATCATCAGTCGACTGATTGTGACCATCAGTCGACTGATGGAGTCCTCACTCGACCAGTCGAGTCTCGACTCCATTCTGTGGCCGATTTCTCGAGCACCAGTCGACTGATCACACGATCAGTCGACTGCCAGCCTCTAGCAGTCGACTTCTAGGCCACTTCCTGCAGTCAAACCCTAGTTGACTCGGTCCAGTCGACTGCCACATGGCACCAGTCGACTGGCACACCTCAAACATGAGGTTTTAACCCAAGTATAGTTCCCCCATACTTGCTAGACCACCCTTAGCCTAGACCTAAGCCTTCTAGCCACCTCCATCAGCCTCACGCCTCTCGGATCCCTCCAAGTCATCCATGACTTGTTCATCCATCGCGCTAGCCTTCAGGTGCTTCCATCGCCTATGTCATGCTAACGGTGTCTACACCGCCAAGGCACATTGGACTTACGGCGCCAAGACTCCGCTTGGACTTTACGCCGCCAACCATTGGACTTATGCTGCCAAGACTACCGCTTGGACTTTACGCCGCCAATATCAATCCCCTTGGACTTCAAATGCCAACCCATGTTGGACTTTCCATGCCAAGACCATGCTTGGACTTTCCTTGCCAAGACCATGCTTGGACTTTCCTTTGCCAACCCATGTTGGACTTTTACATTGCCAAGACCATGCTTGGACTTTCCATTGCCAAGACCCATGCTTGGACTTCTCATTTGCCAAGACTCATACTTGGACTTCTCATGCCAAGTACACACGACTTGGACCTTCCCAATTGCCAAGTGTCCCACTTGGACTTTCCATGCCAAGTACCCATGACTTGGACTTTCCATTTGCCAAGACCCATGCTTGGACTTCTCATTTGCCAAGACTCATACTTGGACTTCTCATGCCAAGTACACACGACTTGGACCTTCCCAATTGCCAAGTGTCCCACTTGGACTTTCCATGCCAAGTACCCATGACTTGGACTTTCCATTTGCCAAGACCCATGCTTGGACTTTCCCATAATCACATGGTCAACCCTGGTCAACCATCAAGTCAATTATAACCTGGGTCGATTGTATAAACAATCTCCCCAACATATTAACTGACATCAATGTCCAACATCAATGTCAATCCTATGTCAAACATACTTTGTCAAACATCAAAACATCACTCGAGTCAAACTCGAGTCCTGGTCAATCGTGACCTGGGCCTATTGCACCAACATTAAGTACAACAGTTAAGAAAATAAGTAGTATCTTGAAGAGATTGTTTAAGTATATTTCAATTATCCTTAACATCTCACCCATTCTATGTGTCTCATAATTTTTTCACCTTATATGTTTTGTGAGATGATTTTAAATTGATTAAAGATAGTCAACCTTTGGTTAGATTTGGATTTAACCTTTAGATCGTTAAGTAACTTTTCGAGAAGCTGGCTTCCAGGTCGTGAAGAGGCACAGGGGCCTTCTTTGATCGAAACAACGACCACTTCCTTAGACAAAGCCAAATTCAAGAAAATATCACTTAAGCACTTAGGGTTACTTCCTGGTCTAACTAGTTTAGGATACGGTGAGGTAGCTTCAGCTAGTTCCACTCGATCAAGTGCACCAAGCTAGATACGCCTTATCTAGCTCGAATACATGAGACTTTGTTTCCCTAACGTACTATCATCTCGCCGCATCCTGATACTATGTTTTCAAGAGTTGACTAACTATTTTCCCTATCTAGCCGTTCTACAAATTAAAGTAAAATATTCAATGGTTTTGCTAAGTAAGCGGGTATACTATTTTAGTGTTATCTCCCCCTAGACCATTGAACCAATATGGTCTATTCAAATAATGAACTTGATCCTGAGGAATCCAATACTTATTAGTCCTTATATGTGATTCCAATAAAACCTTTGGGACCCATGCTTGGATTCTTTGATGACTACGATTTACGATAGACATATAAGACCTATTCGTAGTCTTTAACTTAAATACGAGTCCGGCTTTGTTGTACATGACTCTTTGGGTTCCAAGTAGTCGGTTAAGGTTCTTAGATCCCAACGTGAACCTTTCCAACCTAGCCTCAACCTCTTGAACTCGGTCTTTCAAGAGAGAATTCTCCTCCTCAAGTTTTTCAATTTGGGTTGAGTTTCCCTCTTGAACTTGACTAGTTGAAGAGGTTAGAGTAGCCTCTTGCTTGAGGGTTTCAACCTCCTCAAGTAATGACTCAACCCTAGACTCGGACTTTGTCAATTTCCTAGTAAGAATTTTAATTGTACTGTAAAGTGTACTAATTAAGGAACGACTAACCTTAATTTTCTCTTTTGATCCAGCTTTGAGTTGCTTCTCGAAATAGTCCTCGAGTTCGGAGTCGGTGTTGTAATTGGATTCGGATTCGGACTCGAACTCGGACTCAGACTCTTCGGGTCTTTCCATGCATGCTATGCCGACGCCTTCTTCATTGTCCCATGTTGCACGAAAAGCCTTCTTTTGATTTGATTTGAATTGTGCCCTCTCTTGGTTCTTTAGTAGCCTCCTTTCCCTCCGAACGATCCTTCGCACTACATTCACTATTGCTTCCACCTTTTCGGATTCGGACTCTGATTCATCTTCGGGTTCGAGTCCATGTTCTAGCTTGGTGGGTGTCTTGCTTCCTTGTCCTGCAAGTAGAGCAATACCTCTCTCAGCCCGGACCATGTTAGTTTGCTCATGAAGTTCAAACTCGAAAAATAATTCATCTAACCTAAGCTTTGAAAGGTCCTTAGAGACCTTGTAGACATCGACCATGGATGCCCACAAGGTAGTCCTAGGGAAAGCATTTAAAGCATACCTTATAAGGTCTCGGTTCTCTATGGCTTGCCCGATCGAGTGAAGACCGTTGACGATGTCTTGGATCCGCGCATGTAATTGGGTGGCGGTCTCGCGATCCTGCATCTTTAGATTGTAAAGTTTATTTAAAAGTAAATCTCTTTTACATACCTTAGCATCGGGCATCCCTTCGTGTAGATCAATCAATTTGTTCCAGAGGTCTTTGGCGCTAATGAATGGACCGATGCGGTTGAGCTCCTCATTGGACAAGCCACATTGTAATATTTGAGTTGCTCTTGCATCGGCTTCGATTTGCCTCTTGGTTGCATTTGTCCACTTGTTGAAATCCAAGGGCTCTCCTTGATCATTGGTGGGTAGAGCAAAGCCGGTTTGGATTATTATCCAAGTCTCGACTTGTGTTTTCAAGAAACACTCCATCCGACCTTTCCAATAACGGAAATCATCTCCGTTAAAGAACGGAGGTCGGGTGGTGCTATACCCCTCAATGTGAGCCATTAAGTATCTTGCAAAACATGAATAAAAACCAAAGGGAATTCCAAGACTTGGTCTTAGATTAGTAGTGCGGGAAATAAATAGGAAATAAACAGAATTAAATGAGAAATATAAGAAACTAACAAAAACTAACAACTTACGACCTTCGATGTCCCTGAAAGGGTACTAGACGTTGGATTTTGGGGCTGGAAATGGCTTGTTACAAGGATATACCCTGGTAAGAAATGTAGATCTCTCAGAGAGCTTCGATTTGGTAGGTAGATCGTTATGTGAGTCCACTTGTGCGAGAAATTATGGCCATTTTACCGTCGGCTACTCCAAGAGAGAAAACTTGCAAGAACACAACCAAAAGAAACGTACCAAGACTTCGTCTTGGATTAGTAGTGCGGGAGGAAAAAGACCTAAAAAATATGAATCGAAAAATACGAACAGAAAACCAAAACATGCTAGATCGGTGGTTTCACCAAATCTTAGCGCCCCCGCTCTGATACCAATTATTGGATCGAGAAGCGTCGCTAGATGGGGGGTGAATAGCGATCGTAAATCTTTTTCATTCGTTCGATACACAAAGTAAGAGCAGCGGAAAGTAAAGAAGACAAGTTTATTTTACTTGGTTCACAACCTAGCGGTTGCTACTCCAAGGCCCTATCGGTCCTAGACCGCGTACGGAGGGCAAAACACTATAATGTCTCCTCCTCGTTGGAGGTAGGAGACAACGATCACAAAACCGAAATTACGAGGATGAGGCAACAAGCCTACCTCACCTCATGACAAATTAAAACAAAGAATACAATATCAAAATCTATTACTTGATTCTGCTGCCGACGAAGAAGATTGGAACTTGTCGTCGCGTTGACGTTATGACGGTGTTGAAGCGTTGGCGTTGTAGGAGCACTTGATGAATAAACTTGATGTTGTTTGGAGTTGGAATCTGTTAGTAATATATGAGAGATGTCCTAAGGCAATCGCCTTATGTATGAACCATTTATATGATAAATGAAGATTCACTATTTGAGTATACATGTTTTATGTATTTGATTGGATCTTAAACTCATTTACTGAATGTCCACGATACGATTCATAGCATGAGAGAATTTGTGATTGGATCACAACTAGTGAGTATCTCTACATGTGTAATTGTGATGTAACGGAATTATCCCTAGTCGATGAATTGATGGATTTGGACACCATCAATTCTGTCGAGACTAGCACGAGGTATACTCCTTGGTGTATCCAAGCAGCTGATTCTCACTGGCTGGAGACATAGTGATGTCCGAGTTAATCGTGGATGCTAGTTATGGTAACTAGTTCATCGAGTGACCACCGTAGTAAGACTTCATATGGTTCTCTGCATATATAGATATGTCAATGAAGTTCTTCTGTAGGCTTAAGTGCGATGTTCCTTTGACTTGCGGTATTCAAGTCATCTTGATCATGGAGACTTATGCTTTGACATCTTAAGCAAACATCTCTAAGGAGATGTGGACCCGGATGATTGGGTATAAGTCAAGTGATCAAGGTGTTTGAATAGCCTATAAAGGATTCACCACTCCTTGCGAGGAGATGTATACCCATGGCCTCTCGCTGATTGTTACTAAAGTCTGCCAAAGCATTACATGTTTAGAGTAAGGTACTCTTCGATACATGTGGAGTAACTAGAATCAGAGGACGAGGAAATGATACTTGGGCTAGGTGTGATTTAGTCACTTAGTGGGGACCGACACAATAGACCATGTCCCAACCAAGTGGGTATAAGATGAGTGTGTGGACTCTAGTGTCTATCCAAAGCCCTGAAGAGTTTTGAAAGTCCATGTGCCTTTTATAGATGAAACGCCACAGAGCAAAATATGTGATGGAGGGTAATCAATATGCTACTAGTTTTGGTCGCGAGGTGCAATTTTGCTTGAATCGAAAAGAAGAGGCAATACGCAACTGAACGAAGTCAACGAGTGTAATCCAAAGGATTTAAAACGAGCTTGAGAATGGGATTCTCAGACCGAGAGAAACTATGTTTGGTTGGACCAAACATAAAGCGAGCATGAAATTGTTTCAGTCGCAATGGAAGCGTGGATGGGTAGTGTCTTATGAAGACATAATGGATGGACCAAAATGGTTTGGTCCTAATCCAATGGATGAGAATAAACCAAAGGGTTTGGTTTATATTAAACGAATGAACCAAAGGTTGGTTCGGTTCGTTTTAACTTAAAATAAACCATCATGGTTTGGTTTATTTTAACTTATCTTAATGGAGCGGGTTAACGGGCTTTATGGATATGATCCATTAACCATTAAGAGAATTAGTTCTCTATAAAATAGGGATTAAACCCTAACCCTAAACCTAATCAAAATTGTGGCCGCCCAACATCAAGAAGTTGCCGCCCACCCTTGTTGAAGGATTTCGGCGCCAACTCAAAGAGCAGCCACCGCCCAGCTTGTGTGCAGCCGTCCAAGTCGTTATCGTCAAGCTCCAGCCGGTGAACCTCCGGCGACCCTCGCGATCCTATAGGTTTGGCATCAAGGTGAGTTCTTCTCTCCTTGTTTTGGCCGGCGCCTATCTCCTCCACCAAGCTGTCCAGTTTTCTGGACAGCTTCTTCTCCTCTCGTCGGAGCGTCGTTTGGACGACGGTTAGTGCTCCGACAGCGGCTAACATACCGGGGATTTGATCTCCGGTAATCCTCTGAGGTGGAGGACGAAGGATTCGTCAATCGGTTGACGAATACCTCTCCGGAGAAGCAAGTCTTGAGGACTTGTTTTTAGGTCCGAATTTGGATTCGGATCGTGATCATCTCTCGATCACGTCGTCTTCAACACGAGGCTAGTAACCCGTACGAAGACGAAGCTCGTGGCTTGGCGAAGTCATCCCGAGGAGCTCGGCGTTGATACGGATAGAGACGATTCTTACGAGGATCGTTCCGGTTGATGCCGTTCCCGCTACACGTCATACGAAAGGTATAACGTAGTTAATTTCCTTTTATTGCAATTTTAATTTACGGTTATGTCTACACTTGTTGTAATAGCATGCGTGTGTTGTGTGTGTTGTAATAAATAGGAGTATTTATTATTTTTAATTGCTTCCGCTGTGTTCATGTTTACGAAACATGATCGAACACACACACGCCGCGGTGCCGGAAACCCAACAGAATCCACCCCTCCTTTTATAGATTTCGGCCTCTGAATTTGTCTCCTCTTTTTTTGGAACGGATCTTGAAGTTGTCCAAATTTTATCGCGAAGTGGCCGCGTCAAACGTTATCCGTTTTGACCTAGTACAAAGGTTGATTCTAAATGCGCCATCGATCGGTGATGACTCCCATCATCCATCGATGAGCATCGATCGGCCCGATGAGCATCGATCATTGCCACCGCTAACCACTTCCTGCGATGAGGATAGCTCGGAAAATGATAAATGCGACGGTTTCTAACCGTCCGATCTCGACCTAGACCTTCCATGGGAAGTCTTAATCGGATCGCCGCCTATGGTCGTCCCCGTAAAGAGGACACGACCTTACAATCTCTCACTCACACGAGCTTACCTCGATAGTATCTCTCGCTTCCGGCCATCCACTCGATTCCTTCGGCTCCCTCCGAAGTCACTCGAGTGTCGCCCGACCACCGCGGCTTCCTCCGGGTGTCGCTAGCCTTCAGCTCCATCTTTAGCACTTTTCTGCACACTTGATTTAGCTCGTGAGATAACGATGTAAACTTAACTTTGTGTCTTTACCATAATCAAAACACAGGTTCAATTATCTAGTGCCCCTGCACCAACATGGTAGACTAGGATGCTTTCATGTTCATTACTCAAAATTTATATTATATTGTTTTTAAAAAATAAATTTAAAAATCAATCTAGCCTAGGTCAATTTAGATTTCATGATCCTATAGACCTAGATAAGCCTTCACATCTCACAAACACCTAGAATTATCTGTTTGTGTATTAAGCCACAAAGATGATCGTGAGATGTTAGGACTGCACCCCTGGTTTCAGATGTAGTTTTAGTGCATCAACATGAACCAACACGGGGTTTACAAGAGCATATCAATCACTTCAGTGACTAACTCTAATTCAAAGCTTGATGATAATTCTGTATCACTTGAGCTAGTAAAGAGTTGGACATTTGTTTTAAGGATAATTTTTAGATGTGTATTTTTAAGTATAAATATAATATTTTTGGAATTCATATTTGGACAAATCTTTTATCGCATTTGCATCATCTTGAAAATTTTGAATATTTTATGGTTCATTTAAAAATATTTATTAAGGGGGAGTTAGAAAATTTTGAGAAATTTTGAAAATTTTGAGGGAGAGTTAAAATTATGAGAATTTGAAAAAATAATTTTATTGAGGGGGAGTGAAAATTTTTGAAATTTGACAAATATTTTTATCGAGTGGGAGTTAGAATTTTTGAAAATTTTGAGAATTTGAAAAATATTTTTATTGAGGGAGAGTTAAATTTTTGAAATTAGACAAATATTATTGAGGGTAATTTTTGAAAACTAGACCTTTAAAGAATTTTAAGGTGGAGTTTCAAATATTTTTGAAATTTTCAAAAACATTTTAAGGGAAGCATTGATAAATTTTGAAATTTGAGACATTAAGAGTTTTGAAAATTTAATAAATTTATTCTTTTGAAAATTTTGAATCAAAAAAATATAGGGAGAGATCCCATCTTTAAAAAATAAATTATTTAAGGGGAGTATTGATAAATTATTTTCAAAACTTAAGCATTTTTGTTAGAGCTTGATCTATAGTTTGAAAGCTTTAATTCTCATCTTATGGCATTTTGAACTAAAAATTGATTTTGATGTATGCCAAAGGGTGAGAGAGGAGATTTAAAGATAGAGAGAAGAGACTTAAAAGAGGGAGAGTTAAAGTTCATTATGCATATGAGCATTTCATTCACATACATCTTTAACTCAATGCATTTCTGATACATGCTTTAATTGGATATTGCAGTTTGATTCTCCTAACTTTAACTGATGTGTTGTCATACATCAAAAAGGGGGAGATTGTAGATGCAGAGAGCATCAATCCATGGTTTTGATGTATGCATGATGTGAGCGAAACATATAGGGTTTTAAGAGTCATTTTTGCTCACATCTCATTTCGTTTTATGTTTGTTTCATGCATATTCTACTTTATTTTGCATGCATTTCCTATTTTCTGGTTCGGAGATTTGCTCTTTGTACTTTTGTGTGCATGATAGCATTCCATGGAGAAATTGGCGCGCTTTTGGAGCAAAAAAGAGGCATTTAGCAGCTGGACACAGAGTGGGACACGACCTGGGCGTGTGGCTGGACACGACCTGGGCGTGTGGCTACACACGACCATGTCCAGGGTTCGAAAATGGTCGCCACAGCCTTACACATGGCATGGTCGTGCGTTTTCACACGGCCATGTGGCGGCCAGGCAACTTGACGCGACCAGGGGTTTTCCCAGATTTTGCGAGGATCCGACATGATGTCTATATAAGGGAAGCTACGCCCAAACCCTAGGGAGGAGGCACGATGGCTGGAACGGCACTCCGAAGCCCTAAAAAGCTTCGGGGAACTCGCAACGGGGAGGAAGAGAGCCACTTGAGGATCAAGTTCCGCACCACAACGACAGAGAGAAAAGGCATATTGCAGTGTAATTCATATTTCTTACACGTTTATCATTATATTCATGAATTCCATAATGTTTTGTGATTCTCTTCTCGTATTCATGGAGTAGATTCTCCAATTCTAGGATTAGGGAGTAGTTTGTGTTGAGTAGAACATTACTATTTCAAATATGTTTCCGTTCTTGAAATCGTATTTGCAGTTGAATGATTGTTTAGATCTATAGCTTTGTGTTTTGGTTTTCTATCTTCTATGCGTAGACGATACGAGGGGTGACAATCCTTGTATCTAAGATTTAGGGGATATTAGGAGGAACCTAGAGGTTGGCCTCATCGCCTGCAACTGTGGATAGAAGGATGCGATAGAGTCGGTAATGTGTCTCGTTTTCGGCTCATCACAGGGATCGATTCGGCATCCTGGTACCATAGTGTATGATGTCCTTTCCACAAAACCCTAGCTAGAAAATTTGGATACATTTAATTGATAGAATATTCTGCGACACACAAAAACGAAACCGAAGTCCTAGAATCCCATCCAAATCCTTGTAGCAACCCTTCTCTTCTTCCGTGTGACACTGTACTGAGTTTTGACCATTGACGACCTCTCATTCATGAACCCTAGGATTACCAATCCGAACAACAACACATCCACTGGACAAACCGATACTCGATATCTCAGTTCCTGTGGGATCGATATTCTTTATTACTTGACAACATCCGTGCACTTGCGGGCGTTGAGCGCGACACACGCTTCGAGTCCTCGATGGTCTCCATCACAAGATTTGATGTTGCATTTACGTGCATCAAGTTTTTGGTGCTGTTGTCAAGGACTGATTGATTCGATATTGAATCAAGAAGTGGATAATTGAATCGGACTTAGGATTAGATTTATTTACTTGCTTTACTTTCTTTTATTTTATTTACTTCAGTTTTAGATTTTCCATATCTAGATTTAATTTTTATTTTAGTAGTAGTTCTACATTTTATTATTGGCTCTTTGATTTAGTTAGCTAGATTAGTTTAATTTTTTTGTTTCTAAACATTAGGTAAATACTCCTAATTTTGTGGCTCAATTCTTTGTATGCTTAGACACCTATGATCGGAAGGCTTGATTCCAATCGATCTAGAAATCGAACAAACCTATCATCGCAGGAGAGCTGAACAAAAGAGGATGGAGGACAAAGCAGCATCCGAGGTGATACATATGTTGCAGGTGTAGAGAGAGGATCATCGAGAGATGATAGAGCTTCTTAGGTCTTGGAGCATAGGTCATCCACCTCCACCTTCCTCTTCTGTCTAGGAATGTTATGCTAATTGTTACTGGTTGAACTTAATTAATAAATTTGATAACTTTTAAATCTTGGTTGTGATTTGGATTATGCTTGGTAGACTAGGATGCTTTCATGTTCATTACTCAAAATTTATATTATATTGTTTTTAAAAAAGAAATTTAAAAATCAATCTAGCCTAGGTCAATTTAGATTTCATGATCCTATAGATCTAGATAAGCCTTCGAATCTCACAAACACCTAGAATTATATGTTTGTGTATTGAGCCACGAAGATGGTCGTGAGATGTTAGGACTGCACCCCTGGTTCCAGATGTAGATTTAGTGCATCAACATGAACCAACACGGGGTTTACAAGAGCATATCAATCACTTTAGTGACTAATGCTAATTCAAAGCTTGATGATCATTCTGTATCACTTGAGCTAGTAAAGAGTTGGATATTTGTTTTAAGGACAATTTTTAGATGTGTATTTTTAAGTATAAATATAATATTTTGGAATTCATGTTTGGACAAATCTTTTATCGCATTTGCATCATCTTGAAAATTTTGAATATTTTAAGGTTCATTTAAAAATATTTATTAAGGGGGAGATAGAAAATTTTGAGAAATTTTGAAAATTTTGAGGGAGAGTTAGAATTCTAAGAATTTGAAAAATATTTTTATTGAAGGGGAGTGAAAATTTTTGAAATTTGACAAATATTTTTATTGAGTGGGAGTTAGAATTTTTGAAAATTTTGAGAATTTGAAAAATATTTTTATTGAGGGAGAGTTAAAATTTTGAAATTAGACAAATATTATTGAGGGTAATTTTTGAAAACTAGACCTTTAAAGAATTTTAAGGTGGAGTTTCAAATATTTTTGAAATTTTCAAAAACATTTTAAGGGAAGCATTGACAAATTTTGAAATTTGAGACATTAAGAGTTTTGAAAATTTAAGAAATTTATTCTTTTTAAACTTTTGAATCAAAAAAATATAGGGAGAGATCCCATCTTTAAAAAAAAATTTATTTAAGGGGAGTATTGATAAATTATTTTCAAAACTTAAGCATTTTTGTTAGAGCTTGATCTATAGTTTGAAAGCTTTAATTCTCATCTTATGGCATTTTGAACTAAAAATTGATTTTGATGTATGCCAAAGGGGGAGAGAGGAGATTTAAAGTTAGAGAGAAGAGACTTAAAAGAGGGAGAGTTAAAGTTCATTATGCATATGAGCATTTCATTCACATATATCTTTAACACAATGCATTTCTGATACATGCTTAAATTGGATATTGCAGTTTGATTCTTCTAACTTTAACTGATGTGTTATCATACATCAAAAAAGGGGATATTGTAGATGCAGAGAGCATCAATCCTTGGTTTTGATGTATGAATGATGTGAGCGAAACATATAGGGTTTTAGGAGTCATTTTTGCTCACATCTCATTTCATTTTATGTTTGTTTCATGCATATTCTACTTTATTTTGCATGCATTTCCTATTTTCTGATTTGGAGATCTGCTCTTTGTACTTTTGTGTGCAGGATAGCATTCCATGGAGAAAATGGCATGCTTTTGGAGCAAAAAGGAGGCATTTAGCAGTTGGACACAGAGTGGGACATGACTTGGGCGTGTGGCTACACACGACCGTGTCCAGGGTTCGAAAATGGCCGCCACAGCCTTACACATGGCATGGCCGTGCATTTTCACACAGCCATGTGGCGGCCAGGCAACTTGATGCGACCAGGGGTTTTCCCAGATTTTGCGAGGATCCGACATGATGTCTATATAAGGAAAGCTACGCCCAAACCCTAGGGAGGAGGTACGATGGCTGGAACGGCACTCTGAAGCCCTAAAAAGCTTCGGGGAACTCGCAACGGGGAGGAAGAGAGCCACTCAAGGATCAAGTTCTGCACAACAATGGCAGAGAGAAGAGGCATATTGCAGTGTAATTAATATTTCTTACACGTTTATCATTATATTCATGAATTCCATAATATTTTGTGATTCTCTTCTCGTATTCATGGAGTAGATTCTCCAATTCTAGGATTAGGGAGTAGTTTGTGTTGAGTAGAACATTGCTATTTCAAATATGTTTCCGTTCTTGAAATCGTATTTGTAGTTGAATGATTGTTTAGATCTATAGCTTTCTGTTTTGGTTTTCTATCTTCTATGCGTAGATGATACGAGGGGTGACAATCCTTGTATCTAAGATTTAGGGAATATTAAGAGAAACCTAGAGCTTGGCCTCATCGCCTGCAACTGTGGATAGAAGGATGCGATAGAGTCGGTAATATGTCTCGTTTCTGGCTCGTCGCAGGGATCGATTCGGCATCCTGGTACCATAGTGTATGATGTCCTTTCCATAAAACCCTAGCTAGAAAATCTGGATACATTAAATTGATAGCATGTTCTGCGACACACAAACGAAACCGAAGTCCTAGAATCCCATTCAAATCCTTGTAGCAACCCTTCTCTTCTTCCGTGTGACACTGTACTGAGTTCGGACCATTGACGACCTCTCATTCGTGAACCCTAGGATTACCAATCAGAACAACAACACATCCACTGGACAAATCGATACTCGATATTTCAGTTCCTGTGGGATCGATATTCTTTATTACTTGACGATATCCGTGCACTTGCGGGCGTTGAGCGCGAGCACGCGCTTTGAGTCCTCAATGGTCTCCATCGCAAGATTTGAGGTCGCATTTGCGTGCATCAAGTTTTTGGTGTTGTTGTCAAGGACTGATTGATTCGATATTGAATCAAGAAGTGGATAATTGAATCAGACTTAGAATTAGATTTATTTACTTGCTTTACTTTCTTTTATTTTTACTTTTATTTTATTTACTTCAGTTTTAGATTTTCCATATCAAGATTTAATTTTTATTTTAGTAGTAGTTCTACATTTTCTTATTGGCTCTTTGATTTAGTTAGCTAGATTAGTTTAATTTTTTTTTCTAAACATTAGGTAAATACTCCTAATTTTGTGGCTCGGTTCTTTGTATGCTTAGACACCTAGGATCAGAAGGCCTGATTCCGATCGATCTAGAAATCGAACGTACCTATCATCGTAGGAGAGCTAAACAAAAGAGGATGGAGGACCAAGCCACATCCGAGGTGAATATAGGTAGGCGAGCCTTGCGGGATTACGCAGCCCCTAACGCTAGAGGATTTAGGCCGAGTATAGTTGGACCATCCATTTTGGCAAAGAACTTTTGAAGGGACCTTCGTGACCGCTAGAGGGGCGGTGAATAATGGGTATGATGTAAATGGAAGAAATCTTTCATGATCGCGTGCTTGCTACAATTCGATTAGTGCGCAGCGGAATAATAACAATAAAAATAATAACACGAATACAAGCACACACACAAAACACCAAATATAACGTGGGTTAGAACCGAATGGTTCCTACTCCACGAATCGAGCTCAAACGAGCTCTTGCGATGTGTACAACACCACTAATCAAATAAACTCCTTCTCGGAATAATCCGGAGGTGGAGAAACCTTGAACAAATAGTCTTACAACATTAAGAAATAAATACAAGCAATTACAATGAAATACAACAAAATAAATTCAAAGAAAACTTTACAATCGATATTTTGGAAGCTTTCTTGTTTGGTTGCTTGAATTGCACTTGGAGACCCTGATTTGCAGAAGCAAATCACCCCAAAGACGTCCAAGAACTGGTGCAAAATCCCTCCTCCACGAGCTCTGTTTAAAGCTGCTCCTTGGGCTAGATTTTGTCTAGTAGTCGACTGTTCTGGACCATTAGTCGACTGCCCCTGTATCCGTTGTCTCACAACGGCAAGAACAACATCGGATAAGTCCAACGGATACACCATCAGTCGACTGATGGCTCAATCAGTCGAGTGTTCAGGCTGATCACTCGATTGAAGAACCTTCTGTGCTCGAGATCCCGAGCATCAATCGACTGATCACCAGATCAGTCGATTGATCAGGCCAGCAGTCGACTGCCCACCTCTGGCAGTCGACTGCTAGGGCACTTCCCACAGTTAAACCCTAGTTGACTCACACCAGTCGACTGACCCATGGTCCCAGTCGACTGATACACCTCAAACATGAGGTTTTAACTCAAGTATGGTTCCCCCATACTTGCTAGACCACCCTTAGCCTAGACCTAAGCTTTCTAGCCACCTCCATCAGCCTCACGCCTATTGGATCCCTCCAAGTCATCCATGACTTGTTCATCCATACGCTAGCCTTCAGGTGCTTCCATCGGCTATTGTCATGCTAACGGTGTCTACACAGCCAAGGCACATTGGACTTACACTGTCAAGAATCCGCTTGGACTTTACGCTGCCAACCATTAGACTTATGTTGCTAAGACTCCGGCTTGGACTTTACGCCGCCAATATTCCCCTTGGACTTTCCAAATGCCAAGACTCAAGCTTGGACTTTCCCTTGCCAACCCATGTTGGACTTTCCATGCCAAGACCCATGCTTGGACTTTCCTTTGCCAACCCATGTTGGACTTTCCCTTGCCAAAACCCATGCTTGGACTTTACATGCCAAGTACTCAAGACTTGGACTTTCCCAATGCCAAGTGTCCCACTTGGACTTTCCATGACAATGATCAAACCATTGTCAAACATCAAATACTAACTTGGGTTGATTGCATCAGTAATCTCCCCAACACATGTCAGACATCCATGTCAAACATCAAAACACTACTCGAGTCAAACTCGAGTCTGGTCAATCATGACTTGGGCCGATTGCACCAACAATCTCCCCCTTTTTGATGTTTGACAAAAACCCATTTGAGTTAAGCCCCTAACTCAAATTCCCTTACCAATTATCCCAAATTGGTAATTTTAACATTCTCCCCCTTTTTGACATACATCAAAAAGGTTCATCCAAGGAGGTCAATGTCTCATATCCAATGAGATCTTACAATCTCCCCCTTGGTCCAAAAATATCTAGGATGCCTACAATCTTCCTAGTGATAAGTGACATATCACTAAAGAGAGACAATCCTACAAACTCTCCCAATTTCAAAATTGGGCATCTCAAAATCCCATTTCTCCTCTTCATGAGGAAAAAATAACATCCATCATCCCATGATGGATAACTCCCCCAAAAGGTTTGCTCCCCCTTGACCATTGCACCAACAATGTCCTTGGGATGTCCCTAAGCTAATTGGAACTCTAAACCATCAAAAATAAGGTTCAAAGTTCAACATTGAACTTTCACTCACCTTAAAATTGATACATCACCCTAACAACTCTACTAATCCATATCCAATGAATTTTCACCCTTTTTAATGCTTCCCAAGGCATATTCTAGGATTAGGAGTAGTTAGGGAACCCTAACCTAGTTGAAATTGGGCAAAACATACCTTGTTTACCCGAAATCAGCTTGGCAGTCGACTTTATCAGGAAACAATCGATTGTCGTGCTCATCAGTCGACTGCCAACAAGGGTAGTCGACTGATAACTAAAATTTCCGAATTTCAGTTATCAGAATCGAATTTTAGAAATTCATAAATAATTATACATAATTTGAAAAATCTTGAAACTTCATACGTATAATACTTATGACCAATACAATGGGTGCAAAATGTTTAAAAAATATTTTACCCATAAAATATTGAAATTGACACAAAGTTCAAAAGTGAAGAAAAACTTCAATGTTTTAGCTCGCTTTGTATCAACTTCATCAATGGTGATTGCTATCAAAAGATAGACTTCACCAAGGTGTTCTAAAATGATTTTAAAATGTTTTTAAAACCTTTAATTCCATTTTCCTAAACATCTCACTTATATCTAAATGTGTGAAACATATACAAGTCATGTTCTAGTGAGATGTGGGCTTTGTTCATTTAGGGTCTCATACATTTTTCTAGGCAACATTATTTGATTCCCTTATGCATGAGACTTCAAATCATGCCTTAGTCCTTAAATCCATTTTATTTATGCATGAATGATCATGGCATAAATGATGATATAAATAAAGCATGACCAATGATCATGATGTCATGACATATGATATAATCTAAATATACATGACATTAAACCCTAATCCTAAACATACTCATGACATTTTATATGATAAAAATAGATATGATATCATGACATGTCATATGGAAAATCAAGCATGGAAAATAAAATGTATAGGTATATAGTACCTAAATTTTAATATTAATTGCCATTTGTTATACTTAAGTACATTTTGCCATAATACCAAAAGTCTCCCAAGAGTGCCAAAATCCAAAATGGCACACAAAGACCTCTAAACTTAAATTGTGCCAATTTTATTGATTTTTCATAATCCCAAAAATATGTTGGCACATCCTAAAATCCTTTAGGATAAAAATTCAAACCACATTTCCAAGGTATCCATAACCTTGAAAATAACCTAAAGTGCCACCTTTACTATGGTTAGGATAACTACCTATCCATTTAAAGTTGTCACACCTAAACCCATCTAGAGTGAATCGATCACGCTCTTAGGAACCCATAACCTATTTGAGCTCCTTAGGTTAATTAGGTATTCCTTAGGGATAACTTCCCTAGATACCCTCCTAATAACCCTCCGAGGCTTGGTAGCCTTGGTCATCTTGGTCTTGCCTAGGTCAACTCTAGAGGTAACTCCCCCTTTGACCTTCTTAATGGATTCCCTAGGTTTTCTTGAAACCCTAGCCACTAGGCACACACCTTGGTTACCCTTAGGGATGACTTCCCTAGTAACCTTGGTCTTCCTAGACCTAGGTTGTGTTCCATAATCAAATGGAACACTATGGTAGGTCTCCTTAGGCTTAGGTTTGTGACCCAAACCTTTCTTGCCCTTGGTAGGACCTTGCTTTCTAAACCCTAGGTCTTGACTCTTAGACCTAGATTGTTGATCATTTGACCCTTTAAATTGATTTTGTATATTCCTAAGGGTCTTCTCAAGTTTTTCAAGCCTTGACCTCAAGGCTTGGTTTTCTAGCTCTAATTGTTCAATTTTTGATTTTTCACCTATTCTTTGGACATTGTTTTTCCTAGGCATATGCCTAGTCCATTAGGGTTAAGACCTAGGTGATCTTCTATTTTCCTAATACTTTCCTTAGGTAAAATAGTTTTAGGGACATTAGTCCCAAATTTCTCCTTATTCCTAATGTGGACATTTATAGCTCCTAGACAAAAAAATCTATTTTTACTAACATGATGCATACTTAAAGGTTACCTTAGGTTTTGCCTTAGCTCCCCCTACTTGTGATACTTCTTCTTTTCTCCTAGGGCATTGACTCCTATAGTGGTCCCGTTGTTGGCACTTGAAGCACACCACGTGCTCCTTGCTCTTCCTAATTGGGATTCTGACTTTGTTTGACTTTTCTTGACTTTTAGACACCGGTGGAGTCTTCTTAACTTTCTTAGGGCACTTACTCTTGTAATGCCCATACTCCCTACACTAAAAACACATAATATGGATTTTATTTTGAATTAGAGTGTTTGAGTTACCTAGGGTGGTGGTGAGGGTCTCTTGAGCTTGTACATCACTTCTCCCCGAAGTAGATGGCTCTTCTTGCTCTTGCCCTTGACACGGAGATCTAATCTCCTCCCCCTCAATCCTAGAGGTGGAGGCTTCTTCCATCTTTTCCTCTTCCACCGATCTGGATGTCGATTCTTTATCAACTTTCGAATCCTCACTTGCTTGTGAGGATGAGGATGTGCTTGCTTCTTCTTGAGTTTGAAAGGATGATCACTCCTTTTCTTCTTCTTGTTCTTGGATCGGTTGAGGGTTTTCGTGATATTTTGCCAATTCGCTCAAAAGCTCCTTGGCATCCATGTAATCCCCTAGGCTACACAAGATGTCATTAGGAATCAAATCAAAAATAAATTTGACTACCTTCTTATTTTTCTCGAAGGCTTGGACTTGCTCTTCGGTCCATCTCTTTTTCTTGAGGTATCCACCCTTTGGTCCTCTTGGATAGCTAAATCCCTCCATCAAAATTGACCATTCTTCAAAATCCTTCATCATGATGAAGTCTTCAATTCTTCTCTTCCATGAATTGAAGCCTTCTCGTCCATATAGTGCATAAGGGACCGACATGTTGATATCCCATCCAAGTGTTTCTTCAAACTCCATCTTTCATCCTCTAGCAGTTTTGCTCCGAGGTGTTAGTCCGTAGAAGAGCTCCTAGCTCTGATACCAATTGTAGGGACCTTCGTGACCGCTAGAGGGGGGTGAATAGCGGGTATGACATAGATGGAGTAAATCTTTCGCGATCACGTGCTTGCTACAATTCGGTTAGTGTGCAGTGGCATAATAACAATAAAAACAATAACACTAATACAAGCACACACACAACACCAAATATAACGCGGTTCGGAACTGAATGGTTCATACTCCACAAATCGAGCTCAAACGAGCTCTAGTGTTGCGTACAACACCACTAATCAAATAAACTCCTTCTCGGAATAATCCTGAGGTGGAGAAACCTCGTACAAATAGTCTTACAATAGTAAGAAATAAATACAATCAATTATAATGAAAAACAACAAAATAAATGCAAAGAAAACTTTACAATCGATCTTTTGGAAGCTTGCTTGTTTGGTTGCTTGAATTGCACTTGGAGACCCTGATTTGCAGCAACAAATCGCCCCAAAGACGTCCAAGAATCGGTTTCAAATCCCTCCTCCACGAGCTCCATTTAAAGCTGCTCCTTGGACTGGATTTCGCCTAGCAGTCGACTGTTTGGGACCATTAGTCGACTGCCTCTGTATCCGTTGTCTCACAACGGCATGGACCAAGTCGGATAAGTCCAACAGATACACCATCAATCGACTGATCATACCTATCAGTCGACTGATGGCTCAATCAGTTGAGTGTTCGGGCCGATCACTCGACTGGAGAACCTTCGCTGCCGAGATCCGAGCATCACCGACCGATCATCGATCGCTTGATCGATCAAAGCGCAATGATCGCCCACCTCGGCAATGATAAGGCACTTTCCGCAGTCAAAACCTAGTTGACTTACACTAGTCGACTAATACACCTCAAACATGAGGTTTTAACCCTAGTATGGTGCCCCCATACTTGCTAGACCACCCTTAGCCTAAACGTAAGCCTTCTAGCCACCTTCATCAGCCTCACGCCTATCGGATCTCTCCATGTCATCCATGACATGTTCATCCATACGCTAGCCTTCAGGTGCTTCCATCGGCTATTGTCAAAGACACATTGCACTTATGCTGCCAAGACTCCGCTTGGACTTTACGCCACTAACCATTGGACTTATGCTGCCAAGACTCCCGCTTGGACATTACGCCACCAATATTCCCCTTGGACTTTCCAAATGCCAAGACTCAAGCTTGGACTTTGCCTTGCCAACCCATGTTGGACTTTCCATGCCAAGACCCATGCTTGGACTTTCCTTTGCCAACCCACGTTGGACTTTCCCTTGCCAAGACCCATGCTTGGACTTTACATGCCAAGTGTTGGCGATGTGCTATTTCTCGGAATGCTCATAGACTCCCATGTCCCCGGATTAAAATTTTCACTAATGAAAACTAATCCGGATGGGATGAGTTTCCTAAGCACAACCAATTCGTCGTCGTGCTAACAACTTGAGCGATCGCTTGAACAAACTAGTTGTTCAAGCAACACAACTCTTCTAGTTGGTTAGCCGCGGAAGAGACGACGCACGGATCGCCGGTTTTTGTGTTTCTTATTCAGGGTCCATGATTACACAAATACATGCAAATGCAAACTAGTATAATCAACATATGCTAACATAAAGAACATAAGCTAGCATATCAAATAAGAACATGAAAAGAACAATAATAAAAGTTGTGAAACTTTTATACCTCTTGATCTTCTATCGTATGTCCTAACCTCCTTGTAGACTTCGTGTGGGCAAAGATCCTCCACAAGTTGAAGCATCCTAGATCTTCTTCAATCCAAAGAAAGAAGAACTCTCTTTCCCTTCTTGCTTGAGCCAACCACCAATCCACAAAAGGATTGATGCCGCCGGCCCCAAGAATAGAGAGAACATAATGGAAACAACCAAGGAACCGAACTAGGGACAAACCCTAGTTTTGGTGCCGCCGGCTAAGATGGAGTGAAGAGGATAAAGGGAATATGTTGGGCGCCGGCTACGGTGGAGGGAATAGAGGAAGGAGCCAGCCACAACCTAGGAAGAGGAAGAGCTCCTCTCCTATAGTTGCCGCCCAACTTCCTTGCAATCCCTAGCCGCCCAACCTAAGGAGCCAAAACCCTAATTAGGGTTTCCTCCTTAAGGTTTCCTTGCCGCCCAACCATGGTGGAGAGAAGAGATCTAGGAGCTAGCCACCTCCAAGGAAGAAGACAAGCTCTTCCACAAGTTGCCACCCACTCTTCATTCCCATCCATGGCCGCCCATGCAAAGGAGCCAAAACCCTAATCAAATTAGGGTTTCTTCCATAGGGTTCCTTGCCGCCCAAGCATGGTGGAGATAAGAGATCTAGGAGCTAGCCACCTCCATGGAAGAAGACAAGCTCCTCCACAAGTTGCCGCCCACTCTTCATCCTCACCTTGGCCGCCCAACCTAAGGAGCCAAAACCCTAATTAGGGTTTCCTCCTTAAGGTTGCTTGCCGCACAAGCAATGCTAGGCAAAACCCTAATTTCCTTAGCATCCATCATCTAACATCAACCACTCTCTCTTTTTTGCCGCCCAACCCATAGCCACCCTTTTATAGAACTTAGGAGAAAGTTGGTTATTGATGAGGTAGCCAAAAATATAGGAACTAATTCCCAATTTTCTTGCCGCCCACCTTATCCAACCTTTCCTCTCCCTTTTATATAGAGTTAGGTTTAGGCCTTGGTTTAATCTCCACCGTCGGTTCTAGGGTTTTAATCTCAACCGTCGGATTTAGAGATTTAATCTCAACCGTCGGTTCTAGGGTTTTAATCCCAACCGTCGGATCTAGAGATATAATCTCAACCGTCGGTTCTAGGGATTTAATCCTAACCGTCGGATCTAGAGATTTGTTTTCCGTCATTTGATCTAGACTTCATGAGGTTTATATTAGGCTACGATAGGGACCATGAGGAGGAGTTGGATCTTTGCCACCCGATGGATCGGAACCACACAAACTTGATCCATCAATGATGTTCCATTCCACTAAAGGATCATCATTGAACTACCTCACCAACCCCCATAAATTAATATGGGCTCCATATATTATTTGTACATCCATCTCCCCATGTTTAAGACATCGAATGTCCGTCAATTAATTGATTTACTGACCATCAATTAATTAACATCTAACTCCTCGAGTAGTACCACTCAACCTTATCATCATGTTGACTAAGTCAACCTGCAGGGTTTACATGATGAACCTTATGAGCTCCTCAAGGGGACATCATCAACCTAATACATAGGACACGGATTCCTCCTATAATCAACGACACACCATGTAAATAATATCATTTTCCAACTTACCGGGCATATTGATTTAATCCATAGAAATCTCACCCTCTGGTAAATCAAAGAAATAAATACTAAGTACATGTGCCCGTTATTATATCGGGATTAATAGCATGTACAACATAATATCCGAGGTCCGATTCAATTATGCAGTCAGCAATAAATTGAATCACCTCTATGTCGGTCCTGCTCAATACACCGAGGTGTACTAGTGTAACTCTATGGTCAAGACAAACCAATACCAAGCTACACTACAACCATGCCAATGGTTTGTCCAAAACCATCTTGGTTGTGAGCCTCTACTTATACTCTACAAGGGACTGATAACATGATCTTCTGTGCCACACCCAAGCACCATGTTATCTACAATGTAAAGTATTAGACAATATGCACACATATAAATATAACGTGCAAACAATGATCATGTGATTCTTATTTCAAAATAAAGATGTTCATACAAAAGAGCTAGGCTTTCAGTATACATCCCAACAATCTCCCACTTATACTAAAAGACTATGCTGTCATCATACTGCCATACATCTGATTCCCCTTCCCTCCACTTGCCTATCAAAGCTCTCGCCAGAAGGGCCTTAGTGAAAGGGTCTACCAGGTCATCCTCTGATGCAATCTAGGCGACAGCTTACTTCTACCTCCTTTACGATTTCTCGTATCAGGTGGTACTTGCACTCTATGTGTTTACTAGCCTTATGGGCTCGTGGTTCCTTCGAGTTTGCAACTGCACCATTATTATCACAATAAATTGTGATAATTCTTGGCAAACCAGGAATCACATCCAAGTCCATCAGAAAGTTCCTGAGCCACACAGCTTCTTTGGCCGCCCGGGGGCTGCCACATACCCAGCTTCCATGGTAGAGTCCACCACGCATTTCTGCTTGACACTCTTCCATACTATGGCTCCACCTCCCAAAGTAAACACAAACCCTGAGGTAGACTTACTGTTATCCCTATCAGATTGGAAATCAGAATCCGTGTAACCCACAGGGAGTAATTGGTCTGCCCGGTAAACTAGCATATAATCCCTAGTCCTTCTCAGGCACTACAATATATGCTTTACCGCAGTTCAATGTCCCTGTCCTGGATTACTCTGATATCTGCTGACCATGCCTACGACAAAGCAAATATCTGGTCTCATACATAGCATACATTAGGCTTCCCTACTGCCAAGCATAAGGAATGCCTATATCTCCTCTATCTCTTGGATGATCTAGGACACATCTGCTTAGATAAAGGAACTCCATGCCTGAAGGGTGAAAACCCTTCTTGGAGTTTTGTATGCTAAAACGATCCAAAACCATGTCTATGTATGAAGCTTGAGATAAGCACAACAACCTTGATCCCAAGGTTGTGACCCACTTCTCCCAAGTCCTTCATATCATACTGTTTGGACGACCATACCCTTACGTCTGATAACACTTCGATGTTGTCGCCAACCACCAAAATGTCATCTACGTATAGTACAAAAATACCACTACGTTTTCGTCACATCTCTGATATACACAAGACTCATCCGAACTTTGAATAAATCCATAAGACTGGATTTACCTCCTCAAAGCGGATGTCCCAAGACTTCAAAGCTTGCTTCAGTCCATTAACGGACCGATTAAGCTTATATACAATACGCTCTTTGCCCTTAGCAATGAATCTCTCTGGTTGCTACATATGGATGTTTTCCTCAAGACTTCCATTAAGGAAAGCTGTCTTGACATCCATCTGCCACACCTCATAATCCATATGAGCTGCTATGCATAAGAGCTCCCAGACCTGTCTTGAATCCATAGATTCAATCTCAATATTCATTGCACTTTGCAAAGATGCTGTATTTATATCTTGGATTGCCTCGTCGTATGTCTAGGGATCAGGTTCATGTTTGCTAGGGACCAAATCAAAAGATTTATCCAAAAACATGAATCTAAGAGGTTGTCTAACAACCCTCTACCCTTGGGCTTGTGGCTTATCACATAGTCTTCCTCTAGAAATCTGGCATTCGTGTTGACGATCACCCTCTGATCTCTATGACTATAAAACAAGTCAGAATAACTCATCATCGATCTAACCATCTCCATAAGAGTCCTATTCCTTCGCTCTGCTACACCGTTCTGCTGGGGTGTGCCAGGTGCAGTCGATTGGGATTGAATCCCAGCCTCTGATAAGTAGTTCCTAAACTCTCCCAAGAGGTACTCACCACCACAATCAGATCTAGTGTCATCTTGAATAATTGTCTACGAAAAAGACAAAATATTCAAAACTACCTCTTGCCTGGATAGACATAGGACCATACGAATCAGAATGAACCAATTCCAACACATCTTTGGATCTATACCCCTTGGCCTTGAAAGGCCTCTTGGTCATCTTACCCTCCAAGCAAGATTCGCAGGTTGGGAGATGCTCCACCACTTATGAACCCAAAGGTCCATCAGCTATCAACCTATTGAATTCTGCTTAGGTTAATGTGACCAAGCCTAAGATGCCAAAAGATATGTTTGGTTCATTTTCGAAGGTTCTTTTCTCTTATTGGAATTAGAAGATGAGTTATTAACTTCTATTTGCACTGTGGGAGGTTTTGGTTCAAATTTCCTTTCAATGTACCTGAATAGATATTCTCCCTATTCCTTTTTATAACAACTCTGTCATTAAAAGAAATAGAATATCCATCCATAATAATTTAGAAACTGAAACTAAATTCTTTCTAAATAAAGGTACATAAAGGGAATTTTCTAGAACCAAAGTTTTATTATTTTCAAGAGATAAATAAAACTTCTCCCACTGCAATAGCCGCCATCTTCATGGCATTGCCCAAGTAAATGGTAATATCCCCTTTAGCTAGTCATCGGGTTTCCTGGAACCCCTGCAATAGTATTGCAGACATGATTAGTGGCTCTCGTATCTACTCACCAGGTGCCGGTAGATATCACCGCTAATCATGTTTCAATGACTAGTCCAAAAGATATACCTATGTTCTGTTTTGGATTGGGACAGTCCTTCTTCCAATGTCCATCCTGCTTGCAAGTGAAGTACTTGCCTTTCGGCTTCTTCACTCTTCCCTGAGATCCTCCCACCATCTTTGCTTCACCTTGTTTCTTCTTCTTCTTGCCTTTCGGCTTAGAAGTAGAAACCCTTTTGAGCAATGATGGCTTGAGGACACTCTTTGAAGAGTGCATGCTTGTACTCCTTAGCAGATAAGACAATATCTTGAATCTTTTCCAATCAACATTATTTAGGTACAGTAAGTTTATTTCCTTTAGTATCACAGTAAGTGGACTGAAAGTCAATTTTGAAAATCCTAAGAATCACAATGATCAAAATATTAGATTTCAAATTTTATTGATTCCTCAAAACAATAAAATTCCGAAATCAACCGACACCTCAAAACACCGAGAATATCGCATGCCACGATAGTGTGGACGTATACAAATTCTACATTTGTAAGAGGAGGTTTTATCCATTAATTTTATTTCTTGTCAACCTTACTTTTTGACAAATAAAATTAATAGTTGGTTCCCCTTTGGCCCTACAAATAAAAGCAGTGACTCCGATGGGGAGGATACTTTTTATTTTCATCTAAGTGTGCACCATTACATGATACTAAGGGAATTATTTCGGATTATGTGCCTTACCGATGGGGAAGTACACACGCTCCTACATAATTTCCTATAACCATTATTTGACCTAGTGATCCGCAAACAAACTCATCCGATGGGGAGGAAGGCACTCAGAGCCGACGCGCAAGTTTGTTGCATCACATGTCAAATTGTAATGGAGGCCGCGGGAATTAATTAAAATATCCCTCTCCAACTTAGTAAATTGAAAATGAGGAATTTTCAAGCACACACAACATGCATATAAAACAAATCAGCAATAAATATGGAAAAATCAAAAATTTTCCAACTATTATGGCATTGTTCTCCAATATGCATCCCGTCGTGTCGCCACCTCGTCCACTCCATCTTTTCCCGTGCGCAAGTCACCAAAGAGTTTCAAGACGAGAAAAAACATTTTAATTTACATCCATCGATCCTATACTCCACGAAGGAGTGTACAAATAATCTAGATCGAAAGTAAACTAAAATGAGCGGCTAAACAATGCCGTATTTAATTACAAAAATTAAATACTAATCTAGCCTCGTCAACCCCGAGGATTCAAATAATATACAATCACACACACATGCAATCACATACACACATATATAGCCATAATAGTTGGATCTTATGCCTGCAACCAAAAAGTTAGCCTACGCACATCCTACTATTATCCGGCATACACAATATATGATAAATGCGTGAAAGTAACCGAATCCAAAACACACAAAACCGGAAACCGTGGCTCTGATACCAATTGTTGGCAATCGTTATTTCTCGGAATGCTCATAGGCTCCCATGTCCACGGATTAAAATTTTTACTAATGAAAACTAATCCGGATGGGATGAGTTTCCTAAGCACAACCAATTCGTCGTCGTGCTAACAACTTGAGCGATCGCTTGAACAAACTAGTTGTTCAAGCAACACAACTCTTCTAGTTGGTTAGCCACGGAAGAGACGACGCACGGATCGCCGGTTTTTGTGTTTCTTATTCGGGGTCCATGATTATACAAATACATGCAAATGCAAACTAGTATAATCAACATATGCTAACATAAAGAACATAAGCTAGCATATCAAATAAGAACATGAAAAGAACAATAATAAAAGTTGTGGAACTTTTATACCTCTTGATCTTCTATCGTATGTCCTAACCTCCTTGTAGACTTCGTGTGGGCGAAGATCCTCCACAAGTTGAAGCATCCTAGATCTTCTTCAACCCAAAGAAAGAAGAACTCTCTTTCCCTTCTTGCTTGAGCCAACCACCAATCCACAAAAGGATTGATGCCGCCGGCCCCAAGAATAGAGAGAACATAATGGAAACAACCAAGGAACCGAACTAGGGACAAACCCTAGTTTTGGTGCCGCCGGCTAAGATGGAGTGAAGAGGATAAAGGGAATATGTTGGGCGCCGGCCACGGTGGAGGGAATAGAGGAAGGAGCCGGCCACAACCTAGGAAGAGGAAGAGCTCCTCTCCTATAGTTGCCGCCCAACTTCCTTGCAATCCCTAGCCGCCCAACCTAAGGAGCCAAAACCCTAATTAGGGTTTCCTCCTTAAGGTTTCCTTGCCGCCCAACCATGGTGGAGAGAAGAGATCTAGGAGATAACCACCTCCAAGGAAGAAGACAAGCTCTTCCACAAGTTGCCACCCACTCTTCATTCCCATCCATGGCCGCCCATGCAAAGGAGCCAAAACCCTAATCAAATTAGGGTTTCTTCCATAGGGTTCCTTGCCGCCCAAGCATGGTGGAGAGAAGAGACCTAGGAGCTAGCCACCTCCATGGAAGAAGACAAGCTCCTCCACAAGTTGCTGCCCACTCTTCATCCTCACCTTGGCCGCCCAACCTAAGGAGCCAAAACCCTAATTAGGGTTTCCTCCTTAAGGTTGCTTGCCGCACAAGCAATTCTAGGCAAAACCCTAATTTCCTTAGCATCCATCATCCAACATCAACCACTCTCTCTTTTTTGCCGCCCAACCCATAGCCACCCTTTTATAGAACTTAGGAGAAAGTTGGTTATTGATGAGGTAGCCAAAAATATAGGAACTAATTCCCAATTTTCTTGCCGCCCACCTTATCCAACCTTTCCTCTCCCTTTTATATAGAGTTAGGTTTAGGCCTTGGTTTAATCTCCACCGTCGGTTCTAGGGTTTTAATCTCAACCGTCGGATTTAGAGATTTAATCTCAACCGTCGGTTCTAGGGTTTTAATCCCAACCGTCGGATCTAGAGATATAATCTCAACCATCGGTTCTAGGGATTTAATCCTAATCGTCGGATCTAGAGATTTGTTTTCCATCATTTGATCTAAACTTCATGAGGTTTATATTAGGCTACGATAGGGACCATAAGGAGGAGTTGGATCTTGGCCACCCGATGGATCGGAACCACACAAACTTGATCCATCAATGATGTTCCATTCCACTAAAGGATCATCATCGAACTACCTCACCAACCCCCATAAATTAATATGGGCTCCATATATTATTTGTACATCCATCTCCCCGTGTTTAAGACATCGAATGTCCGTCAATTAATTGATTTACTGACCATCAATTAATTAACATCTAACTCCTCGAGTAGTACCACTCAACCTTATCATCATGTTGACTAAGTCAACCTGCAGGGTTTACATGATGAACCTTATGAGCTCCTCAAGGGGACATCATCAACCTAATACATAGGACATGGATTCCTCCTATAATCAACGACACACCATGTAAATAATATCATTTCCCAACTTATCGGGCATATTGATTTAATCCATAGAAATCTCACCCTCTGGTAAATCAAAGAAATAAATACTAAGTACATGTGCTCGTTATTATATCGGGATTAAGAGCATGTACAACATAATATCCGAGGTCCGATTCAATTATGCAGTCAGCAATAAATTGAATCACCTCTATGTCGATCCTGCTCAATACACCGAGGTGTACTAGTGTAACTCTATGGTCAAGACAAACTAATACTAAGCTACACTACAACCATGCCAATGTTTTATCCAAAACCATCTTGGTTGTGAGCCTCTACTTATACTCTACAAGGGACTGATAACATGATCTTCTGTGCCACACCCAAGCACCATGTTATCTACAATGTAAAGTATTAGATAATATGCACACATATAAATATAACGTGCAAACAATGATCATGTGATTCTTATTTCAAAATAAAGATGTTCATACAAAAGAGCTAGGCTTTCAGTATACATCCCAACACCAAGTACTCAAGACTTGGACTTTCCCATTGCCAAGTGTCCCACTTGGACTTTCCATGACAATGGTCAAACTATCTCAAACATCAAATACTAACCTGCGTCGATTGCATCTGCAATCTCCCCAACACATGTCAGACATCCATGTCAAACATCAAAACACTACTCGAGTCAAACTCGAGTCTGGTCAATCATGACCTGGGCCTATTGTACCAACAACTTTGAGTTGAAATCGACACTCATACACATGGTCCAACAAAGTCAATTCGGGGGAGCTACGACTGAAGACCCAAACTGGCACCTGGAGTCATTCTTGGAAATCTACTCGATGATGAAGATAAATGGAGTCCCTAATGACGCGATCTGCCTGAGCCTATTCCCGTTCTCATTGTGGGATAAGGCTAAAGCATGGCTTCACTCCCTGCCTTCGGGAAGCATTACTACATGGGAGCAATGTGAGCAGCAGTTCTTGAATAAATACTTCCCACTAAGCAAGTTTGCTCACATGCGCCATCTAATAACGAGCTTCCGTCAGAAGGAAGGGGAGTCCCTATTTGAAGCCTGGGATCGCTATAAGGGGCTACTTTACCAATGCCCCCACCATGGACTAGAATGGTGGCTGGTGATCCACATCTTCTATAATGGGATCACGTACGCCACAAAGATGTCCCTCGATTCTGTCGCAGGAGGAGCGCTTATGAACAAGACTATCGAGGAAGCAAAGGAGCTGATAGAAGAAGTGGCCTAGAACCACCATCAATGGGCTTCCGAACGTAGTCACCCAGCTCCTACCGTGGGACGATATGCTGTCAACTCAGTGGACCACCTAGCAGTGAGGATGGATGTGCTTAGTAGATGGTTTGACTCTTTAAATCCTGCATCTGCATGTGCGACCATTGACTTTGGAGAAGGAGCAACAACATATTGGGAGGACTACTATGAAAGGCAGGGTGGCTTAGAAGAGCGGATTGAGCATGTTGATGTGATTGGGAATTACAATCAAAGGCCCAACAACCCATACTCCAGTACTTACAATCCTGGATGGAAGAATCACCCGAACTTTTTATATCGGAATAACTCGAGGAATTTCCAAGCATCATAAGGGTATAGGTAGCAGTAGGGCAATGGGCAGCAGCAACAACATAAGTCTAGGTTAGAATTGATGATGGAAGACTTCATTGCTACCCAAACGAAGGCCAATGAAGAGTCCGTTACCAACATCAAAAAATAGAGGAGTCACTCAGAGACTTGAAGGCCACTGTTGACGGTCTTGCAAGTCACACAAGGATGTTAGAGACACAAGTGGCCCAGATAGCCTAAATCGTGTCACAACCAATGGAGAGCTCTCCAGCATTACCCGAGCCGAGTCAAGTTAAGGAAGAAGGAGTGTGCAGCAAGAGAGTAGCACAGAGAACTAGATTCGCCAAGGGCGGTGCAGCCATGGTTTCCACCCTACCCGACCGAGTTGAAATTGAAGATAAAATTCCACCCCAGCTTGAGAACCCAGGTGAATTTGTTATCCCTTGCTCGATTTATGGGAAAAGCTTCGATGAAGCACCGTGCGACTTTGGGTCATCAATAAGTGTGATGCCCTACGCATACTACTTGAAGATTGGACTGAATGGGCTCCAACCAGCGAACCTTGGTATTCGTATAGGGGACAACTCAGTCAAGGAACCCGTCGGCATGCTAGCACATGTGCCCGTGGTTATTGAAAACTTCGTGATATATATAGATTTTATTATACTCGACATAGGACAAGATCCCCAGAATCCCACCATCTTGGGAAGGCCTTTCTGTAGAGGATCCTTGGATTCTAGGGGGGTGAATAGCTCATTTTCGTTGCATGATGGAATTCGATTGCGTTCGTCTCTACAAAACTCGTTATGCGCAACAGAATATAGATAATAGCAATAAAAAAATACGACAAACACAATTACACAAGTATTTAATGTGGTTCAGAACCGAACGGTTCCTACTCCATGGATCGAGCTCTAAAGAGCTCTAGCTACGCCAATGCAATCACTAATCACAAATAACTCCTTGACACAAGTCAGAGGCGGAGAAACCTCTTACAACAGATTATAAGCAATATACAATACAAATATGAAAGACAAGTAAAGAAAACTTTACAACACTTTGCTTTGGATTGCTTGAATGCTTGGTTGCTTGACTTGCACTTGGAGACCCTGATTTGCAGCAACAAATAGCCCCAAAAGCCTCAAGAACCAGTGTCGATTTCCTCCTCCTTGAGCTCCATTTAAATCTTCAACCCGGGCTGGAAATTGTCGATCAATCAACTGCTTGGGACCATCAGTCGACTGATGCCACTGTTGTCATGAGACAACGGCTAGATCCACGCTGAAAAAATCCAACGAATCCATCATCAGTCGACTGATTATGACCATCAATCGACTGTTCGAGCCTCCACTAGACTGCTAACCCTAGCAGTTGAGTCAAACTCCATTCTATGCTTGAGAAATCGAGCACCGATCATGATCACGCATCGATCATTGTAATATCGATCATTGCCCTCCTCTATCGATCATTGCTGAGCTATTCTCGTAGTCAAACCCTAGTTGACTCACGCCAGTCGGCTACCGCATGACACCAGTCGACTGGCACACCTCAAACATGAGGTTTTAACCCAAGTATGGTTCCCCAATACTTGCTAGACCACCCTTAGCCTAGACCTAAGCCTTCTAGCCACCTCCGTCAGCCTCACGCCTCTCGGATCCCTCCAAGTCATCGATGACTTGTTCATCCATTGCGCTAGCCTTCAGGCGCTTCCATTAGCTATGTCATGCTAACGGTGTCCACACCGCCAAGGCACATTGGACTTACACCGCCAAGACTCTGCTTGGACTTTACGCCACCAACCATTGGACTTATGCTGCCAAGACTCCCGCTTGGACTTTACGTCGCCAATATCAAACCCCTTGGACTTCTCAAATGCCAAGACTAAAGCTTGGACTTTCCCTTGCCAACCCGTGTTGGACTTTCCATGCCAAGACCCATGCTTGGACTTTCCCAAATGCCAAGTGTCCCACTTGGACTTTCCATGCCAAGTACCCATGACTTGGACTTCTCATGCCAAGTACTCAAGACTTGGACTTTTCCATGACAATCACATTGTCATATGTTTTTGTCGAACATCAAAACATCTCTCGAGTCTGTTGGGATGTATACTGAAAGCCTAGCTCTTTAGTATGAACATCTTTATTTTGAAAAAAGAATCACATGATCATTGTTTGCACTTTTATATTTATTATATGTTGTGCATATTGTCTAATACTTTACATTGTAGATAACATGGTGCTTGGGTGATGGCACAGAAGATCATGTTATCAGTCCCTTGTAGAGTATAAGTAGAGGCTCACAACCAAGATGGTTTTGGACAAACCATTGGTATGGTTGTAGTGTAGCTTGGTATTGTTTTGTCTTAAACATAGAGTTACACTAGTACACTTAGGTGAATTGAGCAGGACCGACATAGAGGTGATTCAATTTATTGCTGACTATATAATTGAATCGGACCTCGGATATTATGTTGTACATGCTCTTAATCCCGATATAATAACGGGCACATGTACTTAATATTTATTTCTTTGATTTACCAGAGGGTGAGATTTCTATGGATTAAATCAATAAGCCCGGTAAGTTGGGGAATGATATTATTTATATGGTGTGTCGTTGATTATAGGAGGAAACCGTGTCCTATGTATTAGGTTGATGATGTCCCCTTGAGGAGCTCATAAGGTTCATCATGTAAACCCTGCAGGTTGACTTAGTCAACATGATGATAAGGTTGAGTGGTACTACTCGAGGAGTTAGATGTTAATTAATTGATGGTCAGTAAATCAATTAATTGACGGACATTCGATATCTTAAACACGGGGAGATACATGTACAAATAATATATGGAGCCCATATTGAGTTATGGGGGTTGGTGAGGTAGTTCGATGATGATCCTCTAGTGGAATGGAACATCATTGATGGATCAAGATTGTGTGGTTCCGATCCATCGGGTGGCCAAGACCCAACTCCTCCTCATGGTCCCTATCGTAGCCTAATATAAACCTCATGAAGTCTAGATCAAATGATGGAAAACAAAACTCTAGAACCGACGGTTGAGATTAAATCTCTAGATCCGACGGTTGGGATTAAATCCCTAGAATCGATGGTTGAGATTAAATCTCTAGATCCGATGGTTGGGATTAAATCCCTAGAACCAACGGTTGAGATTAAATCTCTAGATCCGACGGTTGGGATTAAATCCCTAGAACCGACGGTTGAGATTAAATCTCTAGATCCGACGGTTGGGATTAAATCCCTAGAACCGATGGTTGAGATTAAATCTCTAGATCCAAAGGTTGGGATTAAATCCCTAGAACCTACGGTGGAGATTAAATCTCTAGAACCGACGGTGGAGATTAAATATCTAGAACCGACGGATGAGATCAAATCTCGAGATCCGACGGTTGAGATTAAAACCATAGATCCAATGGAGGAGATTAAACCTAGGCCTAAACCTAACTCTATATATATGGGCTTAGGCTTGGGCGGCAATAGCTTATGGAAAACCTAATGGAGACTAGGTTGCTTGGGCGGCAAGAAAGAGGAGGTGGCTAGGGTTTTGGGTTTGGTTGATTGATGTTGGGCGGCAACAAGGAGAAGCAAGCTTCTTCTTCATCTTCCCAATTGTGGCCGGCACCCTCTCTTGCTCCTTCCTCCTTGGTTTGGCCGGCGCCCAAGCTTCTCCCCTTGATCAATGGCTTGTGGTGGATGAGAAGTTGGTTGCTTCCCATGGGCGGCAACAAGTTCTAGATGGGATGGGAATAGGAGTGGGGGCTAGGGTTAGGGTTTGGTTGTTGGTGTTGGGCGGCAACAAGGAGAAGGAGATTCTTCTTCATTTTCCTTTGATGGCCGACCCTTCTTCCTTCTTCCCTCTACCTTGGCCAAAGCTCAAGCTATTCTACTTCCCTTCATCCTTATCCGGAAATTAAGGAGAGCCTAGTTTAGGGTTTGGGTGGCAACAAGGAGAAGGGGTGTTTTCTTTCTTTTTCTCCAAGTGTTGGCCGGCACCCATACCCTTGGTATTTCTCTTTTGGTTGGTTTTCATACTCCATTATATCTTCCTTGGCCGGCGGCAACATCGAGTTTAATGACTTGGTGGCCGGTTCTAGAAAGGAAGATGAGTTTTGTTTTAGGATCTTCCTTTGTTCCTAGTGAACAAGGAAAGGAAGATTGGTGATCTAAGAAGCTTCAACTTGTGGAGGATCTTCGCCCACACGAAGTCTACAAGGAGGTTAGGACATACTATAGAAGATCAAGAGGTATAAAAGTTTTATAACTTTTATTTATGATCTTTGCATGTTCTTATTTGATATGCTAGCTTATGTTCTTTATGTTAGTATATGTTGATTATACTAGTTTATATTTGCATATATTTGTATAATCATGGACACCGAAGATAAACACAAAAACCGGCGATCCGTCCGTCGTCTCTTCCGCGGCTAATCGACTAGGAGAGTTGGTTGCTTGAACAACTAGTTTGTTCAAGCGATCGCTCGAGTCGTTAGTACGACGACGAATTGGTTGTGCTTAGGAAACTCATCCCATCCGGATTAGTTCTCATTAGTGAAAATTTTAATCCGGGGACATGGGAGCCAATGAGCATTCCGAGGACTAGCACATCGCCAACAAATGGTATCAGAGCCATGGTTTTCGGTTTTGTGTGTTTTGGATTCGGTTACTTTCATGCACATATCATATATTTAGTATACCGGATAATAGTAGGATGTGCGTAGGCTAACTTTTTTGTTGCAGGCATAAGATCCGACTATTATGGCTATATGTGTGTATGTGATTGCATGTGTGTGTGATTGTATATTATTTGAATCCTTGGGGTTGACGAGGCTAAATTAGTATTTAATTTTTGTAATTGAATACGACATTGTTTAGCCACTCTTTATTTTATTTTACTTTCGATCTAGATTTCATGTACACTCCCTCGTGGAGTATAGGATCGATGGATGTAAAATAAAATAGGTTTTATTCTCGGCTCGGATCTCCGGATGGCTCGTACATGGCGTAGGAGGAGCGGACGAGGTGGCGACACGACGGGACGCATATTGGAGAACAATGCCATAATAGTTGGAAAAATTCTGATTTTTCCATATTTATTGCTGATTTGTTTTATATGCATGTTGTGTGTGCTTGAAAATTCCTCATTTTAAATTTACTAAGTGGGAGAGGGATATTTTAATTAATTCCGACGGCCTCCATTACAATTTGACATGTGATGCAACAAACTTGTGCGTCGGCTCTGAGTGCCTTCCTCCCCATCGGATGAGTTTGTTTGCGGATCACTGGGTCAAATAATGGTTATAGGAAATTATTTAGGAGCGTGTGTACTTCCCCATCGGTAAGGCACATAATCCGAGATAATTCCCTTAGTATCGTGTAATGGTGCACACTTAGATGCAAATAAAAAGTATCCTCCCCATCGGAGTCACTGCTTTTATTTGTAGGGCCAAAGAGGAACCAACTATTAATTTTATTTGTCAAAAAGTAAGGTTGACAAGATAATAAAATTAATGGGTAAAACCTCCTCTTACAAATGAAGAATTCGTATACGTCCACACTATCGTGGCATGCGATATTCTCGGTGTTTTGAGGTGTTGGTTGATTTCGGGATTTTATTGTTTTGAGGAATCAATAATATTTGAAATCTGAAGCTTTGATCATTGTGATTCTTAGGATTTTCAAAATGATTTTCAGTCCACTTATAATGATACTAAATGAAATAAACTTACTGTACCCAATTAATGTTGATTGGAAAAGAATCTAGATGTTGTCTTATTTGCTAAGAAGTACAAGTATACACTCTTCAAAGAGTGTCCTCAAGCCATGGTTGCTCAAAAAGGTTTCTACTTCTAAGCCGAAAGGCAAGAAGAAGAAGAAACAAGGTGGAGCAAAGGTGGTGGGAGGATCTCAGGGAGGAGTGAAGAAGCCGAAAGGCAAGTACTTCACTTACTAGCAGACTGGACATAAGAAGAAGGATTATCCCAATCCAAAGCAAGAACAAAAGTATATCTTTTGGTCTAGTCGTTGAAACATGGTTAGCGGTGTTATCTACCGGAACCTGGTGTGTAGATACGAGAGCCACTAATCATGTCTGCAACACTTTGCAGGGGTTCCAGGAAACCTGACAACTAGCCAAAGGGGATATTACCATTTACTTGGGCAATGCCATGAAGGTGGCGGCTATTGCAGTGGGAGAAGTTTTATTTATCTTTTGAGAAAAATAAAGGTTTTGGTTCTTAAGAATTTTATTTATGTACCTTTATTTAGAAAGAATTGATTTCGGTTTCTAAATTATGGATGGATAATCTATTTCTTTTGATGACAGATTTGTTATAAAAGGAATAGGGACATTATCTATTCAGGTACATAGATAGGAAATTTATAACTTGAACCACAAGCTCCCACGATGCAAATAGAAGTTTGCAACTCATCTTCTAATTCCGATAAGAGAGAAGAACCTTCGAAAATGAACCAAACATATCCTTGGGATCTTAGGCTTGGTCATATTAACCTAAGCAGAATTCAAAGGTTGATAGCTGATGGACCTTTGGGTTCATTAGTGGTGGAGGATCTCCCAACCTGCGAATCTTGCTTGAGAGGGTAAGATGACCAAGCGGCCTTTCAAGGCCAAGGGGTATAGATCCAAAGATGTGTTGGAATTGGTTCATTCTGATTCGTATGGTCCTATGTCTATCCAGGCAAGAGGTAGCTTTGAATATTTTGTCTTTTTCATAGACAATTATTCAAGATGACACTACGATCTGATCGTTGTGGTGAGTACCTCTTGGGAGAGTTTAGGAATTACTTATCAGAGGTTGGGATTCAATCCCAATTGTCTGTGTTAGTTATAGCCCTAAGAACCAATCATGTGATGGTTGAATAGGGAACATTTTGTATCATATTCTATAAAGGCAAAGGATTGGTTATTATATTTAAGTCTTGCTTGTGCCAGCTAAATTAAATATAGTAATGCCCTAGAAAAGTAGGTTCTTATCTACAGCACATCAATTGGCAGAATTGATTATGAGAGGCTGTAGAGAACACTTTCTAAATGTTCCTAGTCAAGTATTAATATGCAAGGGCAATATTAATACATAAAGACTAGCATGTAGGTCAATTGATGACTTGATCTCACAAGTCATGGATATATGATATCAAGTTGACACATGGGTATATATTAGAGAATATATCTTGAATGACCCATGAGAAAGTTTCATGGATCGTTATATGAGTGTCATAAACTTTCTCATGTGACTATTGGTATGAATAGTCCTCGGACACGAAGTCACTACGGTTTCCTACATAAGGAGTTATGTACTTTGGGTCACAAACGTCACCCGTAAGAGGTGGACCATAAAGCGTTCGGGTATATAACAAATTATGCGGAGGATGTGAGTGATGTAGATGGGATCTATCCCTCTCATATGGCGAGTGATATCGGTGGGCCTTGATTGATTGAGTAGAACTACTAAAAGCATGGCCATGCTCGAATGAGTCAATATGAGATATTGAGCTCATTTGTTTGAGTTAGTTTACTCGAGGATCAAGAAACACATAGATTGATCGAGGATGACACGGTCTATGCCTCATTGATCAATCTGATATCAAGGATAGAAGGACACGGTCATATATTATAGTAGTCACGGAAAGGTTAGTCGGATCTTGACTTATCTCGTAACTTAGGTAGCAATGATGTATTGCTAGATGCCGCTCATTGCTTGTGTATCTAAAAGAGTTTAGGTCCACTGCCAACGTTATGAGAGCCTATAGTCACACACAAAGAGCATGATGATTAGAGGAATTAGAGTATTCTAGTTTGACTAGAATAATTTGGGAATAAGCTTAAGTACAAAATGGTTTTTGGACTTTAAGCTTAATGAGAATTTTAGCTAATTGATTTAATGAGATTAATTCAATATGTTACCTTATTGATTTAATAAGATTAATTCAATATGATAACATAAGCTTAATTGAATTAATAAGATTAATTCAATATGATTGAATTAATAAGATTAATTCAACATGATAACATAAGCTTAATTGAATTAATAAGATTAATTCAACATGCATGAATGCCACATAAGAATGCCACATAAGCATGCCACATAAGCATGCCACCTAAGCATCCACCTAAGCTAGATAAGGTGGAAGGAAACAAAATGGTTTTGTCTCCTTAAGTGGCCGGCCAAACTTGTGTCCCAATGCAATGGATTGCATTGAATGTGTGGAGGTGAAAGGGTTTTTCCAACCCTATAAAAGACCCCATGAAGTGGCCGGCCAAAGAAAGTGTTGTTGTGGTTGTGAGAGAGCTTGGTGGAAGCTTTGGTTGTGTGGGTTTGTGAGTGTAGGCTAGCAAGAAGAGGAGTCTTCTTCTTCCTTTCTCCTTTTCCCTCTCTTCCTCTCCTTTAGGGACTTCTCTAGCAAGAAGTAAAGGAGAGCTCCTCTAGTTTTTCTTTTGTGAGACAAGAGCTTGCTCGTGTGGATACATATAGAGGCACGGACACTTGAACGTGCTAAAGATCCAACAAACAAAAGGAAGAAGCGGGATTAACAAGGGCACACAACAAAGGTAATCCTCTCCTATAAGATAGGTTTGGTTTAGAGAAATTTATTTTATACGAGTTTGCTTTCGCATGGATCACTTGGAAGGGATCCTAATTTTTCCGTTGCGCATATGCCATTTGGCATAAAGAATTCCCTACAGTCTGCACCTGTCACACCCCAGCAGGATGGTGTAGCGGAGCGAAGGAATAGGACTCTTATGCAGATGGTTAGATCGATGATGAGTTATTCTGACTTTCCAGATTCGTTCTGGGGATATGCTCTAGATACGACGGTATACATTCTGAACCTTGTTCCATCTAAATCAGTGCCTTCTACTCCCACAGAATTGTGGACTGGGCGGAAGCCTAGTCTAAGACATATTCGGATATGGGGAGTCCAGCACATGTGCTGAAGGCTGATGCTGGTAAGTTGGAACCTCGTACAGAAGTATGCATGTTCGTTGGCTATCCCAGGGGAACGAAGGGTGGTTTGTTTTATAGTCCTAGAGATCAGAGGGTGATCGTTAGTACGAATGCCAGATTTCTAGAGGAGGACTATGTGATGAACCACAAGCCCACGAGTAGGATTGTTCTTGAGGAGTTGATAGGGGAAGTCCCGACTTCAGTACCACCGGTACAAGAGGATATACCACATGTCACTGCACCGCGTGTCACTGAGTATACACAGGTGATACCTCGTCGTAGTGGGAGGGTTGTTAGACAGCCTAATAGATTCATGTTCTTGGGAGAATCTTCTGATTTGGTCCCTGGAAGAACATGAACCTGATCCCTGGACATATGACAAGGCACTCCAAGATATAGATACAGCATCTTGGCAAAGTGCAATGAATACTGAGATTGAATCTATGGATTCAAGTCAGGTCTGAGAGCTCTTATGCATAGCAGCTCATATGGATTATGAGGTGTGGCATATGGATGTCAAGACAGCTTTCCTTAATGGAAGTCTTGAGGAAACCATCTATATGGAGCAACCAGAGGGATTCATTGCTAAGGGCAAAGAGCATCTTGAATGTAAGCTTAATCAGTCCATTTATGGATTGAAGCAAGCTTCAAGATCTTGGAACATCCGCTTTGATGAGGTAATCCAATCTTATGGATTTATTCAAAGTCTGGATGAGTCTTGTGTATACAAGAGATGTGACGGAAACGTAGTGGTATTTCTTGTACTATACGTAGATGGCAATTTGGTGGTTGGCGACAACATCGAAGTGTTATCGGTCGTAAGGGTATGGTTGTCCAATGAGTTTGATATGAAGGAGTTGGGAGAAATGAGACATATCCTTGGGATCAAGGGATCGCTGGAAAAGGATGTTGTGCTTATCCCAAGCTTCATACATATACACGATTATGGAGCGTTTTTAGCATGCAAAATTCCAAGAAAGGTTTTCTACCTTTCAGACATGGAGTTCCTTTATCTAAGGAGATGTGTCCTAGATCATCTGAGGTGATAGAGGAGATGAAGGCAGTTCTTTATGCTTTGGCAGTAGGAAGCCTCATGTATGCGATGCTCTGTACGAGACCAGATATCTGCTTTGCCGTGGGCATGGTCAGCAGATATCAGAGTAATCCAGGACAGGGATATTGGACCACGGTAAAGCATGTATTGTAGTGCCTGAGAAGGACTAGGGATAATATGCTAGTTTACTGGGCAGACCAATTATTCCCTGTGGGTTACACGGATTCTGATTTCCAATCATATAGGGATAACAGTAAGTCTACCTCAGGTTTTGTGTTTACTTTTGGAGGTGGAGCCATAGTATGGAAGAGTGTCAAGCAGAAATGCGTGGCGGACTCTACCATGTCAGCTGGGTATGTGTGTTAGTTATAGCCCTAGAGCCAATCATGTGATGGTTGAAAAGGGAACATTTTGTATCATATTCAATAAAGGCAAAGGATTGGTTATTATATTTACATATTGCTTGTGCCAGCTAAATTAAATATAATAATGCCCTAGAAAAGTAGGTTCTTATCTACAACACATCAATTGGCAGAATTGATTATGAGAGGCTGTAGAGAACACTTTCCTAAATGTTCCTAGTCAAGTATTAATATGCAAGGGCAATATTAATACATAAAGACTAGCATGTAGGTCGATTGATGACTTGATCTCACAAGTCATGGATATATGATATCAAGTTGACACATGGGTATATATTAGAGAATATATACTGAACTGACCCGTCATGAGAAAGTTTCATGGATCGTTATATGAGTGTCATAAACTTTCTCATGTGACTATTGGTATGAATAGTCCTCGAACCTGAAGTCACTACGGTTCCCTACATAAGGAGTTATGTACTTTGGTATCGTCAAACGTCACCCGTAACAGGGTGGACCATAAAGGCGATTACTGGGTATATAACAAATTATGCGGAGGGATGTGAGTGATGTAGATGGGATCTATCCCTCCCATATGACGAGAGTGATATCTGTGGGCCCCTTGATTGAGTAGAACTACTAAAATGCATGGTCATGCTCGAATGAGTCAATATGAGATATTGAGCTCATTTGTTTGAGTTAGTTTACTCAGGGATCAAGAAACACATAGATTGATCGAAGATGACACGGTCTATGCCTCATTGGTCAATCTGATATCAAGGATAGAAGGACACGGTCATACATTATAGTAGTCACGGAAATGTTAGTCGGATCTTGACTTATTTCGTAACTTGGGTAGCAATGATGTATTGCTAGATGCCGCTCATTGCTTGTGTATCTAAAAGAGTTTAGATCCACTGCCAACGTTATGAGAGCCTATAGGGTCACACACAAAGAGCATGATGATTAGAAGAATTAGTGCATTCTAGTTTGACTAGAATAATTTGGGAATAAGCTTAACTACAAAATGGTTTTTGGACTTTAAGCTTAATGAGAATTTTAGCTTATTAATTTAATGAGATTAATTCAATATGTTACCTTATTGATTTAATGAGATTAATTCAATATGATAACATAAGCTTATTGAATTAATAAGATTAATTCAACATGCATGAATGCCACACAAGCATGCCACATAAGCATGCCACCTAAGCTAGATGAGGTGGAAGGAGACAAAGTGGTTTTTGTCTCCTTAAGTGGCCGGCCAAACAAGGAAGCCAACTCCTTGTTTGATTGTGTCTCAATGCAATGGATTGCATTGAATGTTAGGAGGTGAAAGGGTTTTTCCAACCCTATAAAAGACTCCATGGAGTGGCCGGCCAAAGCAATTTTTTGGTTGTTGTGTGAAGCTTGAGAGCTTGGTGGAAGCTTTGTTGTGTGGTTTTGTGAGTGTAGCCTAGCAAGAAGAATAGTCTTCTTCTTCCTTTCTCTTTTTCCCTAGCTTCCTCTCCTTTAGGGAATTCTCTAGCAAGAAGGAAAGGAGAGCTCTTCTAGTTTCTTTTGTGAGACAAGAGCTTGGTCGTGTGGATACATATAGAGGCACGGACATTTGAACGTGCTAAAGATCCAACGAACCAAAAAGGAAAAGCGGGATTAACAAGGGCACGCAACAAAGGTAATCCTCTCCTATAAGATAGGTTTGGTTTTAGAGAAATTTATTTTGTACGAGGTTTTCTTTCGCAAGGATCACTAGGAAGGGATCCTAATTTTTCCGTTGCGCATATGCTATTTGGCATAAAGAATTCCCTACAGTGGTATCAGAGCCACTTGCGAAAGATCGTATAAAAATAGTTTTTCTCTATTTTATATATGATATAGAAGTAGGATAAATTTTATTATGAGTTGATAATTGCATTAGCAATTTTTCAAACATAATAAAATATCCGATGTCTTTTAAAAGTTAAAATTGACATGGTGCATGGTTATGGCCTAGTCCCAAAAAGTTTGTGATTGTGTGTTGTAATTCTTAATACGGCCTGCGTGTCGTGCCTTTCTCCTAACATTCTTGTTGTAAAAATAGCTTTAGACTCGAATGTAACTCGAGTATTTCTCCTTTTGTAATATACAACAAAGATGGAGGGTCCATTAGAAGATAATGTTACAAGGAGGAAGTCAACAACACAAGACAACCAAAAGGAAGCACTTGGGAGAAGATGCTATCCCTAGGTTGACCAATCAATCTTCTCATTGGCTTGAGAGATTGTAGAATAAGGGCCATAACCATGACACGCTTAGTTTAACTTGTATGTGATGCATGTTAATTTAGCTTGTATGTGATGCATGTTAATTTAGCTTATATGTGATGTATGCTAATATGTATGTGATGCATGTTTAAGTTTATATCTTAATAAGTCAAATACGATATGCCTACCAAAGTTTGGTACTCACTACTTCCTCGATCATTTGTTATTGGGTTTGCCAAAGCAAAGCAATGCATTTTATCTTGGAAGAGTGCGAGTGGACAATCGTGATGTCCCGCTATCAAACTTGGTTAAGACTTAATTAAGTTTTTCTTAATTAGTTAAGAAAGTAGAGGCATATATTAGCTTCGAACATAAGTTTTAAAATTAGTTTTATGTGATTTTCGAACATCAGCTTTGTCTTAGAAGTGGTCGTTGCTCCGATATCCAAGAAGGCCCCTGTGCCTCGCCACAGCCTGGAAGCTGGTTTAGGAATAAGCACTAAACTAATCTAAACTTAACCAAAGCTATTAAAGAGTTACATCAGATGTAATTGGCCAAAGATTGCCTACCTAATTATACTACGTCTTGGGCGATTAGCCAAAGCTAACTCAAGACGAAGTATGATGTGGATCTTTGTCCCATATAAATTTATAGCTAAATAGAAGCTAATGATGTAAGCAAAATGTGTTTACCTACATCAATGATTAGCTCATATCAAAGCTATGAGAATTTAGTGGGAGCCTCATTTAATTAAAGGCCTAATTAAATGATTTAGGTATGATACTTAATTTTGCATTTTAAATGTTGTAGATCACCATGTCATCAAACACGACGCACCCCCTCAACTTGCGATCTGTCCTTGAGAAAGACAAGCTCAATGGAGCTAACTTTCTAGACTGGTATAGGAACTTGAGGATTATCCTCAAGCAAGAGCGTAAACTGTATGTCCTAGAGCAGTCTATCCCTGAAACACCCGCCCATGCGGCCACTCGTGCTGAAAAGGATGCTTATAAGAAGCATCAAGATGACGCATTAGATGTGTCATGTCTTATGCTTGCCACCATGAACTCTGAGCTTCAGAAGCAACATGAGAACATGGATGCCTATGATATGGTTGAGCATTTGAAACAACTATATCAAGGACAAGCTAGGCACGAGCGTTTTGAAGTGTCTAAGGCTCTTTTTGCATGCAAGATGCAAGAAGGAACACCTGTAGGAACTCACGTATTTAAAATGATTGGGTACGTTGAGAACCTTGAAAGACTAGGTTTTCCACTGAGCCAAGAATTGGTAACCGATGTTATCCTGCAATCGTTGCCGGAAGCATATAATCAATTCGTCATGAATTATAACATGAATGAAATTGATAAGCCTTTGCCTGAGATTCTCGGCATGTTGAAGCTATGGAACCAAGATCTCAACAAGAAAGTTAATGCGTACTAATGGTCAAGAAGGGCAAGGTAGCGCAAGCAAGGTAAGACCCAAGCCAAAGGCAAAGCCAATTCATCCACTTCAAAGGGAAAGGTAAAGTACCTAAGGAAGGGGACTGCTTCCATTGCGGTGAGGCTGGACACTGGAAGCGGAACTGCAAAGTCTACCTTGAGGAAGTAAAGAAGAAAAGAAGTGGGACTTCTGCCTCAGGTATACACGTTATAGAAGTTAATCTATCTATTTCTTCTACATGGGTATTAGATACCGGATGTGCATCTCACATTGTACTAATGTGCAGGGACTGAGAAATAGTAGACTAATGGAAAAAGGCGAAGTGGACCTACGAGTAGGCAATGGCGCAAAAGTTGCTGCTGTAGCTGTAGGAACATATTCTTTGTCTTTGCCCACTGGGCTTATCTTAGAACTAGAGGAGTGCCTTTATGTACCTGCATTAACAAAGAACATAATTTCTGTATCTTGTTTAGACAAGAAAAACTTTTCTTTTATAATAAAGGACAAATGTTGTTCCATTTATTTAAATGAAATGTTCTATTGTAATGCACCACTTATGAATGGTCTCTATGTTCTAGATTTAGAAAACCCAATTTATAACGTAAATACCAAACGATTCAAATCGAATGATTTGAACCAAACATATCTCTGGTACTGTCGCCTAGGTCACATAAATGAAAAACGCATATCCCAACTCCATAAAGATGGATTATTGGACTCATTTGATTTTGAATCATATGAGGTATGAGAATCTTGTCTTTTGGGAAAGATGACTAAAACTCCATTTAGTGGACATGGCGAAGAAGCGACGGACTTGTTAGGACTCATACATATCGATGTATGTGGGCCTTCAATGTCGAAGCGGAGGAGGCTATAAGTACTTTATTACTTTCGCGATGATATGAGTAGATTTGGCTACTTATATTTGATGAGACATAAGTCAAAATCCTTTGAAAAGTTCAAAGCATTCAAGAATGAAGTACAAAACCAACTTGGTAAGCGTATTAAGCTACTTCGATCAGATCGAGGTGGTGAATACCTTAGTCAAGAGTTTCGTGATCACTGGTGAGTGTGGGATAATATCCCGACTCACTCCCCTGGAACACCACAATGGAATGGTGTATCAGAGGAGAAATCGTACTCTATTAGATATGGTGCGATCAATGATGAGCAGGACTAATCTACCTACTTCCTTTTGGGGACTAGCTCTAGAGGCAGTAGCTTTCACATAATCGCGTCCCATCAAAAGCGTAGAAAAGACACCATATCACGATATGGGTGGGAAGAGTCCCAAAATGTCTTTTATAAAGATTTGGGGTTGTGAAGCTTATGTAAGACGTCAAGTCTCAGATAAACTAGGACCCAAATCAGATAAGTGTTATTTTGTAGGATATCCCAAGAAAACTAAAGGATATTACTTTTACAATCCCACACTTGGCAAGGTGTTTGTTGCCAGAAATGCTGTCTTTCTAGAAAGAGAATTTATTTCTAGAAAAACTAGTTGGAGTAAAATTCATCTTGAAGAAGTTCAAGATGACGATAACACTAAGGCTTCGATGGAAAATGAACATGAACCACAAAGTGTTGTGGATGAGGAAATTGTTGCCCAAAGAGTTGTGGAGCAAACACTTGTTCAAGTAGACCAACCTCTTCGTAGATCTGATAGGATCCGTCGTCAACCCGAGAGATATTCTTTTCTCTTGGTAATCGGTGAAGTATTGCTTGTCGATCTTGACGAGCCTACATCCTATCAAGAAGCTATGATGAGCCCAGATTTCGAGAAATGGCTAGAGGCCATGAGATCCGAAATGGAATCCATGTACACTAACCAAGTATGGACTTTGGTTGATCCACCTGAAGGGGTAAAACCCATTGGGTGTAAGTGGGTCTTTAAAGTAAAGACTGACATGGATGGTAATAAGCATACCTATAAAGATAGATTGGTGGCTAAAGGATTCAAACAAATTCATGGTATTGACTATGATGAAACCTTTTCACCAGTTGCGATGCTTAAATCCATTCGGATCATACTTGCTATTCGACCTACCATGATTATGAGATCTGGCGGATGGATGTCAAAACCGCTTTTACGAATGGAAAGCTACTCGAGGATGTGTACATGACACACGGCTGAGGTTTTGAAGATCCAAAGCATCTGGAAAGGTATGCAAGCTGCAAAGGTCCATTTATGGACTAAAGCAAGCCTCTCGTGGAATCTTGATTCGATGATGCAATCAAGGAGTTTGGTTTCATCAAAATGAAGATGAACCTTGTGTCTACAAGAGAAATAGTAGAACACAGTTGTATTTCTTGTCTTGTATGTAGATGACATACTTCTCATCGGAAATGATATTCCCTCACTCCAGTCTGTGAAGATGTGGTTAGGGAATTATTTCTCGATGAAAGACTTAGGTGAAGCTGCCTATATTCTAGGCATCAAGATCTATAGAGATAGATCTAAAAGATTACTTGGCCTAAGTCAGAGTACATACATTGATAAAGTGCTAGATCGTTTTGCTATGCAAAATTCCAAGAAAGGATTTCTGCCTTTATCACATGGTGTGAGTCTTTCGAAGACTCAATGTCCCTCTTCTAAGGAGGAGAGAGATCGCATGGATAAGATCCCTTATGCATCTGCCATAGGGTCTATCATGTACGCCATGCTTTGTACTCGTCCTGACGTCTCGTATGCTTTGAGCATGACGAGTAGATACAAGTCGGATCCAGGTGAAAGTCACTGGATAGCAGTCAAAAATATTCTTAAATACTTACGAAGAACGAAAGAATATTTCCTGATATTTGGAGGCAATGAGGAGCTAGCTGTAAAGGGTTACAGTGATGCAAGCTTCCAAACAGACAAGGATGACTATAGATCACAATCGGGGTACGTGTTTTGCCTAAATGGTGGAGCTGTGAGCTGGAAGAGTTCAAAGCAGGACACAGTTACTGATTCTACAATGGAAGGCGAGTATATTGCTGCGTCGATCACGGCAAAGGAGGCTTTGGCTCATGAGTTCATCGATGAACTTGGGGTTGTTCCTAGCATTACAGATCCAATAGACCTCTATTGTGACAACAATGGGGCTATTACGCGAGCTAAGGAACCTCGATCACATCAGCGGACCAAACACATACTGCGGCGCTTCCATCTCATTCGAGAGATCATCGATAGAGGAGATGTGAGGATATGCAGAGTACCGACAGAAGCTAACATCGCAGATCCATTGACCAAGGCTTTGGCACAGAGGAAGCATGATGGTCACACTAGGTCACTAGGTATTAGATATCATAGTGATTGGTACTAGTGCTAGTGGGAGATTGTTAGTTATAGCCCTAGAGCCAATCATGTGATGGTTGAAAAGGGAACATTTTGTATCATATTCAATAAAGGCAAAGGATTGGTTATTATATTTACATCTTGCTTGTTCCAGCTAAAATTATATATAATAATGCACTAGAAAAGTAGGTTCTTATCTACAGCACATCAATTGTCAGAATTGATTATGAGAGGCTGTAGAGAACACTTTCCTAAATGTTCCTAGTCAAGTATTAATATGCAAGGGCAATATTAATACATAAAGACTAGCATGTAGGTCGATTGATGACTTGATCTCACAAGTCATGGATATATGATATCAAGTTGACACATGGGTATATATTAGAGAATATATACTGAACTGACCCGTCATGAGAAAGTTTTATGGATCGTTATATGAGTGTCATAAACTTTCTCATGTGACTATTGGTATGAATAGTCCTCGAACCTAAAGTCACTACGGTTCCCTACATAAGGAGTTATGTACTTTGGTATCGTCAAACGTCACCCGTAACAGGGTGGACCATAAAGGCGATTACTGGGTATATAACAAATTATACGGAGGGATGTGAGTGATGTAGATGGGATCTATCCCTCCCATATGGCCAGAGTGATATCATGGGCCCCTTGATTGAGTAGAACTACTAAAATGCATGGCCATGCTCGAATGAGTCAATATGAGATATTGAGCTCATTTGTTTGAGTTAGTTTACTCAGGGATCAAGAAACACATAGATTGATCGAGGATGATACGGTCTATGCCTCATTGGTCAATCTGATATCAAGGATAGAAGGACACGGTCATACATTATAGTAGTCACGGAAAGGTTAGTCGGATCTTGACTTATTTCATAACTTGGGTAGCAATGATGTATTGCTAGATGTCGCTCATTGCTTGTGTATCTAAAAGAGTTTAGATCCACTGCCAACGTTATGAGAGCCTATAGGGTCACACACAAAGAGCATGATGATTAGAAGAATTAGTGCATTCTAGTTTGACTAGAATAATTTGGGAATAAGCTTAAGTACAAAATGGTTTTGGACTTTAAGCTTAATAATAGCTTATTGATTTAATGAGATTAATTCAATATGTTACCTTATTGATTTAATGAGATTAATTCAATATGATAACATAAGCTTATTGAATTAATAAGATTAATTCAACATGCATGAATGCCACACAAGCATGCCACATAAGCATGCCACCTAAGCTAGATGAGGTGGAAGGAGACAAAGTGGTTTTTGTCTCCTTAAGTGGCCGGCCGAACAAGGAAGCCAACTCCTTGTTTGATTGTGTCTCAATGCAATGGATTGCATTGAATGTTAGGAGGTGAAAGGGTTTTTCCAACCCTATAAAAGACTCCATGGAGTGGCCGGCCAAAGCAATTTTTTGGTTGTTGTGTGAAGCTTGAGAGCTTGGTGGAAGCTTTGTTGTGTGGTTTTGTGAGTGTAGGCTAGCAAGAAGAATAGTCTTCTTCTTCCTTTCTCTTTTTCCCTAGCTTCCTCTCCTTTAGGGACTTCTCTAGCAAGAAGGAAAGGAGAGCTCTTCTAGTTTCTTTTGTGAGACAAGAGCTTGCTCGTGTGGATACATATAGAGGCACGGACATTTGAACGTGCTAAAGATCCAACAAACCAAAAAGGAAAAGCGGGATTAACAAGGGCACGCAACAAAGGTAATCCTCTCCTATAAGATAGGTTTGGTTTTAGAGAAATTTATTTTGTACGAGGTTTTCTTTCACAAGGATCACTAGGAAGGGATCCTAATTTTTCCGTTGCGCATATGCTATTTGGCATAAAGAATTCCCTACAATGTGGCAGCCCCTGTGGCGGCCAAAGAAGCTGAGTGGTTTAGGAACTTCCTGATGGACTTGGATGTGATTCCTGGTTTTCCCAGAACTATCACAATTTATTATGATAATAATGGTGCAGTTGCAAACTCGAAGGAACCACGAGCCCATAAGACTAGTAAACACATTGAGCGCAAGTACCACCTGATACGAGAAATCGTTAAGGAGGTAGAAGTTGTTGTCGCCTAGATTGCATCAGAGGATGACCTGGTAGACCCTTTTCACTAAGGCCCTTCTAGCGAGAGCTTTGATAGGCATGTGGAGGGAAGGGGAATCAGATGTATGGCAGTATAATGACAGCATAGTCTTTTAGTATAAGTGGGAGATTGTTGGGATGTATACTGAAAGCCTAGCTCTTTAGTATGAACATCTTTATTTTGAAATAAGAATCACATGATCATTGTTTTCACTTTTATATTTATTATATGTTGTGCATATTGTCTAATACTTTACATTGTAGATAACATGGTGCTTGGGTGATGGCACAGAAGATCATGTTATCAGTCCCTTGTAGAGTATAAGTAGAGGCTCACAACCAAGATGGTTTTGGACAAACCATTGGTATGGTTGTAGTGTAGCTTGGTATTGTTTTGTCTTAAACATAGAGTTACACTAGTACACTTAGGTGTATTGAGCAGGACCGACATAGAGGTGATTCAATTTATTGCTGACTATATAATTGAATCGGACCTCGGATATTATGTTGTACATGCTCTTAATCCCGATATAATAACGGGCACATGTACTTAATATTTATTTCTTTGATTTACCAGAGGGTGAGATTTCTATGGATTAAATCAATAAGCCCGGTAAGTTGGGGAATGATATTATTTACATGGTGTGTCGTTGATTATAGGAGGAAACCGTGTCCTATGTATTAGGTTGATGATGTCCCCTTGAGGAGCTCATAAGGTTCATCATGTAAACCCTGCAGGTTGACTTAGTCAACATGATGATAAGGTTGAGTGGTACTACTCAAGGAGTTAAATGTTAATTAATTGATGGTCAGTAAATCAATTAATTGACGGACATTTGATATCTTAAACACGGGGAGATACATGTACAAATAATATATGGAGCCCATATTGAGTTATGGGGGTTGGTGAGGTAGTTCGATGATGATCCTCTAGTGGAATGGAACATCATTGATGGATCAAGATTGTGTGGTTCCGATCCATCGGGTGGCCAAGACCCAACTCCTCCTCATGGTCCCTATCGTAGCCTAATATAAACCTCATGAAGTCTAGATCAAATGATGGAAAACAAAACTCTAGAACCGACGGTTGAGATTAAATCTCTAGATCCGACGGTTGGGATTAAATCCCTAGAACCGATGGTTGAGATTAAATCTCTAGATCCGATGGTTGGGATTAAATCCCTAGAACCAACGGTTGAGATTAAATCTCTAGATCCGACGGTTGGGATTAAATCCCTAGAACCGACGGTTGAGATTAAATCTCTAGATCCGACGGTTGGGATTAAATCCCTAGAACTGATGGTTGAGATTAAATCTCTAGATCCGAAGGTTGGGATTAAATCCCTAGAACCGACGGTGGAGATTAAATCTCTAGAACCGACGGTGGAGATTAAATATCTAGAACCGACGGATGAGATCAAATCTCGAGATTCGACGGTTGAGATTAAAACCATAGATCCAATGGAGGAGATTAAACCTAGGCCTAAACCTAACTCTATATATATGGGCTTAGGCTTGGGCAGCAATAGTTTATGGAAAACCTAATGGAGACTAGGTTGCTTGGGTGGCAAGAAAGAGGAGGTGGCTAGGGTTTTGGGTTTGGTTCATTGATGTTGGGCGGCAACAAGGAGAAGCAAGCTTCTTCATCATCTTCCCAATTGTGGCCGGCACCCTCTCTTGCTCCTTCCTCCTTGGTTTGGCCGGCGCCCAAGCTTCTCCCCTTGATCAATGGCTTGTGGTGGATGAGAAGTTGGTTGCTTCCCATGGGCGGCAACAAGTTCTAGATGGGATAGGAATAGGAGTGGGGGCTAGGGTTAGGGTTTGGTTGTTGGTGTTGGGCGGCAACAAGGAGAAGGAGATTCTTCTTCATTTTCCTTTGATGGCCGGCCCTTCTTCCTTCTTCCCTCTACCTTGGCCAAAGCTCAAGCTATTCTACTTCCCTTCATCCTTAGCCGAAAATTAAGGAGAGCCTAGTTTAGGGTTTGGGTGGCAACAAGGAGAAGGGGTGTTTTATTTCTTCTTCTCCAAGTGTTGGCCGGCACCCATACCCTTGGTATTTCTCTTTTGGTTGGTTTTCATACTCCATTATATCTTCCTTGGCCGGCGGCAACATCGAGTTTAATGACTTGGTGGCCGGTTCTAGAAAGGAAGATGAGTTTTGTTTTAGGATCTTCCTTTGTTCCTAGTGAACAAGGAAAGGAAGATTGGTGATCTAAGAAGCTTCAACTTGTGGAGGATCTTCGCCCACACGAAGTCTACAAGGAGGTTAGGACATACGATAGAAGATCAAGAGGTATAAAAGTTTTATAACTTTTATTTATGATCTTTGCATGTTCTTATTTGATATGCTAGCTTATGTTCTTTATGTTAGTATATGTTGATTATACTAGTTTATATTTGTATATATTTGTATAATCATGGACCCTGAAGATAAACACAAAAACCGGCGATCCGTCCGTCGTCTCTTCAGCGGCTAATCGACTAGGAGAGTTGGTTGCTTGAACAACTAGTTTGTTCAAGCGATCGCTCGAGTCGTTAGCACGACGACGAATTGGTTGTGCTTAGGAAACTCATCCCATCCGGATTAGTTCTCATTAGTGAAAATTTTAATCCGGGGACATGGGAGCCAATGAGCATTCCGAGGACTAGCACATCGCCAACAGAGTCAAGCTTGAGTCCTGGTCAATCATGACCTGGGCCGATTGCACCAACAATCTCCCCCTTTTTGATGTTTGACAAAAACCAAACAAACCATTGAGCTAGACCATCTAACTCAAACCAATCATCCCCATCAATTTTCCCAATTGATGTCATTCTCCCAATAAGTTCTCCCCCTTTTTGACTAACATCAAAAAGGTTCTCTCTAAGGAGGTCAATGTCTCTATCCAATGAGATCTTACAATCTCTCCCTTGGTCCAAAAATACCTAGGATGCCTACCATCTTCCTAGTGATAAGTCTCATATCACTCAAGAGAGGCAATCCTATACAATCTCCCAATTTCCAAATTAGGTATCTAAAAAAAAATCCCATTTTCCCTTTCATGAAGAAAAATACCATACATCATCCCATGATGGATACCTCCTCCTAAAGGATTGCTTCCCGTTGACCATTGCACCAACAATGTCTTTGGGAAGTTCCTAAGCCAATAGGAACTTTAAACCATAAAAATTAAGGCCTAAAGTTCAACATTGAACTTTTCTTCACCTTAAGATTGATACAAACCCTAAACAACTCTCCTAATCCATATCTAATGGATTTTCACACTTTCTAATGATTCCCAAAGCATATCCTAGGGTTAGGAGTCATTAGGGAACCTTACCATAGCTGAAATGGAGTTAGAAACCCTTGTTTCACATGAAATCAGCATTGACAATCGACTTTATCAGAGATCAGTCGACTGCCACCAAGGGCAGTCGACTGATAACTGAAATTTTCGAATTTTAGTTATCAGAAATGAATTTTGGAAATTCATAAATAAATATACGTATTTCGAAAAATCATGAAAATTCATACCTATAATACTTATGACACATACAATGGGTGAAAAATATTTGAAAATTATTTTACTTATAAAATAGGGAAATTGACACAAAGTTCAAAACAATTGAAATTTTCAATGTTTTGACCCTACTTTGTATCAACTTCATTAACGGTGATGAAGGAAGGACTTCCCACTTCAACTCGGTTGCTTGTTCATGGCAAACCCTTCTACGTCCCTGGATAAAAAAAATTTATCCTTGACAAGAGAGATTACCCAAGCAACCGTGTCATCGTCGTGCTATTTGATTAGAGTAGTCACTTGAACAAACTAGTTGTTCAAGCAACCAACCTCTATTCTATGAATAGCCGCGGAATAGACGATGTACGGATCGCCGACTTTTGTGTTTATGTTCGGGGTCCAAGTTATATTAGACACAAAATAGAATATAACATTAATATAATTGAAAAACAAATATAAGCATGTTACACATGAAGATAGATAAGTGATATACCTCTCGATCTTCTATTGTATGACCTTCCTCCTTTTGGACGGCGTGTGGGCGACGATCTACCAAAAGTCGAAGCTCCTAGATCACCAATCTTCCTTCCTTGCTCACTCCGAACAAGAGGATGTATAGAAACAAGGCACTTCTCCTTCTTTTAACCAACCACAAAGCTCCAAGCTAGGTGCTAGCCGCTGGCCAAGAAGAAGAGGAGGAAAGAAAGTGGGCGTCGGCCAAGGACTCCAAGGAATTACCCTAACCCTTGTTTCCACCGACCAAGGAGAAGAGATTAAGGGAGTTTGGACGCCGGCCAAAAGAGTGAAGAGCTTGTATGGGTGCCGGCCACCAAGGGAGAAGAAGAAGATAAGGAAAAGGCTTTCCTTATTTGGTGCCGCCAACCCCAAACCCTAATCTCCAAGCTTGCCGCCCACGTTAACCCTAATCCTATCTCTCTAATGGGATTCCCTCTTGCCGCCCACCCCCTCCTCTCCTTTTATAGAGTTAGGGATAAGCCTTGTTTTAATCTTCACCATTGGTTTTAGGGATTTAATCTCAACCATCGGATCTAGAGATTTAATCTCAAACGTCGGATCTAGAGATTTAATCTCTACCTTTGGATCTAGAGTTTTGTTTTCATCCATTGGATCTAGGCTTCATGAGGTATTAATAAGCTACAATAGGGACCATGAGGAGGAGTTGGATCTTGGCCACCCAATGGATCAAGCCCACATAAAGTCTAATCCATTAATGATAATCCAATCCACTAAAGGATTATTATTGATCTACCTCACCAACCCCCATAAGTTAATATGGGCTCCATATATTATATGTACATTTTCTCCCCGTGTTTAAGATCTCGAATGTCCGTCGATTAATTAATTTACTGACTATTAATTAATTAACATCTAACTCCATGAGTAGTACCACTCAACCTTTTCATAATGCCGGACCAAGTCCACTTGCAGAGTTTAAATGATGAACCTTATGAGCTCCTCAAGGGGACATCATCATCCTAATATATAGGACACAGTTTCCTCCTATAATCAATGGCACACCATATAAATAATATCATTTCCCAACTTACCGAGCCTATCGATTTAATCTATAAATCTCGCCCATTGGTAAATCAAAGAAATGAATACTAAGTATATGTGCCCGTTATTATATCGGGATTAAAAGTATGTACAATATAATATCTGAGGTCTGATTCGATTATGTATTCAGCAATAAATCGAATCACCTCTAAGTCGGTCCTGCTCAATACACACAAAGTGTACTAGTGTGATTCTATGGTTAAGACAAACTAATACCAAATCACACTACAACCATACCAATGGTTTGTCCAAAGTCATCTCGGTTGTGAGCCTATACTTATACTTTACAAGGAGCCGATAACATGATCTCCCGTGTGACACCACACACCATGTTATCTACAATGTAATGTATTAGACAATATGTATAACCATAAAAATATGCAAACAATGATTATATGATTCTTATTTCAAAATAAAGATGTTCATACAAAAGATAGACTTTTCAGTATACATCCCAACAATCTCCCACTTATACTAAAAGACTATGCTGTCCTCAAACTGCCATACATCTAATTCCCATTCCCTCCACATGTCTATCAAAAGCTCTCACCGGAAGGGCCTTAGTGAAAGGATCTGCCAGGTTATCCTCCGATGCAATCTTGGCCACAACAACTTCTCCTCTCTTTACGATTTCTCGTACCAGGTGGTACTTACGCTCTATGTGTTTACTTGCCTTATGGGCTCGTGGTTCCTTTGAGTTTGCAACTGCACCACTATTATCACAATAAATTGTGATAGTTCTGGGCAAACCAAAAATCACATCCAAGTCCATCAAGAAGTTCCTGAGCCACACAACTTCTTTGGCCGCCTCAGAGGCTGCCACATACTCAGCTTCCATGGTAGAGTCCACCACGCATTTCTGCTTGACACTCCTCCATACAATGGCTCCACCTCCCAAAGTAACACAAAACCTGAGGTAGACTTACTGTTATCCCTATCTGATTGGAAGTCGGAATCTATGTAACCCACAGGGTGTAATTGGTCTGCCTGGTAACCTAGCATATAATCCCTAGTCCTTCTCAGGTACTTCAATATATGCTTTACCATAGTTTAATGTTCCTGTCCTGGATTACTCTGATATCTACTGACCATGCCCACGATAAAGCAGATATTTGGTCTTGTACATAGGATCGCATACATGAGGCTTCCTACCGCCGAAGCATAAGGAACCACCTTCATCTCCTCTATCTCCTCAGATGTTCTAGGACACATCTCCTTAGATAAAGGAACTCCATGCCTGAAAGGTAGAAAACCTTTCTTTGAGTTTTGAATGCTAAAACGATCCATAATAGTGTCTCTGTATGAAGCTTGAGATAAGCACAACATCCTTTTCCTGTGATCCCTTATAACCTTGATCCCAAGGATGTGTCCCACTTCTCCCAAGTCCTTCATATCAAACTGTTTGGACAACCATACCCTTATGTATGATAACACCTTGACATTGTTGCCAATTAACAAAATGTCATCTACGTAGAGTACAAGAAATACCACTATGTTTCCGTCACATCTCTTGTATACACAAGACTCATCCGGACTTTGAATAAATCCATAAGACTGGATTACCTCATCAAAGTGGATGTTCCAAGACCTCGAAGCTTGTTTCAATCCATAAATGGACCGATTAAGCTTACATACAAGATGCTCTTTTCCCTTTGCAATGAATCCCTCTGGTTGCTTCATATAGATATTTTCCTCAAAACTTCCATTAAGGAAAGCTGTCTTGACATCCATCTACCACACCTCATAATATATATGAGCTGCAATGCATAAGAGAATCCGGATAGACTTAAGCATGGCTACCAGCGAAAAAGTCTCCTCATAATCGATACCCTCTTTCTGAGTATACCCCTTCACAACAAGCCTCGCTTTGAAGGTCTCAACCTTTCCATCTATTCCTCTCTTTCTTTTGTAGATCCACATGCATCCAATGGTTTTTACACCATCGGGTGGTTCTACTAGCTCCCAGACCTGATTTGAATCCATAGATTCAATCTCAGCATTCATTGCACTTTGCCAAGATACTGCATCTTTATCTTGGATTGCCTCGTCATATGTCCAAGGATCAGGTTCATGTTCGCCAGGGACCAAATCAAAAGATTCTCCCAAGAACATGAATCTATCAGGCTGTCTCACAACCCTCCCACTACGACGAGGTATCACCTATGTATCCTCTGTGACACGCGGTGCAGTGACTTATGGTATATCCTCTTGTACTGGTGGTACAAAAGAAGTGACTTCCCCTTTCAATTCCTCCAGAACAATCTTACTCATGGGCTTTTGGTTCATCACATAGTCTTCCTCTATAAATCTGGCATTCGTGCTGACGATCACTCTTTGATCTCTAGGACTATAAAATAAACCACCTTTCGTTCCTCTAGGATAGGCAACGAACATGCATACTTCTGTACGAGGTTCCAAATTACCAGCATCTGCCTTCAACACATGTGCTAGACTCCCCCATATCCGAATATGTCTTAGAATAGGCTTTCGCCCAGTCCACAATTCTGTGGGAGTAGAAGGTACTGATTTAGATGGAACCAAGTTCAAAATGTACACCGCTGTATCTAGAGCATATCCCCAGAACGAATCTAGCAACTCAGAATAACTCATTATTGATCTAACCATCTCCATAAGAGTTCTATTCCTTTGCTCTGCTACACCATTCTACTGGGGTGTGCTAGGTGCAGACAATTGGGATTGAATCCCAGCCTCTGATAAGTAATTCCTAAACTCTCCCAAGAGGTACTCACCACCACGATCAGATCGTAGTGTCTTGATACTTTTACCTTGATGTTTCTCCATATCAGCCTTGAATTCTTTGAACTTGTCAAAGCATTCAGACTTGCGGCGCATCAAGTAAATGTATCCATATCTTGAATAATCATCTATAAAAGAGATGAAATACTCAAAATCACCTCTAACCTAGATAGACATAGGATCACACAAATCAGAATGAACCAATTCTAACACATCTTTGGCTCTATACCCCTTGGCCTTAAAAGGCCTCTTGGTCATTTTACCCTCCAAGCAGGATTCACAGGTTGGGAAATCTTCCACCACTAATGAACCCAGAGGTCCATCAGCTATCAACCTTTGAATTCTGCTTAGGTTAATATGACCAAGCCTAAGATGCCAAAGATATGTTTGGTTCATCTTCGAAGGTTCTTTTCTCTTATTGAAATTAGAAGATGAGTTATTAATTTCTATTTGTATCGTCGGAGCTTTTGGTTCAAGTGTGTATAGATTTCCTATCAATGCACCCGAACAGATAATGCCCCTATTCCTTTTTATAACAACTCTATCATAAAAGAAATAGAATATCCATCCATAAACAATTAAGAAACCAAAATTAAATTCTTTCTAAATAAAGGTACATAAAGGCAATTCTTAAGAACCAAAACATTATTTTTCTCAAAAGATAAATAAATGTCCCCCACTGCAACAGCCGCCACCTTCGTGGCATCGTCCAAGTATACGGTAATCTCCCCCTCAGCCAGTCGTCTGGTTTCCTGGAACCCCTGCAAAGTATTGCAGACATGATCAGTGACTCCCGTATCTACACACCAGGTGCCGGTAGATAACACCGCTAAACATGTTTCAATGACTAGACCAAAAGATATACCTTTGTTCTGCTTGTGGTTGGGGCAGTCCTTCTTCCAGTGTCCAGTCTGCTTACAAGTGAAGCACTTGCCTTTTGGCTTCTTCACTCCTCCCTGAGTTCCTTGTTTCTTCTTCTTCTTACCTTTCGGATTAGAAGTAGAAACCATTTGGGTCACCATGGCATGCGCCTGAGCACTCTGACGAAATAGCCCCTCTGCCACCTGGAGTTCTGTCAGAAGCTCCGCCAATGAATACAACCTTTTGTTCATGTTGTAGTTCAGGCGAAACTGCTCAAAACTCCTAGGTAGAGACTGGAGAATGATATTGACCTGGGTTTCCCCATCGATCTCAGCTCCGAGGACTTCCAACTCATTCGATGAGCCATCATCTTGAGAACATGATCCCTCACGGGTGTTCCCTCAATCGTGGTGGTCGTCATCAAGTTCCTCATGACTTCCTACCTTGCAGCCTGATTCTGGTGTTTGAAAAGCTCTTTGAGATTGAGCATCATGTCATAAGCAGTGGGCATGGCTTGATGCTGATGTTGCAGTACATTTGACATAGATGCCAAAATGTAACACCGTGCCATCTCATCGGCCTTTATCCACTTCTTATAACTCTCTTTCTCCTTTTCCCCAGAATCATCCACAGGCTTAGGAGGGCACTCTTCGAGGAGTACATATTTGTATTCCTCAGCAGTCAAGACAATGTCAAGATTCCTCTTCCAATCAACATAGTTAGGTCCAGTAAGTTTATTCTCTTTTAGTATCACAACAAGCGGGTTGAAAGTCATTTTGAAAGAAAACCTAAGAATCACATAGATCAAAATATTAGATTTCAAAAAATTATTGATTCCTCAAACAATAATATTTTAAAATCAACCAACACCTCAAAACACCAAGAATATCGTATGCCACGATAGTGTGGACGTATATGAATTCTACATTTGTAAGAGGAGGTTTTACCCATTAATTTTACTATCTTGTCAACCTAACTTTTTGACAAGTAAAATTAATAGTTGGTTCCTCTTCATCCCTACAAATAAAAGCAGTGACTCCGATGGGGAGGATACATATATTTGTATCTAAGTGTTCACCATTACTCGGTACCAAGGTAATTATCTCGGGTTATGTGCCTTATGATGGGGAAGTACATACGCTCCTTAATAATTTCTTATAACCATATTCGACCTTGTGATCTGCAAACAAACTCATCCTATGGGGAGGAAGGTACTCAGAGCCGACGCGTAAGTTTGTTTGCATCACTTGTCAAATCGTAATGGAGGCCGTGAGAATTTTAAAAAAAAATATCCCTCTCCCACTTAGTAATTTAAAATTGAGGAATTTTCTAGCCTACGACATGCATATCAAAAAATAAGCAATAAATATTAAAAATAAATATTTTCCAACTATTATGGCTTTTGTCTTCAATATGTCTCCCGTTGTATCGCCATCTCGTCCGCTCCTCCTACGCCATGTACGAGCCATCCGGAGATCCGAGCCGAGAAAAAATATTTTAATTTACATTCATCGATCCTATACTCCACGAGGGAGTGTACATGAAATCTAGATCAAAAATAAACTAAAATAGAAAGAGTGGCTAAACAATGTCGTATCTAATTTACAAAAATTAAATACTAGCCTCGTCAACCCCGAGGATTCAACAAAATATACAATTACACACATATGGCCATAATAGTTGGATCCTATGCCTGTAATAAAAGAGTTGACCTACGCATATCCTACTATTATCCGACACATATAATATATGAAAAGTGCATAAAAGTAACTGAATCCTAAACACACAAAATCGGAAACCGTGGCTCTGATACCACTTGAAGGTAGGAAACTTCGCTTCCCACTTCAACTCGGTCTCTTGTTCATGGCAATCCCTTCTACGTCCCTGGATAAAAAAAAATGTATCCTTGATAAGAGGGATTACCCAAGCAACCGTGTCATCGTCGTGCTATTCGATTAGAGTAGTCACTTGAACAAACTAGTTGTTCAAGCAACCAACCCCTATTCTACGAATAGCCGCTGAATAGACGATGTACGGATCGCCGACTTTTGTGTTTATGTTCGGGGTCAATGTTATATTAGCCACAAAACAGAATATAACATTCATATAATTGAAAAAGAAATATAAACATGTTACACATGAAGATAGATAAGTGATATACCTCTCGATCTTCTATTGTATGACCTTCCTCCTTTTGGACGCCGTGTAGGCGACGATCTACCAAAAGTCGAAGCTCCTAGATCACCAATCTTCCTTCCTTGCTCGCTCCGAACAAGAGGAAGTATAGAAACAAGGCACTTCTCCTTCTTTCGACCAACCACCAAGCTCCAAGCTAGGTGCTAGCCGCTGGCCAACAAGAAGAGGAGGAAAGGAAGTGGGCGCCGGCCAAGGACTCCAAAGAATTACCCTAACCCTTGTTTCCACTGGCCAAGGAGAAGAGATTAAGAGAGTTTGGACGTCGGCCAAAAGAGGGAAGAGCTTGTATGGGCGCCGGCCACAAAGGGAGAAGAAGAATATAAGGAAAAGACTTTCCTTATTTGGTGTCGCCAACCCCAAACCCTAATCTCCAAGCTTGCCGCCCACCTTAACCCTAATCCTATCTCTAATGGGATTCCCTCTTGACGCCCACCCCCTCCTCTCCTTTTATAGAGTTAGGGATAAGCCTTGTTTTAATCTCCACCATTGGTTCTAGGGATTTAATCTCAATCGTCGGATCTAGAGATTTAATCTCTACCTTTGGATCTAGAGTTTTGTTTTCATCCATTGGATCTAGGCTTCATGAGTTATTAATAGGCTACAATAGGGACCGTGAGGAGGAGTTGGATCTTTGTCACCCAATGGATCAAGCACACATAAAGTCCGATCCATTATTGATAATCCAATCCACTAAAGGATTATCATTGATCTACCTCACCAACCCCCATAAGTTAATATGGGCTCCATATATTATATGTACATTTTCTCCCCGTGTTTAATATCTCGAATGTCCGTTGATTAATTAATTTACTGACCATTAATTAATCAACATCTAACTCCATGAGTAGTACCACTCAACCTTTTCATCATGTCGGACCAAGTCCACCTGCAGGGTTTACATGATGAACCTTATGAGCTCCTCAAGGGGACATCATCATCCTAATATATAGGACACGGTTTCCTCCTATAATCAACGACACACCATATAAATAATATCATTTCCCAACTTACCGAGCCTATCGATTTAATCTATAAATCTCGCCTATTGGTAAATCAAAGAAATGAATACTAAGTATATGTGCCCGTTATTATATCGGGATTAAGAGTATGTACAATATAATATCTGAGGTCCGATTCGATTATGTAGTCAACAATAAATCGAATCACCTCTAAGTCGGTCCTGCTTAATACACACAAAGTGTACTAGTGTGATTCTATGGTCAAGACAAACCAATACCAAATCACACTACAACCATACCAATGGTTTGTCCAAAGTCATCTCGGTTGTGAGCCTATACTTATACTTTACAAGGAGTCGATAACATGATCTCCCGTGTGACACCACACACCATGTTATCTACAATGTAATGTATTAGACAATATGCATAACCATAAAAATATGCAAACAATGATCATGTGATTCTTATTTCAAAATAAAGATGTTTATAAAAAAGATAGACTTTTCAGTATACATCCCAAAAGGTGATTGCTATCAAAAGATAGACTTCACCAAGGTTTTCTAAAATAATTTTTGAAATGTTTTTGAAAACCTATATTGGATCATGTTCCTTGGGCTCAATGTACATGACTTGTACACAAGCTTTCCCAATGATCCACCATATGATTTTACATGAGTTTGAGTTCATCTAGATGAAAAAACTATGCACCTTGAACTTAACTCATATCCTATTATCTCACATATATCTAGGGTGTTTAAAACACATAAAAGTCAATGTGATGTGAGATGTGAGTTTTGTTCATCCTAATCTTGGGTTTCATGCATTTTTCTAAGGCAACCCTACTTGATTCCCTTATGAATGGGACTCCAAGTCATGGCATTGTCCTTAAATCAATTTTCATTAACTTAAATGCATGAAGTATGATCATGGCATAAATGATAGAATAATAAAGCATGGCCAAAGATAATGATGTCATGGCATATGATATAATTTAAGCATACATGACATTTAACCTAACCCTAAACATGATCATGACAAATTAAATGATTGAAAATAGATATGATGTCAGGGCATGTAATATGGAAAACAAGGCATGACATATAAAATGTATGGGTATAATAATAGCTAAATTTTAATATTAATTATCATTTGTTATTATTAAGTATATTTTTCCATATTGTCACTTTTCTCCCTAGTGTGCCAAAAACCCAAAATGACACACTATGACCTCTAAACCTAAATTGTGCCAATTTAATTTATTTTTCATAATTCCAAAAATGTATTGACACATCCTAAAATCTTTTAGGATCATAATATAAATTCTATTTTCAAGGTATCCATAACCTTTGAAAATTTCCTAAAGTGTCACCTTTACCATGGTTAGGTTAACTACCTTTCCATTTAAAGTTGGCACACCCTAAACCCATCTAGCATGAATCAATCACGCTCTTAGGAACCCAAAACCTATTTGAGCTCCTAGGGTACTAGGTATTCCTTAGGGATAACCTCCCTAGATACCTTCCTAATGACCCTTCTAGGCTTGTTAGCCTTGGTCATTGTGGTCATACCAAGGTTGACTCTAGGGGTAACTCCCCTTGCAACCTTCTTAGTGGCTTCCCTAGGTTTCCTTGAAACCCTAGTATTGGGATGTATACTGAAAAGTCTATCTTTTGTATGAACATCTTTGTTTTGAAATAAGAATCACATGATCATTGTTTGCATATTTATGGTTATGCATATTGTCTAATACATTACATTGTAGATAACATGGTGTGTAGTGTCACACGGGAGATCATGTTATCAGTTCCTTGTAGAGTATAAGTAAAGGCTCGCAACCGAGATGATTTTAAACAAATCATTGGTATGATTGTAGTGTGATTTGGTATTGGTTTATCTTGACCATAGAATTACACTAGTACACTTTGTATCTATTAAGCAGGACCGACTTAAAAGTGATTCGATTTATTGCTAACAACATAATTGAATCGGACCTCGGATATTATGTTGTACATGCTATTAATCCCGATATAATAACAGGCACATATACTTAGTATTTATTTCTTTGATTTACTAATGAGCGAGATTTATAGAGTAAATCGATAGGCTCGGTAAGTTGAAAAATGATATTATTTATATAGTGTGCCATTGATTATAGGAGGAAATCCTGTCCTATATATTAGGATGATGATGTCCCCTTGAGGAGCTCATAAGGTTCATCATGTAAACCCTACAGGTGGACTTGGTCTGGCATGATGATAAGGTTGAGTGGTACTACTCATGGAGTTAGAAGTTGATTAATTAATTGTCAGTAAATTAATTAATCGACAGACATTCGAGATCTTAAACATGGGGAGATAAATGTACAAATAATATATGGAGTCCATAGTAGCTTATGGGGGTTGGTGAGGTAGATCAATGATGATCCTCTAGTGGAATGGATTATCATTAATGGATCGGACTTTATGTGGGCTTGATCCATTGGGTGGCCAAGATCCAACTCCTCCTCATGGTCCCTATTGTAGCCTATTAAAACATCATGGAGCCTAGATCCGATGATGGAAAATGAAATTCTAGATACGACGATGGAGATTAGATCTCTAGATCCAACAGTGGAGATTAAATCTCTATATCTGACGGTGGAGATTAAATCTCTATATCCGACGGTGGAGATTAAATCTCTAAGTCCGACGGTTGAGATTAAATCTCTAGATCCGACGGTTGAGATTAAATCCCTAGATCTGATGGTGTAGATTGAAGAAGGCTTAAGCCTAACTCTATAAATAAGGCTTAAGGGGTGGGCGGCAACAACATAAGGGAGGCTTGAGTTTTGGATTGGACGACTAGGGTTTTGGAGGAGGCATTGGGCGGTAACACAAGGGGAAGTTTTTCCTTCTTCCTAGGGTTTTGGCCGGCGCCCATCTTCTCTATTCCTCTCCTTGGCCGGCATCCAATCTTCTTCCTCTCATCCTTGTCCGGCGGCAAGTGCTAGGGTCTCTTCCCTTGGAGCTTTTGGCTAGAGCCCATACTCCTTGTTCTCTCCTTGGCCGGCGGCAATCACCAAGCAAGGTGCCTTGGTGGTCGGTTCTAGATAGGAGAAGAGTTTTGTTTTATTCTTCCTTTTGTTCGGAGCGAGCAAAGAAAGGAAGAACGTGATCTAGGAGGCTTTGACTTTTGGAAGATCGTCGCCCACACGACGTCCAAAAGGAGGAAGGACATACAATAGAAGATCGAGAGGTATAATGCTTGTTTATGTTATTTTGTATTATGTCTATAATTGTTTTCAATTATATGTGGCTAATTTACTTAGACCCCGAATACAAACACAAAAATCGGCGATCCGTACAACGTCTGTTCCGCGGCTAATCGAAGAATAGAGGATGGTTGCTTGAACAAAAAGTTTGTTCAAGTGACCACTCTAATCGAATAGCACGACAATGGAACGGTAGCTTGGGTAATCCCTAATTGTCATGGATTAATTTTTTTTAATCCGGGGATGAAGACGAGATCACCATGAACAAGTAATCGAGTTGAAGTAGGAAGTGAAGTTTCCTACCTTCAAGTGGTATCATGGCCACGGTTTCTGGTTTTGTGTGTTTAGGATTCGGTTACTTTTATGCCCTTTTCATATATTATATGTGCCAGATAATAGTAGGATGTGCGTAGGTTAACTTTTTTGTTGCAGGCATAGGATCCAACTATTATGGTCATATGTGTGTATGTGATTGTATGTGTGTAATTGTATATTATTTGAATCCTCGGGGTTGACGAGGCTAGTATTTAATTTTTGTAATTAAGTACGACATTATTTAGCCACTCTTTTTTATTTTAGTTTACTTTTGATCTAGATTTCATGTACACTCCTTCATGGACTATAGGATCGATGGATGTAGATTAAAATAGTTATTCTCGGCTCGGATCTTTGGATGGCTTGTACATGGAGTAGGGAGGAGCGGACGAGATGGCGATACGACGGGAGGCATATTGGAGACAAAAGTCATAAGAGTTGGAAAATATTTTTTTTCATATTTATTGCTTCTTGTTTGATATGCATGTCGTAGGCTAGGAAAATTCCTCAATTTTAAATTACTAAGTGGGAACGGGATATTTTTATAAATTCCCATGGCCTCGATTACGATTTGACATGTGATGCAAATAAACTTGCGCATCGACTCTGAGTGCCTTCCTCCCCATTGGATGAGTTTGTTTGCGGATCATAGGGTCGAATATGGTTATAGGAAATTATTAAAGAGCGTGTGTACTTCCCCATCGGAAGGTGCATAACCCGAGATAATTGCCTTGGTACCGAGTAATGGTGAACACTTAGATGCAAATAGGAGTTTCCTCCCCATCGGAGTCACTGCTTTTATTTGTAGGGCCGAAGAGGAACCAACTATTAATTTTATTTGTCAAAAAGTTAGGTTGACAAGATAGTAAAATTAATGGGTAAAAGCTCCTCTTACAATTGTAGAATTCGTATACATCCACACTATCGTAGCATACAATATTCTCAATGTCTTGAGGTGTTGGTTGATTTTAAAATTTTATTGTTTGAGGAATCAATAATTTTTTGAAATTTAATATTTTGATCTATGTGATTCTTAGGTTTTTCAAAATGACTTTCAACCCACTTGCTGTGATACTGAAAGAAAATAAACTTACTGGACCCAATTATGTTGATTGGAAGAGTAATCTTGACATTGTCTTGACTGTTGAGGAATACAAATATGTACTCCTCGAAGAGTGCCCTCCTAAGCCTATGGATAATTCTGGGGAAAAGGAGAAGGAGAGTTATAAGAAGTGGATTAACGGTGATGAGATGGCGCGATGTTACATTTTGGCATCTATGTCAAATGTACTGCAACATCAGCATCAAGCCATGCCCACTGCTTATGACATGATGCTCAATCTCAAAGAGCTTTTCGGACACCAGAATCGGGCTGCAAGGCAGGAAGCCATGAGGAACTTGATGACGACTACCATGATCGAGGTAACTCCCGTGAGGGATCATGTTCTCAAGATGATGGCTCATTTGAATGAGCTGGAAGTCCTAGGAGCTGAGATCGATGGGGAAACCCAGGTCGATATCATTCTCCAATCTCTACCTAAGAGTTTTGAGTAGTTTTGCCTGAACTACAACATGAATAAAAGGTTGTATTTATTGGCGGAGCTTCTGATAGAACTCCAGGCGACAGAGGGGCTATTTTGTCAGAGTGCTCAGGCGCAGGCCATGGTTGCTGAAAAGGTTTCTACTTCTAAGCCGAAAGGTAAGAAGAAGAAGAAACAAGCTGGGGCATAGGTGGCGGGAGGATCTCAAGGAGGAGTGAAGAAGCCGAAAGGCAAGTTCTTCACTTGCAAGCAGACTGGACACTTGAAGAAGGACTGCCCCAACCGGAAGCAGAACAAAGGTATATCTTTTGGTCTAGTCGTTGAAACATGTTTAGCGGTGTTATCTACCGGCACCTGGTGTGTAGATACGGGAGCCACTGATCATGTCTGCAATACATTGCAGGGGTTCCAGATAACCAGACGACTGACTGAAGGGGAAATTACCATCTACTTGGGTGATGCTACGAAGGTAGTGGTTGTTGCAGTGGGAGATGTTTATTTGTCTTTTGAGAGGAATAAAGTTTTTGTTCTTAAAAATTGCCTTTATGTACCTTTATTTAGAAAGAATTTGATTTCGATTTCTAAATTGTTTATGGATGGATATTCTATTTCTTTTAATGACAGAGTTGTTATAAAAAGGAATAGAGAGATTATCTGTTCTAGTGCATTGATAGAAAATTTATACACTTGAACCAAAAGCTCCCACAATGCAAATAGAAGTGAATAATTCATCTTCTAATTCCAATAAGAGAAAAGAACCTTCGAAGATGAACCAAACATATCTTTGGCATCTAAGGCTAGGTCATATTAACCTAAGTAGAATTCAAAGGTTGATAGCTGATGGACCTCTGGGTTAATTAGTGGTGGAAGATTTTCCAACCTGCGAATCTTGCTTGGAGGGTAAAATGACCACGAGGACTTTTAAGGCCAAGGGGTATAGAGCCAAAGATGTGTTGGAATTGGTTCATTCTGATTTTTGTGGTCATATTTCTATCCAGGCTAGAGGTGGTTTTGAATATTTCGTCTCTTTTATAGATGATTATTCAAGATATAAATACATTTACTTGATGTGCTGCAAGTCTGAATGCTTTGACAAGTTCAAAGAATTCAAGGCTGATGTGGAGAAACGTCAAAGTAAAAGTATCAAGACACTACGATCTGATCATGGTGGTGAGTACCTCTTGGGAGAGTTTAGGAATTACTTATCAGAGGCTGGGATTCAATCCCAATTGTCTGCACCTGGCACACCCCAGCAGAATGGTGTAGCAGAGCGAAGGAATAAGACTCTTATGGATATGGTTAGATCGATGATGAGTTATTCTGAGTTGCTAGATTCGTCCTGGGGGTATGCTTTAGATACGACAGTGTATATTCTAAACTTGGTATAATCTAAATTAGTGCATTCTACTCCCACAGAATTGTGGACTGGGCGAAAGCCTAGTCTAAGACATATTCGGATATGGGGGAGTCTAGTACATGTGCTGAAGACAGATGCTAGTAAGTTGGAACCTCGTACAGAAGTGCGCATGTTTGTTGGCTATCCTAGAGGAACGAAAGGTGGTTTGTTTTATAGTCCTAGAGATCAGAGGGTGATCGTTAGCACGAACGCCAAATTTCTAGAGGAAGACTATGTGATGAACCACAAACTCATGAGTAAGATTGTTTTGGAGGAATTAAGAGGGGAAGTCACAACTTCAGTACCACCGGTACAAGAGGATATACCACAAGTCACTGCACTGCGTGTCACAGAGGATACATAGGTGATACCTCATCGTAGTGGGAGGGTTGTTAGACAGCCTGCTAGATTCATGTTCTTGGAAGAATCTTCTGATTTGATCCCTGGCGAACATGAACCTGATCCCTGGACATATGATGAGGTGATCCAAGATAAAGATGTGGTATTTTGGCAAAGTACGATGAATTCTGAGATAGAATCTATGGATTCAAATCAAGTCTGGGAGCTAGTAGAACTACCCAATGGTGTAAAAGCCATTAGATACAAGTGGATCTACAAAAGAAAGAGAGGAATAGATGAGAAGGTTGAGACCTTCAAAGCGAGGCTTTTTGCAAAAGGGTATACTCAGAAAGAGGGCATCGATTATGAGAAGACCTTTTCGCCGGTAGCCATGCTTAAGTCTATCTGAATTCTCTTATGTATTGTTGCTCATATGGATTATGAGTTTGGCAGATGAATGTCAAGACAGCTTTCCTTAATGGAAGTCTTGAGGAAAATAACTATATGAAGCAACCAGAGGGATTCATTGCAAAAGGCAAAGAGCATCTTGTGTGCAAGCTTAATCGGTCCATTTATGGATTGAAGCAAGATTTGAGGTCTTGGAACATCCGCTTTGATGAGGTAATCCAGTCTTATGGATTTATTCAAAGTCCGGATGAGTCTTGTGTATACAAGAGATGTGACAGAAACGTAGTGATATTTCTTGTACTATACGTAGATGATATTTTCTTAATTGGCAACATTGTCAAGGTGTTATCGGACGTAAGGGTATGGTTGTCAAAACAGTTTGATATGAAGGACTTAGAAGAAGTGGGACACATCCTTGGGATCAAGGTTATAAAGGATCGCAAGAAAAGGATGTTGTGCTTATCTCAAGCTTCATACATAGACACCATTATGGATCGTTTTATCATGCAAAACTCCAAGAAAGGTTTTCTACCATTTAGGAATGGAGTTCCTTTATCTATGGAGATGTGTCCTAGAACATCTAAGGAGATAAAGGAGATGAAGGCAGTTCCTTATGCTTCGGCAGTAGGAAGCCTCATGTATGTCATGCTATGTACGAGGTTGGATATCTGTTTTGCCATGGGCATGGTCAGCAGATATCAGAGTAATCCGGGACAGGGACATTGGACAGCGGTAAAGCATATATTGAAGTACCTGAGAAGGACTAGGGATTATATGCCAGTTTACTAGACAGACCAATTACTCCCTGTGGGTTACACAGATTCCGACTTCCAATCAGATAGGGATAACAGTAAGTCTACCTCAAGTTTTGTGTTTACTTTGGGAGGTGGAGGCATTGTATGGAGGAGTGTCAAGCAGAAATGCGTGGCGGACTCTACCATGGAAGCTAATTATGTGGCAGCCTTTGAGGTGGCCAAAGAAGCTGTGTGGCTCAGGAACTTCTTGATGGACTTAGATGTGATTCCTGGTTTGGCTAGAACTACCACAATTTTGTTAAGATTTATACTGAAAAGTCTATCTTTTGTATGAACATCTTTATTTTTGAAATAAGAATCACATGATCATTGTTTGCATATTTTTATGGTTATGCATATTGTCTAATATGTTACATTGTAGATAACATGGCGTGTGGTGTCACACGGGAGATCATGTTATCGGCTCCTTGTAAAGTATAAGTAAAGGCTCACAACCGAGATGACTTTGGACAAACCATTGGAATGGTTGTAGTGTGATTTGATATAGGTTTGTCTTGACCATAGAATCATACTAGTGCACTTTGTGTGTATTGAGCAGGACCGACTTATAGGTGATTTGATTTATTGCTGACTACATAATCGAATCGGACCTCAGATATTATATTGTACATGCTATTAATCCCGATATAATAACGGGCACATATACTTAGTAGTCATCTCTTTGATTTACCAATGGGCGAGATTTATAGATTAAATCGATAGGCTCGGTAAGTTGCGAGATAATATTATTTATATGTTGTGCCGTTGATTATAAGAGGAAATCGTGTCCTATATATTAGGATGATGATGTCCTCTTGAGGAGCTCATAAGGTTCATCATGTAAACCCTACAGGTGGACTTGGTCCGGCATGATGAAAAGGTTGAGTGGTACTACTCATGGAGTTAGATGTTGATTAATTAATGGTCAGTAAATTAATTAATCGACGGACATTCAAGATCTTAAACATAAGGAGAAAATGTACAAATAATATATGGATCCCATATTATCGTATGAGGGTTGGTGAGGTAGATCAATGATAATCCTTTAGTGGATTGGATTATCATTTATGGATCAGACTTTATGTGGGCTTGATCCATGGGTGGCCAAGATCCAACTCCTCCTCATGGTCCCTAATGTAGCCTATTAACACCTCATGAAGCTTAGATCCAATGGATAGAAATAAAACTCTAGATCCAAAGGTAGAGATTAAATCTCTAAGATCCGACGGTTGAGATTAAATCTCTAGATCCGACAGTTGAGATTAAATCCCTAGAACCAATGGTGGAGATTAAAATGAGGCTTATCCCTAACTCTATAAAAGGAGTACAAGGGGTTGGCATGGAGTTTAAATCAAGAGGAGTTAGGGTTTTGGGGTTGGCGGCAAGAAGAGGAGCTAGGGTTTGGGCTTGGGCAGCACCTAATAAGGAAAGTTTTCCTTGCTTCTTCTTCTTCCTTTAGCTGTCGGTGCCCATTCAAGTTCTTCCAGCTCTTGGCCAGCGTCAAAACTCCTCCTTCTTCTTCTCCTTGAGTAGTGGAAACAAGACTTAGGGCTTTCCCTTGGTGTCTTGGTCGGTTTCTATCATCATCTCCTCCTCCTAGTTGGCCGGCGGCAAGGATTCCCCTTGTTACTTGTTGGTTGGCTATAGGAAGGAGAAGAACCTTGTTTCTATTCTTCCTCTTGCTCGAAACGAGCAAGGAAGGAAGATTGGTGATCTAGGAGCTTCAACTTTTGGTAGATCGTCGTCCACACGACTTCCGAAAGGAGGAGGTCATACATTAGAAGATCGAGAGGTATATCTATTCTCTATTCTCTTTTGTTACTTGCTTGTATTTGTTTTTCCAATATGAGCATGATATATTCTGTTTGTGGCTAAATAATACTTGGATCCCGAACATAAATACAAAAGCCGGTGATCCGTACATCGTCTATTCCGCGGCTACTCGTAGAATAGAGGTTGGTCGCTTGAACAACGAGTTTGTTCAAGTGACCTCTCTAAACGAATAGCACGACGATGACTTGATTGTTTGGGCAATCTCTTTTGTCTAGGATTTAATTTTTTTAATCCGGGGACATCAGTGGGATCGCCATGAACAAACAACCAAGGTGAAGTGGGAAGCGAAGTTTCCCCTCACGGACTCGATAAGCAAAACCCTACAATTGGTATCAGAGCAAAGGTTTCCAGTTTTGTGTGTTTAGGATTCGGTTAATTTTTATGCACTTTTCATATATTATATGTGCCAGATAATATTAGGATATGCGTAGTTTAACTCTTTGATTGCAGGCATAAGATCCGACTATTATGGCCATATGTGTGTATGTGATTGTATGTGTATATTTTGTTGAATCCTCGGGGTTGACGAGGCTAGTATTTAGTTTTTGTAAATTTGATACGGCATTGTTTAGCCACTCTTTTTATTTTAGTTTACTTTCGATCTAGATTTCATGTACACTCCCTCGTGGAGTATAGGATCGATGGATGTAAATTAAAATAGATTTTAGTCTCGGCTTGGATCTCCAGATGGCTCGTACATGGCGTAGGAGGAGTGGACGAGAAGGCGATGCGACAAGAGACATATTGAAGACAAAAGCCATAATAGTTGGAAAATAATTTATTTTTCATATTTATTGCTTATTGTTTGATATGCATGTCGTTGGCTAGAAAATTCCTCATTTTAAATTACTAAGTGGGAGAGGGATATTTTTATAAATTCCCATGGCCTCCATTACGATTTGACAAGTGATGCAAACAAACTTGCGCGTCGGCTTTGAGTGCCTTCCTCCCCATCGGATGGGTTTGTTTGCAGATCACAAGGTCGAATATGGTTATAGGAAATTATTAAGGAGCATGTGTACTTCCCCATCGTTAGGCACATAACCCGAGATAATTACCTTGATACCAAGTAATGGTGAACACTTAGATACAAATATAAGTATCCTCCCCATCGGAGTCACTGCTTTTATTTGTAGGGCCAAAGAGAAACCAACTATTAATTTTACTTGTCAAAAAGTTAGGTTGACAAGATAGAAAAATTAATGGGTAAAACCTCCTCTTACAAATGTAGAATTCGTATACGTCCACACTATCGTGGCATATGATATTCTCGGTGTTTTGAGGTGTTGGTTGATTTTAAAATTTTATTGTTTGAGGAATCAATAATTTTTTTGAAATCTAATGTAATGATCTATGTGATTCTTAGAATTTTCAAAGATGACTTTCAGTCCACTTGATATCATACTAAGGGAAAATAAACTTACTATACCCAAATAATGTTGATTGGAAAAGAATCTAGATATGTCTTAACTGCTAAGGAGTACAAGTATGTACTCTTCGAAGAGTGTCCTCCTAAGCCTGTGAATGAGCTGGAAGTCCTTGGAGCTGAGATCGATGGGGAAACTCAGGTCGATATCATTCTACAGTCGACAGAAAGGCTTGCTCAGGCTAAGGCCATGGTTGCTCAGAAGGTTTCTACTTCTAAGCCGGAAGGCAAGAAGAAGAAGAAACAAGGTGGAGCAAAGGTGGTGGGAGGATCTCAGGGAGGAGTGAAGAAGCCAAAAGACAAGTACTTCACTTGCAAGCAGAATGGACATTAGAAGAAGGACCGTCCCAATTCGAAGCAAGAACAAAGGTATATCCTTTGGTCTAGTCGTTGAAACATGGTTAGCGGTATTATCTACCGACACCTAGTGTGTAGATACAGGAGCCTCTGATCATGTCTGCAATACTTTGCAGGGGTTCCAGGAAACCCAATGATGAGCTGAGGGAGAGATTATCATTTACTAGGACAATGCCATGAAGGTGGCGGCTATTGTAGTGGGAGATGTTTTATCTTTTGAGAAAAATAAAGTTTTGGTTCTTAAGAATTGCCTTTATGTACCTTTATTTAGAAAGAATTTAATTTTAGTTTCTAAATTGTTTATGGATGGATATTCTATTTCTTTTAATGACAGAGTTGTTATAAAAAGGAATAGGAAGAATATCTGTTCAGGTACATTGATAAAAAATTTGTACACACTTGAACCAAAACCTCCCACGATGCAAATTGAAGTTAATAACTCATCTTCTAATTCCAATAAGAGAAAAGAACCTTCGAAGATGAACCAAACATATCTTTGGCATCTTAGGCTTAGTCATATTAACCTAAGCAGAATTCAAAGGTTGATAATGTTGGAATGTATACTGAAAGCCTAGCTCTTTTTGTATGAACATTTTATTTTGAAATAAGAATCACATGATCATTGTTTGCATTTTATATATTCATTATATATGTGTGCATATTGTCTAATATTTTACATTGTAGATAACATGGTGCTTGGTGTGGCACAGAAGATCATGTTATCAGTACCTTGTAAAATATAAGTAAAGGCTCACAACCAAGATGGTTTTGGACAAACCATTGACATGGTTGTAGTGTAGCTTGGTATTGTTTTATCTTGAACATAGAGTTACACTAGTACACTTAGGTGTATTGAGTAGGACCGACATAGAGGTGATTCAATTTAGTACTGACTACATAATTGAATCGGACCTCGGATATTATGTTGTACATGCTCTTAATCCCGATATAATAACGGGCACATGTACTTAGTATTTATTTCTTTGATTTACCAGTGGGTGAGATTTAGATGGATTAAATCAATATGCCCGGTAAGTTGGGAAATAATATTATTTATATGGTGTGTCATTGATTATAGGAGGAAACCGTGTCCTATATATTAGGTTGATGATGTCCCCTTGAGGAGCTCATAAGGTTCATCATGTAAACCCAGCTGGTTGACTTAGTCAACATGATGATAAGGTTGAGTGGTACTACTCGAGGAATTAGATGTTAATTAATTGATGGTCAGTAAATCAATTAATTGATGGACATTCGATATCTTAAACACGGGGAGATTAATGTACAAATAATATATGGAGCCCATATTGATTTATGGGGGTTGGTGAGGTAGTTCAATGATGATCCTCTAGTGGAATGGAACATCATTGATGGATCAAGTTTGTGTGGTTCCGATCCATCGGGTGGCCAAGACCCAACTCCTCCTTATAGTCCCTATCGTAGCCTAATATAATCCTTATGAAGTCTAGATCCAAGAATGTAAAACAAAACCTAGAACCAACGGTTGGGATTAAATCCCTAGATCCGATGGTTGGATGAAACCCTAGAACCAACGGTTGGGATTAAATCCCTAGATCCGATGGTTAGGATGAAACCCTAGAATCAACGGTTGGGATTAAATCTCTAGATCTGACGGTTGGGATGAAACCCTAGAACCAACGGTTGGGATGAAACCTTAGATCCGAAGGTTGGGATGAAATCATAGATCCGATGGTTGGGATTAAACCCTAGATCCGACGGTTGGGATAAAACCCTAGATTCAACGGTGGAGATTAAATCCCTAGATCCGACAGTGGAGATTAAAGGAGGCTTAAGCCCTATTCTATAAATAGATGCTTAGGGTTGGGCGGCAATAATGATCAAGAATTGGTTTTGGAATTAGGGTTTGGCTCTTGGAGAGGTGGGCGGCTAGGGTTTGGAGCAAAAGTGGGCGGCAACTATCTTCTTCCTTCTAGTTGTTGCCGGCGCCCAACTTGCACCATCAATACTTGGCCGGCGCCCAACCTTAAGGCTTTTCTCTTCTTCCTTAGCCGGCGGTTCTCCTCCCATTGGTGTCCGGTTCTCTTCCTCCTCCCTATTCTCCAAAGTGGCCGGCGGCAACTCTTCTTGAAGTTGGCCGGCGCATCATCCATTGCTCCTTGGCCGGCGGTTGCACCAAATTCCCTAATTTGGTGGCCGGTTCTAGATAGGAAAGGTATTTGTGAGTTCTTCTCTTTGTTCGCAGCGGACAAGGTAGAGAAGAAAGCGATCTAGAAGGCTTCTACTCATGGAGGATCTTCGTCCACACGTCGTCCACGAGAAGGATAGGACATACGGTAGAAGATCGTGAGGTATAAAGTTATTTTAACTTTATGTACAGATCTGAGCATGTTCTTATTTGTTTTGATTATGCATGTGTGTGTATGAATATATATTGTATAATCATGAACCCCGAAGACAAACACAAAAACCGGCGATCCATCCGTCGTCTCTTCCGTGGCTAACCAACTAGAAGAGTTGTGTTGCTTGAACAACTAGTTTGTTCAAGCGACCACTCAAGTTGTTAGCACAACGACGAATAGGTTGTGCTAAGGAAGCTCATCCCATCCGGATTAATTCTTTCTTTAGTGAAAATTTTAATCCGGGGACATGGGAGCCAATGAGCCTCCGAAGCAACCACCCTTCAATTGGTATCAGAGCCACGGTTTCCGGTTTTGTGTGTTTTGGATTCGGTTAATTTTTTATGCACTTTTTCATATATTATATGTGTCGGATAATAGTAGGATATGCGTAGTTTAACTCTTTGGTTGCAGGCATAAGATCCGACTATTATGGCCATGTGTGTGTATGTGAATGGATGTGTGTAAAAATTTATTATTTGAATCCTCGGGGTTGACGAGGCTAGATTAATTTTTAATTTTTGTAATTAAATACGGCATTGTTTAGCCGATCATTTTAGTTTACTTTCGATCTAGATTATTTGTACACTCTTTCGTGGAGTATAGGATCGATGGATGTAAATAAAATGATTTATCTCGGCTCGGAACTCTTTGGTGACTTGCGCACGGGAAAAGATGGAGCGGACGAGGTGGCGACACGACGGGATGCATATTGGAGGACAATGCCATAATAGTTGGAAAAATTCTATTTTTTTCCATATTTATTGCTTATTTGTTTTATATGCATGTTGTGTGTGCTTTAAAATTCCTCATTTTCAATTTACTAAGTGGGAGAGGGATATTTTAATTAATTTCCACGGCCTCCATTACAATTTGACGTGTGATGCAACAAACTGTCGGCTGAGTGCCTTCCTCCCGAGGACGGGTTTGTTTGGATCACTAGGTCAAATAATGGTTATAGGAAATTATCTAGGAGCATGTGTACTTCCACAGAGGTAAGGCACATAATCCAAAATAATTCCCTTAGTATCGTGTAATGGTGCACACTTAGATACAAATAAAAGTATCCTCCCCATAGGAGTCACTGCTTTTATTTGTAGGGCCAAAGAGGAATCAACTATTAATTTTATTTGTCAAAAATTAAGGTTGACAATATAATAAAATTAATGGGTAAAACCTCCTCTTACAAATGTAGAATTCGTATACGTCCACACAGAGTGGCATGCGATATTCTCGGTGTTTTGAGGTGTTGGTTGATTTCGGGATTTTATTGTTTTGAGGAATCAATAATATTTGAAATCTAATATTTTGATCATTGTGATTTTTAGGATTTTCAAATGGCTTTCAACCCACTTGCTGTGATTTTAAAAGAAAACAAACTTACTAGTCCAAACTACATTGATTGGAAAAGAAACCTGGATATTGTCTTAACTGCGGATGAGTACAAATTTGTACTCTTCGAGGTCTGTCCTCCTAAGCCCTCAGATGACTCTGATGAAAAGGAGATAGAACGTTATAAGAAATGGGTTAAGGCAGATGAGATGGCGCGGTGTTACATTTTGGCATCTATGTCAAATGTGCTGCAACATCAACATCAGGCCATAGCCACAGCTTATGACATTATGTTCAATCTCAAGGAACTTTTCGGACATCAGAGTAGGGCAGCTAGGCAGGAGGCTATGAGAAATTTTATGACGACCTCCATGATCGAGGGAACACCCGTTAGGGATCATGTTCTCAAGATGATGGCTCATCTTAATGAGATGGAAGTCCTCGGAGCTGAGATCGATGGGGAAACCCAGGTCGATATCATTCTCCAGTCTTTGCCTAGGAGTTTTGAGCAGTTCCGCCTCAACTACAACATGAACAAGAGGTTGTATTCATGAAGGAGCTTCCGATGTAACTCCAAAGCAGAGGGGCTTTTTCGTCAGAGTTCTCAAGCCATGGTCGCTCAGAAGGTTTCTTCCTCTAAACCGAAAGGTAAGAAGAAGAAGAAGCAAGGTGGAGCGAAGAAGGTGGCAACAGGACCTCAGGCAGGAGTGAAGAAGTCGAAAGGCAAGTGCTTCACTTGCAAGCAGACTGGACATTGGAAGGCGGACTGTCCTCGCCGAAAGAACAAAGGTATATCTTCTTGTTTAGTTGTTGAAACATGTTTAGCGGTGTTATCTACCAGTGCCTGGTGTGTAGATACAGGAGCCACTGATCATGTCTACAATACTTTGCAGGGGTTCCAGGAAACCCGACGACTAGCTGAGGGAGAGATTACCGTCTTCATGGGAAATGCTTCAAAGGTGGCGGCTATTGCAGTGGGAGACGTTTATTTATCTTTTGATAGGAATAAAGTTTTGGTTTTGAGAAATTGTCTTTATGTACCTACTTTTAGAAAGAATTTAATTTCAGTTTCTAAATTGTTTATGGATGGGTATTCTGTTTCTTTTAATGACAAAGTGGTTATAAAAAGAAATAGGGAGATTATCTGTTCTGGTACATTGGTTGGCAATTTATATACTCTTGAACCAAAAACTCCCACGATGCATATAGAAATCAATAACTCATCTTCTAAATCTAATAAGAGAAAAGAACCTTCGCAAATGAACCAAACATATCTTTGGCATCTAAGGCTTGGTCATATTAACCTAAGCAGAATTCAAAGGTTGATAGCCGATGGACCTTTGGGTTCATTAGTGGTGGAGGATCTCCCAACCTGCGAATCTTGCTTGGAAGGTAAAATGACCAAGAGGCCTTTCAAGGCCAAGGGGTATAGAGCCAAAGATGTGTTAGAATTGGTTCATTCTGATTTGTGCGGTCCTATGTCTATCCAGGCAAGAGGTGGCTTTGAATACTTCGTCTCATTTATAGACGATTATTCAAGGTATGGATACATTTACTTGATGCGCCACAAGTCTGAATGCTTTGACAAGTTCAAAGAATTCAAGGCTGATGTGGAGAACCGTCAAGGTAAAAGTATCAAGACATTACGATCTGATCGTGGTGGCGAGTACCTCTTGGGAGAGTTTAGGAGTTACTTACCAGAGGCTGGGATTCAATACCAATTGTCTGCACCTGGCACACCCCAGCAGAATGGTGTAGCGGAGCGAAGGAATAGGACTCTTACGGAGATGGTCAGATCGATGATGAGTTAATAAGAATCACATGATCATTGTTTGCATTTTATATATTCATTATATATGTGTGCATATTGTCTAATATTTGACATTGTAGATAACATGGTGCTTGGTGTGGCACAGAAGATCATGTTATCAGTACCTTGTAAAATATAAGTAAAGGCTCACAACCAAGATGGTTTTGGACAAACCATTGATATGGTTGTAGTGTAGCTTGGTATTGTTTTATCTTGAACATAGAGTTACACTAGTACACTTAGGTGTATTGAGTAGGACCGACATAGAGGTGATTCAATTTAGTACTGACTACATAATTGAATCGGACCTCGGATATTATGTTGTACATGCTCTTAATCCCGATATAATAACGGGCACATGTACTTAGTATTTATTTCTTTGATTTACCAGTGGGTGAGATTTAGATGGATTAAATCAATATGCCCGGTAAGTTGGGAAATAATATTATTTATATGGTGTGTCGTTGATTATAGGAGGAAACCGTGTCCTATATATTAGGTTGATGATGTCCCCTTGAGGAGCTCATAAGGTTCATCATGTAAACCCAGCTGGTTGACTTAGTCAACATGATGATAAGGTTGAGTGGTACTACTCGAGGAATTAGATGTTAATTAATTGATGGTCAGTAAATCAATTAATTAACGGACATTCGATATCTTAAACACGGGGAGATTAATATACAAATAATATATGGAGCCCATATTGATTTATGGGGGTTGGTGAGGTAGTTCAATGATGATCCTCTAGTGGAATGGAACATCATTGATGGATCAAGTTTGTGTGGTTCCGATCCATCGGGTGGCCAAGACTCAACTCCTCCTTATGGTCCCTATCGTAGCCTAATATAATCCTTATGAAGTCTAGATCCAAGAATGTAAAACAAAACCTAGAACCAACGGTTGGGATTAAATCCCTAGATCCGATGGTTGGATGAAACCCTAGAACCAACGGTTGGGATTAAATCCCTAGATCCAATGGTTAGGATGAAACCCTAGAATCGACGGTTGGGATTAAATCCCTAGATCCGACGGTTGGGATGAAACCGTAGAACCGACGGTTGGGATGAAACCTTAGATTCGAAGGTTGGGATGAAATCCTAAATCCGATGGTTGGGATTAAACCCTAGATCCGACGATTGGGATAAAACCCTAGATCCGACGGTGGAGATTAAAGGAGGCTTAAGCCCTATTCTATAAATAGATGCTTAGGGTTGGGCGGCAATAATGATCAAGAATTGGTTTTGGAATTAGGGTTTGGCTCTTGGAGAGGTGGGCGGCTAGAGTTTGGAGCAAAAGTGGGCGGCAACTATCTTCTTCCTTCTAGTTGTTGCCGGTGCCCAACTTGCACCATCAATACTTGGCCGGCGCCCAACCTTAAGGCTTTTCTCTTCTTCCTTAGCCAGCGGTTCTCCTCCCATTGGTGGCCGGTTCTCTTCCTCCTCCCTATTCTCCAAAGTCGGCAACTCTTTCAAGTTGGCCACAGATCATCCATTGCTCCTTGGCCGGCGGTTGCACCAAATTCCCTAATTTGGTGGCCAGTTCTAGATAGGAAAGGTATTTGCGAATTCTTCTCTTTGTTCGCAGCGGACAAGGTAGAGAAGAAAGCGATCTAGAAGGCTTCTACTCGTGGAGGATCTTCGTCCACACGTCGTCCACGAGAAGGATAGGACATACGGTAGAAGATCGTGAGGTATAAAGTTATTTTAACTTTATGTACAGATCTGAGCATGTTCTTATTTGTTTTGATTATGCATGTGTGTGTATGAATATATATTGTATAATCATGGACCCCGAAGACAAACACAAAAATCGACGATCCATCCGTCGTCTCTTCCGCGGCTAACCAACTAGAAGAGTTGTGTTGCTTGAACAACTAGTTTGTTCAAGCGACCACTCAAGTTGTTAGCACGACGACGAATAGGTTGTGCTAAGGAAGCTCATCCCATCCGGATTAATTCTTTCATTAGTGAAAATTTTAATCCGGGGACATGGGAGCCAATGAGCCTCCGAAGCAACCACCCTTCAGATAACTAATGGACCTCTGGGTTCATTAGTGGTGGAAGATTTCCCAACCTGTGAATCTTGCTTGGAGGGTAAAATGACCAAGAGGCCTTTTAAGGCCAAGGGGTATAGAGCCAAAGATGTGTTAGAATTGGTTCATTCTGATTTGTGTGGTCCTATGTCTATCCAGGATAGAGGGGGTTTTGAGTATTTCGTCTCTTTTATAGACGATTACTCAAGATATGGATACATTTACTTGATGCACCGCAAGTCTGAATGCTTTGACAAGTTCAAAGAATTCAAGGCTGATGTGGAGAAACATCAAGGTAAAAGTATCAAGACACTACGATCTGATCGTGGTGGTGAGTACCTCTTGGGAGAGTTTTGGAACTACTTATCAGAGACTGGGATTCAATCCCAATTGACTGCACCTGGCACACCCCAGCAGAACGATGTAGCATAGCGAAGGAATAGGACTCTTATGGAGATGGTTAGATCGATGATGAATTATTCTGAGTTGCCAGATTCGTTATGGGGATATGCTCTAGATACGACGGTGTACATTCTGAACATGGTTCCATCTAAATCAGTATCTTCTACTCTCACAGAATTATGGACTGGGCAAAAGCCTAGTCTAACACATATTCGGATATGGGGGAGTCCATCACATGTGCTGAAGGCAGATGCTGGTAAGTTGGAACCTCGTAAAGAAGTACGCATGTTCGTTGGCTATCCTAGTGGAACGAAGGGTGGTTTGTTTTATAGTCCTAGAGATCAGAGGGTGATCGTTAGCACGAACGCCAGATTTCTAGAGGAAGTCTATGTGATGTGCCACAAGCCCAAGAGTAAAATTGTTCTGGAGGAATTAAAAGAGGAAGTCACTTCTTTAGTACCACCGGTACAAGAGGATATACCACATGTCACTGCACCTTGTGTCATAGAGAATACACAGGTGATACCTCATCGTAGTGGGAGGGTTATGAGACAGCCTGATAGATTCATGTTCTTGGGAGAATCTTCTGATTTGGTCCCTGGTGAACATGAACCTGAACCTTGGATATATGACGAGCCAATCCAAGATAAAGATGCAGTATCTTGGCAAAGTGCAATGAATGCTGAGATTGAATCTATGGATTCAAATCAGGTCTGGGAGCTAGTAGAACCACCCGATGGTGTTAAAACCATTGGATGCAAGTGGATCTACAAGAGAAAGAGAGGAATAGATGGGAAGGTTGAGACCTTCAAAGCAAGGCTTGTTGCAAAGGGGTATACTCAGAAAGAGGGTATCGATTATAAGGAGACATTTTCGGTGGTAGCCATGCTTAAGTCTATCCGGATTCTCTTATGCATAGCAGCTCATATGGATTATGAGGTGTGGCAGATGGATGTCAAGACAGCTTTCCTTAATGGAAGTCTTGAGGAAAACATCTATATGAAGCAACCAGAGGGATTCATTGCGAAGGGCAAAGAGCATCTTGTGTGTAAGCTTAATCGGTCCATTTATGGATTGAAGCAAGCTTCGAGGTCTTGGAACATCCACTTTGATGAAGTAATCCAGTCTTATGGATTTATTCAAAGTCCGGATGAGTCTTGTATATACAAGAGATGTGATGGAAACGTAGTGGTATTTATTGTACTATAAGTAGATGAGATTTTGTTGATTGACAACAATATCAAGGTGTTATCGGACGTAAGGGTATAGTTGTCCAAACAGTTTGATATGAAGGACTTGGGAGAGGTGGGACACATCCTTGGGATCAAGGTTATAAGGGATCACAGGAAAAGGATATTGTGCTTATCCCAAGATTCATACAAAGACACAATTATTGATCGTTTTAGCATGCAGAACTCCTAGAAGGGTTTTATACCTTTCAGGAATGGAGTTCCTTTATCTAAGGAGATGTGTCCTAGATCATCTTAGGAGATAGAGGAGAAGAAGGCGGTTCCTTCTGCTTCGGCAGTAGGAAGCCTCGTGTATGCGATGCTATGTACGAGACCAGATATTTGCTTTATCGTGGGTATGGTCAGCAGATATTAGAGTAATTTAGGACAAGGACATTGGACTGTGATAAAGCATATATTGAAGTACCTGCGAAGGACTAGAGATTATATGTGTAGGGATGTATACTGAAAAGTCTATCTTTTCTATGAACATCTTTATTTTTTGAATAAGAATCACATGATCATTGTTTGCATATTTTTATGGTTATGCAATATTGTCCAATAGTTTACATTGTAGATAACATGGTGTGTGGTGTCACACAGGAGATCATGTTATCGGCCCCTTGAAAAGTATAAGTAAAGGCTCACAACCGAGATGACTTTGGACAAACCATCGGAATGGTTGTAGTGTGATTTGGAGTTGGTTTGTCTTGACCATAGAATCACACTAGTGCACTTTGTGTGTATTGAGCAGGACCGACTTAGAAGTGATTTGATTTATTGCTGACTATATAATTGAATCGGACCTTAGATATTATTTAGTACATGCTCTTAATCCCGATATAATAACGGGCACATATACTTAGTACTCATCTCTTTGATTTACCAATGGGCGAGATTTATAGATTAAATCGATGAGCTCGGTAAGTTGGGAGATGATATTATTTATATGGTGTGTCGTTGATTATAGGAGGAAACCGTGTCCTATATATTAGGATGATGATGTCCCCTTGAGGAGCTCATAAGGTTCATCACGTAAACCCTGCAGATGGACTTGGTCCGGCATGATGAAAAGGTTGAGTGGTACTACTAAAGGAGTTAGATGTTGATTAATTAATGGTCAGTAAATTAATTAATCGATGGACATTCGAGATCTTAAACATGGGGAGAAAATGTACAAATAATATATGGAGCCCATATTATCATATGGGGGTTAGTGAGGTAGATCAATGATGAACCTTTAGTGGATTGGATCATCATTAGTGGATCGGACTTTATGTAGGCTTGATCCATCGGTGGCCAAGACCCAACTCCTCGTCATGGTCCCTAATGTAGCCTATTAACACCTCATGATGCTTAGATCCAATGGATAGAAACAAAAGTCCAAGATCCATTGGTAGAGATTAAATCTCTAAGATCCGACGGTTGAGATTAAATCTCTAGATCCGACAGTTGAGATTAAATCCCTAGAACCAATGGAGGAGATTAATTCATGACTTATCCCTAACTATATAAAATGATGTCAAGGGGGTTGGCATGAAAAAACATTGAAGGAGAGCTAGGGTTTGGGCGGCAAGAAGGAATCCTAGTTGAGATAGGATTAGGATTAGGGTTTGGAGGCAAGGGTGGCACCAAATAAGGAAGGTATTCTTCTCTTCTTCTTCCTCTTGTGGCCAACGTCCAGCAAGTTTCCTGGCCCTTCCCAGCCCTTGGCCGGCGTCCAAAAGCTCCATTCTCCCTCTCCTTAGGTGGTGGAAACAAGATATAGGGCTTCCCTTGGTGTCTTGGTTGTTTTCCACCATCTTCTCCTTCATCTAGTTGGCCGGCGGCAAGGAAAGTTTTGGTTCCTTGTTGGTTGTTTCTAGTGAGGAGAAAAACCTTGTTTCTATTCTTCCTCTTGCTTTGGAAGAGTAAAGAAGGAAGATTTGCGATCTAGGAGCTTCGACTTTTGGTGGATCGTCGCCCACACGACGTCCAAAAAGAGGAAGGTCATACATTAGAAGATTGTGAGGTATACCTATTCTACTTTCTTCTTTTGTTTGTTGCTTGTTTTTGTTTTTCAATTATAAGCATGTTATAAATCTGTAAATGGCTAAATAATACTTGGATCCCGAGCATAAACTAAAAAAAACCGGCGATCCGGACATCGTCTATTCCGCGGCTACTCGTAGAATAGAGGATGGTTGCTTGAACAACTAGTTTGTTCAAGTGACCTCTCTAAACGAATAGCACGATGATGACTTGGTTGTTTGGGCAATCCCTTTTGTCTAAGATTAAATTTTAATCCAGGAACATCGAAGGGATCGCCATGATCAAACGATCAGGGTGAAGTGGGAAGCGAAGTTTCCCCTCACGGACTCGATAAGCTAAAACCATTAAATTGGTATGGGAGCTTCCGGGGCTAAACCCTTCAATTGGTATCAGAGCGAAGGTTTCCGATTTTGTGTGTTTAGGATTCGGTTAATTTTTATGCACTTTTTCATATATTATATGTGCCGGATAATAGTAGGATATGTGTAGTTTAACTCTTTGGTTGCAGGCATAAGATCCGACTATTATGGCCATATGTGTATATGTGATTGTATGTGTGTAAATATTTATTTTGTTGAATCCTCGGGGTTGATGAGGCTAGTATTTTGTTTTTGTAAATTAAATACGGCATTGTTTAGCCGCTCTTTATTTTATTTTACTTTCGATCTAGATTTTATGTACACTCCCTTGTGGAGTATCGGATCGATGCATGTAAATTAAAATAGGTTTTAGTCTCGGCTCGGATCTCCCGATGGCTCGTACATGGCGTAGGAGGAGCGGACGAGATGGCGATGAGACGGGAGTCATATTGAAGAAAAAAGCCATAATAGTTGGAAAATAATTTATTTTTCATATTTATTGTTTTTTGTTTGATATGCATGTCGTAGGTTAGGAAAATTCCTCAATTTCAAATTACTAAGTGGGAGAGGGATATTTTTATAAATTCCCACGGCCTCCATTACGATTTGACAAGTGATGCAAAACAAACTTACACGTCGGCTCTGAGTGCCTTCCTCCCCATCGGATGAGTTTGTTTGCGGATCACAAGGTCGAATATGGTTATAGGAAATTATTATGGAGCGTGTGTACTTTCCCATCGTAAGGCACATAACCCGAGATAATTACCTTGGTACCAAGTAATGGTGAACAGTTAGATACAAATATAAGTATCCTCCCCATCGGAGTAACTGCTTTTATTTGTAGGGCCGAAGAGAAATCAACTATTAATTTTACTTGTCAAAAAGTTAGGTTGACAAGATAGTAAAATTAATGGGTAAAACCTCCTCTTACAAATGTAGAATTCGTATACGTCCACACTATCGTGGCATACGATATTCTCGGTGTTTTGAGGTGTTGGTTTATTTTGAAATTTTATTGTTTGAGGAATCAATAATTTTTTGAAATCTACAGTAATGATCTATGTGATTCTTAGGATTTTCAAAAATGACTTTCAATCCACTTACTATGATACTAAAGGAAATAATCTTACTATACCCAAACAATGTTGATTGGAAAAGAATCCAGATATTGTCTTATTTGCTAAGGAGTACAAGTATGCACTCTTCGAAGAGTGTCCTCAAGCCATGGTTGCTCAAAAAGGTTTCTACTTCTAAACTGAAAGGCAACAAGAAGGAGAAACAAGGTGAAGCAAAGGTGGTGGGAGGATCTCAGAGAGGAGTGAAGAAGCCGAAAGGCAAGTACTTCACTTATAAGCAGGATGGACATTGGAAGAAGGACTGTCCCAATCCAAAGCAGAACAAAGGTGTATCCTTTGGACTAGTCGTTGAAACATGATTAGCGGTGTTATCTACCGGCACCTGGTGTGTAGATACGAGTATGGAAAAGAATCTAGATATTGTCTTATCTGCTAAGGAGTACAAGTATGCACTCTTCGAAGAGTGTCCTCAAGCCATGGTTGCTCAAAAAGGTTTCTACTTCTAAGCCGAAAGGCAAGAAGAAGGATAAACAAGGTGGAGCAAAGGTGGTGGGAGGATCTCAAGGAGGAGTGAAGAAGCCGAAAGGCAAGTACTTCACTTGCAAGTAGGATGGACATTGGAAGAAGGACTATCCCAATCCAAAGCAGAACAAAGATAATATCCTTTGGTCTAGTCGTTGAAACATGTTTAGCGGTGTTATCTACCGGCACCTGGTGTGTAGATACGGGAGCCACTGATCATGTCTGCAATACTTTACAGGGGTTCCAGGAAACCCGACGACAAGCTAAAGGGGAGATTACCATTAACTTGGGCAATGCCATGAAGGTGGCGGCTATTGCAGTGGGAGAAGTTTTATTTATCTCTAGAGAAAAATAAAACATAGGTTCTGGAAAATTTCCTTTATGTACCTTTATTTAGAAAGAATGTAGTTTCAGTTTCTAAATTGTTTATGGATGGATATTATATTTCTTTCAATGACAAAGTTGTTATAAAAAAGAATAAGGAGAATATCTGTTCAAGTACATTGATAGGAAATTTGTATACACTTGAACCAAAACCTCCCACGATGCAAATTGAAGTTTATAACTCATCTTCTAATTTCAATAAGAGAAAAGAACCTTCGAAGATGAACCAAACATATCTTTGGCATCTTAGGCTTGGTCATATTAACCTAAGCAGAATTCAAAGGTTGATAGCTGATGGACCTTTGAGTTAATTAGTGGTGGAGGATCTCCCAACCTGTGAATCTTGCTTGGAGGGAAGAATGACCAAGAGGCCTTTTAAGGCCAAGGGCTATAAAGCCAAAGATGTGTTGGAATTGGTTCATTCTGATTCATATGGTCCTATATCTATCCAGGCAAGAGGTAGTCTTGAATATTTCATCTTTCTCATAGACGATTATTCAAGATATGGATGACACTACAATCTGATCGTGGTGGTGAGTACCTCTTGGGAGAGTTTAGGAAATACTTATCAGAGGCTGGGATTCAATCCCAATTGACTGCACCTGGCACACCCCAGCAGAATGGTGTAGCAGAACGAAGGAATAGGACTCTTATGGAGATGGTTAGATCGATGATGAGTTATTCTGACTTGCCAGATTCATTTTGGGGATATGCTCTAGATACGGCGATGTACATTCTGAACTTTGTTCCATCTAAATCAGTGTCTTCTACTCTCACAGAGTTGTGGACTGGGCAAAAGCCTAGTCTAAGACATATTCGGATATGGGGGAGTCCAGAACATGTGCTGAAGGCAGATGCTGGTATGTTGGAACCTCATACAGAAGTACGATTGTTCGTTGGCTATCCCAGGGGAACGAAGGGTGGATTGTTTTATAGTCCTAGAGATCAGAGGGTGATCATTAACATGAACGCCAGATTTCTAGAGGAATACTATGTGATGAGCCACAAGCCCAAGAGTAAAATTATTCTGGAGGAGTTAAAAGGGGAAGTCACTTCTTTAGTACAACCGGTACAAGAGGATATACCACATGTCACTACACCGCGTGTCACAGAGGATACACAGGTGATACCTCATCGTAGTGGGAGGGTTGTGAGACAGCCTGATAGATTCATGTTCTTGGGAGAATCTTCTGATTTGGTCCGTGGCGAACATGAACCTGATCCCTGGACATATGACGAGGCAATCCAAGATAAAGATGCAGTATCTTGGCAAAGTGCAATGAATGCCGAGATTGAATCTATGGATTCAAATCAGGTCTGGGAGCTAGTAGAACCACCCGATGGTGTAAAAACCATTGGATGCAAGTGGATCTACAAGAGAAAGAGTGGAATAGATGGGAAGGTTGAGACCTTCAAAGCGAGGCTTGTTGCGAAGGGGTATACTCAGAAAGAGGGTATCGATTATGAGGAGACCTTTTCGCCGGTAGCCATGCTTAAGTCTATCCGGATTCTCTTATGCATAGCAGCTCATATGGATTATGAGGTGTGGCAGATAGATGTCAAGATAGCTTTCCTTAATGGAAGTCTTGAGGAAAACATCTACATGAAGCAACCAGAGGGATTCATTGCTAAGGGCAAAGAGCATCTTGTATGTAAGCTTAATCGGTCCATTTATGGATTGAAACAAGCTTCGAGGTCTTGGAACATTCGCTTTGATGAGGTGATCCAGTCTTATGGATTTATTCAAAGTCCGGATGAGTCTTGTGTATACAAGAGATGTGATGGAAATGTAGTGGTATTTATTGTACTATACGTAGATGGCATTTTGTTGATTGGCAACAATATCAAGGTGTTATCGGACTTAAGGGTATGGTTGTCGAAACAGTTTGATATGAAGGACTTGGGAAAGGTAGGACACATCCTTGAGATCAAGGTTATAAGGGATCACAGAAAAAGGATGTTGTGCACATCCCAAGCTTCATACATAGACACGATTATGTAGCATTTTAGCATGCAGAACTCCAAGATGGGTTTTCTACCCTTCAAGCATGGAGTTCCTTTATCTAAGGAGATGCGTTCTACATCATCTGAGGAGATAGAGGAGATGAAGGCGATTCCTTATGCTTCGGCAGTAGGAAGCCTCATGTATGTGATGCTCTGTACGAGACCAGATATCTACTTTGCCGTGGGCATGGTCAGCAGATATCAGAGTAATCCAGGACATGGACATTGGACTGCGGTAAAGCATATATTGAAGTACTTGAGAAGGACTAGGGATTATATGCTGGTTTACTGGGCTCACCAATTACTCTTTGTGGGTTACACGGATTCCGACTTCCAATCTGATAGGGATAACAGTAAGTCTACCTTAGGTTTTGTGTTTACTTTGGGAGGAGGAGCCATTGTATGGAGGAGTGTCAAGCAGAAATGCATGGCGGACTCCACCATTGAAGTTGAGTATGTGGCGACCTCTGAGGCAGCCAAAGAAGTTGTATGGCTCAGGAACTTCCTGATGGAATTGGATGTGATTCGTGGTTTGCCTAGAACTATCACAATTTATTGTGATAATAGTGGTGCAGTTGCAAACTTGAAGGAACCACGAGCCCATAAGGCTAGTAAACACATAGAGCGTAAGTACCACCTGATACGAGAAATCATAAAGGAGGTAGAAGTTGTCGTCGCCTAGATTGCATCAGAGGATGACCTAGTAGACCCTTTCACTAAGGCCCTTCTAGCGAGAGCTTTGATAGGCATGTGGAGGGAAGGGAAATCAGATGTATGGCAGTATAAGCACAATATAGTCTTTTAGTATAAGTGGGAGATTGTAGGGATGTATACTGAAAAGTCTATCTTTTCTATGAACATCTTTATTTTTGAAATAAGAATCACATGATCATTGTTTGCATATTTTTATGGTTATGCAATATTGTCTAATACTTTACATTGTAGATAACATGGTGTGTGGTGTCACACAGGAGATCATGTTATCAGCCCCTTGAAAAGTATAAGTAAAGGCTCACAACCGAGATGACTTTGGACAAACCATCGGAATTGTTGTAGTGTGATTAGGAGTTGGTTTGTATTGACCATAGAATCACACTAGTGTACTTTGTGTGTATTGAGCAGAGCTGACTTAGAGGTGATTTGATTTATTGCTGACTACATAATCAAATCGGACCTGAGATATTATTTAGTACATGCTCTTAATCCCGATATAATAACGGACACATATACTTAGTACTCATCTCTTTGATTTACCAATGGGCGAGATTTATAGATTAAATTGATAGGCTCGATATGTTGGGAGATGATATTATTTATATGGTGTGTCGTTGATTATAGGAGGAAACCGTGTCCTATATATTAGGATGATGATGTCCCCTTGAGGAGCTCATAAGGTTCATCATGTAAACCCAGCAGGTGGACTTGGTCCGGCATGATGAAAAGGTTGAGTGGTACTACTCAAAGAGTTAGATGTTGATTAATTAATGGTCAGTAAATTAATTAATCGACAGACATTCGAGATCTTAAACATGGGGAGAAAATGTACAAATAATATATGGAGCCCATATTATCATATGGGGGTTGGTGAGGTAGATCAATGATGAACCTTTTGTGGATTGGATCATCATTAGTGGATCGGAGTTTATGTGGGCTTGATCCATGGGTGGCCAAGACCCAACTCCTCCTCATGGTCCCTAATGTAGCCTATTAATACCTCATGATGCTTAGATCGAAAGGATAGAAACAAAAGTCCAAGATCCATTGGTAGAGATTAAATCTCTAAGATCGGACGGTTGAGATTAAATCTCTTGATCCGACGGTTGAGATTAAATCCCTAGAACCAATGGAGGAGATTAATTCATGACTTATCCCTAACTATATAAAATGATGTCAAGGGGGTTGGCATGAAAAAACATTGACGGAGAGCTAGGGTTTGGGCGGCAAGAAGGAATCCTAGTTGAGATAGGATTAGGATTAGGGTTTGGACGCAAGGGTGGCACCAAATAAGGAAGGTATTCTTCTCTTCTTCTTCCTCTTGTGGCCAACGTCCAGCAAGTTTCCAGGCCCTTCCCAGCCCTTGGCCAGCATCCAAAAGCTCCCTTCTCCCTCTCCTTAGGTGGTGGAAACAAGATATAGGGCTTCCCTTGGTGTCTTGGTTGTTTTGCACCATCTTCTCCTTCATCTAGTTGGTCAGCGGCAAGGAAAGTTTTGGTTCCTTGTTGGTTGTTTCTAGTGAGGAGAAAAACCTTGTTTCTATTCTTCCTCTTTCTTTGGAAGAGTAAGGAAGGAAGATTTGTGATCTAGGAGCTTCGACTTTTGGTGGATCGTCGCCCACACGACGTCCAAAAGGAGGAAGGTCATATATTAGAAGATCGTGAGGTATACCTATTCTACTTTCTTCTTTTGTTTGTTTCTTGTTTTTGTTTTTCAATTATAAGCATGTTATAAATCTGTAAATGGCTAAATAATACTTGGATCCCGAGCATAAATACAAAAAAATCGATGATCCGAACATCGTCTATTTCGCGGCTACTCATAGAATAGAGGATGGTCGCTTGAACAACTAGTTTATTCAAGTGACCTCTCTAAACGAATAGCACGACGATGACTTGGTTGTTTGGGAAATCCCTTTTGTCTAGGATCAAATTTTAATCCGGGAACATCGAATGGATCGCCATGATCAAACGATCATGGTGAAGTGGGAAGCGAAGTTTCCCCTCACGGACTCGATAAGCTAAAACCATTAAATTGGTATGGGAGCTTCCGGGGCTAAACCCTTCAATATGCTAGTTTACCGGGCAGACCAATTACTCCCTGTGGGTTACACGGATTTTGACTTCCAATCTGATAGAGATAACAGTAAGTCTACATCAAGTTTTGTGTTTACTTTGGGAGGTGGAGGCATTGTATGGAGGAGTGTCAAGCAGAAATGTGTGGCGGACTCCACCATGGAAGCTGAGTATGTGGCAACCTCTGAGGCAGCTAAAGAATCTATGTGGCTCAGGAACTTCCTGATGGACTTGGATGTGATTCCTGGTTTGCCCAGAACTATCACAATTTATTATGATAATAGTGGTGCAGTTGCAAACTCGAAGGAACCACGAGCCCTTAAGGCTAGTAAACACATAGAGCGCATGTACCACATGATACAAGAAATCGTAAAGAGAGGAGAAGTTGTTGTGGCCAAGATTACATCGGAGGATAACCTGACAGACCCTTTCACTAAGGCCCTTTCGGCGAGAGCTTTTAATAGGCATGTGGAGGGATTGGGAATCAGATGTAAGGCAGTTACAGGACAGCATAGTCTTTTAGTATAAGTGGGTGATTGTTAGGATGTATACTGAAAAGTCTATCTTTTTTATGAACATCTTTATTTTTGAAATAAGAATCACATGATCATTGTTTGCATATTTTTATGGTTATGCATATTGTCTAATATGTTACATTGTAGATAACATGGTGTGTGGTGTCACATGGGAGATCATGTTATCGGCTCCTTGTAAAGTATAAGTAAAGGCTCACAACCGAGATGGCTTTTGACAAACCATCGGAATGGTTGTAGTGTGATTTGGTATTGGTTTGTCTTGACCATAGAATCACACTAGTGCACTTTGTGTGTATTGAGCAGGATCGACTTAGAGGTGATTCGATTTATTGCTGACTATATAATCGAATCATACCTCAGATATTATATTGTACATGCTCTTAATCCCGATATAATAACGGGCACATATACTTAGTAGTCATCTCTTTGATTTACCAATGGGCGAGATTTATAGATTAAATCGATAGGCTCGGTAAGTTGAGAGATGATATTATTTATATGGTGTGTCATTGATTAAAGGAGGAAACCGTGTCCTATATATTAGGATGATGATGTCCCCTTGAGGAGCTCATAAGTTCATCATGTAAACCCTACAGGTCGACTTGGTCCGGCATGATGAAAAGGTTGAGTGGTACTACTCATGGAGTTAGATGTTGATTAATTAATAGTCAATAAATTAATTAATCGACGGACATTCGAGATCTTAAACACGGGGAGAAAATGTATAAATAATATATGGAGCTCATATTATCGTATGGGGGTCGGTGAGGTAGATCAATGATAATCCTTTAGTGGATTGGATTATCATTTATGGATCGGACTTTATATGGGCTTGATCCATGGGTGGCCAAGATCCAACTCCTCCTCATGGTCCCTAATGTAGACTATTAACACCTCATGAAGCTTAGATCCAATGGATAGAAACAAAACTCTAGATCCAAAGGTAGAGATTAAATCTCTAAGATCCGACGGTTGAGATTAAATCTCTAGATCCGATGGTTGAGATTAAATCCCTAGAACCAATGTTGGAGATTAAAAGGAGGCTTATCCCTAACTCTATAAAAGGACCACAAGGGGTTGGCGTGAAGTTTGAATCAAGAGGAGTTAGGGTTTTGGGGTTGGCGGCAAGAAGAGGACCTAGGGTTTGGGCTTGGGCGGCACCTAATAAGGAAAGTTTTCCTTGCTTCTTCTTCTTCCTTTAGCTACCGGCGCCCATTCAAGTTCTTCCAGCTCTTGTCCGGCATCAAAACTCCTCCTTCTCCTTCTCCTTGACTGGTGGAAACAAGACTTAGGGCTTTCCCTTGGTGTCTTGGTCGGTTTCCATCATCATCTCCTCCTCCTAGTTGGCCGACGACAAGGATTCCCCTTGTTGCTTTTTTGTTGGCTATAAAAAGGAGAAGAACCTTGTTTCTATTCTTCCTCTTGCTCGAAATGAGCAAGGAAGGAAGATTGGTGATCTAGGAGCTTCAACTTTTGGTAGATCGTCGCCCACACGTCATCCGAAAGGAGGAAGGTCATACATTAGAAGATCGAGAGGTATATCAATTCTCTATTCTCTTTTGTTACTTTCTTGTATTTGTTTTTCCAATTATGAGCATGATATATTCTGTTTGTGGGTAAATAATACTTGGATCCCGAACAATAATACAATAGCCGGCGATCTGTACATCGTTTATTCCGCGGCTACTCGTAGAATAGAGGTTGGTTGCTTGAACAACGAGTTTGTTCAAGTGACCACTATAAACGAATAGCACGACGATGACTTGATTGTTTGGGCAATCCCTTTTGTCTAGGATTTAATTTTTTTAATCCGGGGACATAGGTGGGATCGCAATGAACAAACAACCAAGGTGAAGTGGGAAGCGAAGTTTCCCCTCACGGACTCGATAAGCAAAACCCTACAAATTTATTGTGATAATAGTGGTGAAGTTGTAAACTCGAAGGAAACATGAGCCCATAAGGCAAGTAAACACATAGAGCGCAAGTACCACATGATACGAGAAATCGTAAAGCGAGGAGAAGTTGTTGTCGCCAAGATTGCTTCAGAGGATAACTTGGCAGATCCTTTCACTAAGGCTCTTCTAGCGAGAGCTTTTGATAGGCATGTGGAGGGAATGGAAATAAGATGTTTGGCAGTATGAGGATAACATAGTCTTTTAGTATAAGTGGGAGATTTTTGAGATGTATACTGAAAAGTCTATCTTTTGTATGAACAACTTTATTTTGAAATAAGAATCATATGATCATTGTTTGCAATATTTATGGTTATGCATATTGTCTAATACATTAAATTGTAGATAACATGGTGTGTAGTGTCACACGGGAGATCATGTTATCAGTTCCTTGTAGAGTATAAGTAAAGGATCGCAACCGAGATGGTTTTAGACAAACCATTGATATGGTTGTAGTGTGATTTGGTATTGGTTTGTCTTGACCATAGAATTATACTAGTACACTTTGTGTGTATTAAGCAGTACCGACTTAGAGGTGATTCGATTTATTACTGACTATATAATTGAATCGGACCCCGGATATTATCTTGTACATGTTCTTAATCCCGATATAATAACGGGCACATATACTTAGTATTTATTTCTTTGATTTATCAATGGGCGAGATTTATAGAGTAAATCGATAGGCTCGGTAAGTTGGGAAATGATATTATTTATATGGTGTGCCATTGATTATAGGAGGAAATCGTGTCCTATATATTTGGATGATGATGTCCCCTTGAGGAGCTCAAAAGGTTCATCATGTAAACCCTGTAGGTGGACTTGGTCTGACATGATGATAAGGTTGAGTGGACTACTCAGGGAGTTAGATGTTAATTAATTAATTGTCAGTAAATTAATTAATCGACGAACATTCGAGATCATAAACACGGGGAAATAAATGTACAAATAATATATGGAGCCCATAGTAGCTTAAGGGGGTTGGTGAGGTAGATAAATGATAATCCTCTAGTGGAATGGATTATCATTAATGGATCGGACTTTATGTGGGCTTGATCCATTGGGTGGCCAAGATCCAACTCCTCCTCATGGTCCCTATTGTAGCCTTTTAAAACCTCATAGAGCCTAGATCCGATGATGGAAAATGAAACTCTAGATCCGACGATGGAGATTAGATCTCTAGATCCGACGGTGGAGATAAAATCTCTAGATTCGACGGTGGAGATTAAATCTTTAGATCTGATGGTGGAGATTAAATCTCTCGGTCTAACGGTTGAGATTAAATCTCTAGATTTGACAGTTGAGATTAAATCCCTAGATCCGACGGTGGAGATTGAAGGAGGGTTAAGCATAACTCTATAAATAAGGCTTAAGGGGTGAGCGGCAACAACATAAGGGAGGCTCGGGTTTTGGATTGGGCGGCTAGGGTTTTGAAGGAGTCATTGGGCGGCAACACAAGGAGAAATTTTTCCTTCTTCCTAGGGTTTTGGCCGGCGCCCATCTTCTCTATTCCTCTCCTTGGCCAGCGTCCAAGCTTCTTCCTCTCATCCTCTTAGAGGTGATTCGATTTATTGCTGACTACATAATCGAATCGGACCTCAGATATTATATTGTACATGCTCTTAATCCCGATATAATAACGGGCACATATACTTAGTAGTCATCTCTTTGATTTACCAATGGGCGAGATTTATAGATTAAATCGATAGGCTCGGTAAGTTGGGAGATGATATTATTTATATGGTGTGTCATTGATTATAAAAGGAAACCGTGTCCTATATATTAGGATAATGATGTCCCCTTGAGGAGCTCATAAGGTTCATCATGTAAACCCTACAGGTGGACTTGGTCCGGCATGATGAAAAGGTTGAGTGGTACTACTCATGGAGTTAGATGTTGATTCATTAATGGACAGTAAATTAATTAATCGACGGACATTCGAGATCTTAAACACGGGGAGAAAATGTATAAATAATATATAGAGCCCATATTATCGTATGGGGGTTGGTGAGGTAGATCAATGATAATTCTTTAGTGGATTGGATTATCATTTATGGATCGAACTTTATGTGGGCTTGATCCATGGGTGGCCAAGATCCAACTCCTCCTCATGGTCCCTAATGTAGCCTATTAACACCTCATGAAGCTTAGATCCAATGGATAGAAACAAAACTCTAGATCCAAAGGTAGAGATTAAATCTCTAAGATCCGACGGTTGAGATTAAATCTCTAGATCCGATGGTTGAGATTAAATCCCTAGAACCAATGGTGGAGATTAATAGGAGGCTTATCCCTAACTCTATAAAAGGACCACAAGGGGTTGGCGTGGAGTTTGAATCAAGAGGAGTTAGGGTTTTGGGGTTGGCGACAAGAAGAGGAGCTAGGGTTTGGGCTTGGGCGGCACCTAATAAGGAAAGTTTTCCTTGCTTCTTCTTCTTCCTTTAGCTGCCGGCGCCCATTCAAGTTCTTCCAGATCTTGGCCGGCATCAAAACTCCTCCTTCTCCTTCTCCTTGACTGGTGGAAACAAGACTTAGGGCTTTCCCTTGGTGTCTTGGTCGGTTTCCATCATCATCTCCTCCTCCTAGTTGGCCGGCGGCAAGGATTCCCCTTGTTGCTTGTTGGTTGGCTATAAAAAGGAGAAGAACCTTGTTTCTATTCTTCCTCTTGCTCGGAACGAGCAAGGAAGGAAGATTGGTGATCTAGGAGCTTCAACTTTTGGTAGATCGTCGCCTAAACGATATCCGAAAGGAGGAAGGTCATATATTAGAAGATCGAGAGGTATATCTATTCTCTATTCTCTTTTTTTACTTTCTTGTATTTGTTTTTCCAATTATGAGCATGATATATTCTGTTTGTGTCTAAATAATACTTGGATCCCAAACAAAAATACAAAAGTCGGTGATCCGTACATCGTCTATTCCGCAGCTACTCGTAGAATAGAGGTTGGTCGCTTGAACAACGAGTTTGTTCAAGTGACCTCTCTAAATGAATAGCACGATGATGACTTGATTGTTTGGGCAATCCCTTTTGTCTAGGATTTAATTTTTTTAATCCGGGGACATCGGTGGGATCGCCATGAACAAACAACCAAGGTGAAGTGGGAAGTGAAGTTTCCCCTCACGGACTCGATAAGCAAAACCCTACAAATTTATTGTGATAATAGTGGTGAAGTTGCAAACTCGAAGGAACCACGAGCTCATAAGGCAAGTAAACACATAGAGCGCAAGTACCACATGATACGAGAAATTGTAAAGCGAGGAGAAGTTGTTGTCGCCAAGATTGCATCAGAGGATAACCTGGCAGATCCTTTCACTAAGGCTCTTCTAGCGAAAGCTTTTGATAGGCATGTGGAGGGAATGGAAATAAGATGTTTGGCAGTTTAAGGACAGCATAGTCTTTTAGTATAAGTGGGATATTTTTGAGATGTATACTGAAAAGTCTATCTTTTGTATGAACAACTTTATTTTGAAATAAGAATCATATGATCATTGTTTGCAATATTTATGGTTATGCATATTGTCTAATACATTACATTGTAGATAACATGGTGTGTAGTGTCACACGGGAGATCATGTTATAAGTTCCTTGTAGAGTATAAGTAAAGGATTGCAACCGAGATGGTTTTGGACAAACCATTGATATGGTTGTAGTGTGATTTAGTATTGGTTTGTCTTGACCATAGAATTACACTAGTACACTTTGTGTGTATTAAGCAGTACCGACTTAGAGGTGATTCGATTTATTATTGACTATATAATTGAATCGGACCCCGGATATTATATTGTACATGCTCTTAATCCCGATATAATAACGAGCACATATACTTAGTATTTATTTCTTTTATTTATCAATGGGCGAGATTTATAGAGTAAATCGATAGGCTCGGTAAGTTAGGAAATGATATTATTTATATGTTGTGCCATTGATTATAGGAGGAAACCGTGTCCTATATATTTGGATGATGATGTCTCCTTGAGGAGCTCATAAGGTTCATCATATAAACCCTGCAGGTGGACTTGGTCCGACATGATGATAAGGTTGAGTGGACTACTGAGGGAATTAGATGTTGATTAATTAATTGTCAGTAAATTAATTAATCGATGGACATTAGAGATCTTAAACACGGGGAGATAAATGTACAAATAATATATGGAGCCCATAGTAGCTTATGGGGGTTGGTGAGGTAGATAAATAATAATCCTCTAGTGGAATGGATTATCATTAATGGATCGGACTTTATGTGGGCTTGATCCATTGGGTGGCCAAGATCCAACTCCTCCTCATGGTCCATATTGTAGCCTATTAAAACCTCATGGAGCCTAGATCCGATGATGGAAAATGAAACTCTAGATCCGACGATGGAGATTAGATCTCTAGATCCGACGGTGGAGATAAAATCTCTAGATTTGACGGTGGAGATTAAATCTTTAGATCCGATGGTGGAGATTAAATCTCTCGGTCCGACGGTTGAGATTAAATCTATAGATCTGACAGTTGAGATTAAATCCCTAGATCCTACGGTGGAGGTTGAAGGAGGGTTAAGCCTAACTCTATAAATAAGGCTTAAGGGGTGTGCGGCAACTTCATAAGGGAGGCTATGTTTATGGATTGGCCGGTTAGGGTTTTGAAGGAGGCATTGGGCGGCAACACAAGGGGAAATTTTTCCTTCTTCCTAGGGTTTTGGTCGGCACCCATCTTCTCTATTCCTCTCCTTGGCCGGCGTCCAATCTTCTTCCTCTCATCCTTGGCCGATGGCAAGGGCTAGGGTCTCTTCCCTGGGAGCTTTTGGCCGGCGCCCATACTCCTTGTTCTCTCCTTGGCCGACGACAATCACCAAGCAAGGTGGCTTGGTGGTCAGTTCTAGATAGGAGAAGAGTTTTGTTTTATTCTTCCTTTTGTTCGAGCGAGCAAAGAAAGGAAGAACGTGATCTAGGAGGCTTCGACTTTTGGAAGATCATCGCCCACACGACGTCCAAAAGGAGGAAGGACATACAATAGAAGATCGAGAGGTATAATGCTTGTTTATGTTCTTTTGTATTATGTCTATAATTGTTTTCAATTATATGTGGCTAATTTACTTGGACCCCGAATACAAATAGAAAAACCGACGATCCGTACATCATCTATTCAGCGGCTAATCAAAGAATAGAGGATGGTTGCTTGAACAATAAGTTTGTTCAAGTGACCACTCTAATCGAATACCACGACGATGGAACGGTAGCTTGGGTAATCCCTAATTGTCATGGATTAATTTTTTTTAATCCGGGGACGAAGACAGGATCGCCATGAACAAGCAACCGAGTTGAAGTGGGAAGCGAAGTTTTCTACCTTCACCTTGCCACTAGGCACACAGCTTGGTCAACCTTAGGTATGACTTTCCTATTGACCTTGGTCTTCCTAGACCTAGTTTGTGTTCCATAATCTAATGGAACATTATGATAAGCCACCTTAGGCTTTAGGTTTGTAACCCAAACCCTTTTTTCCCTTGGTTGACTTTTGTCTCTTAGATCCTAGGTGTTGACTCTTGGTCCTAGACTCTTGACTTTGACCATTTGACCCTTCAACTTGATTTTGCATAATTCTAAGGGTCTTTTCAAGTTTCTTAAGCCTTGACCTTAAGGCTTGATTTTCAATCTCTAATTGCCCAATTTTAGAATTTTGATTTGGTCTTTGGGCAATGTTCTTCCTAGGCATATGCCTAGTCCATTTGGGGTTGATGCCTAGATGTTCTCCTATTTTCCTAATGGTTTCCTTAGGTAGAATATTTTTAGGGACATTAGTCCCAAATTTCTCCTTATTCCTAAGGTGAATATTCTTAGCTTCTAGGCAAAAATATTTATTGCTCCTAGCATGCTTTTCATGATAAATAGCAAGTGAATTGAAATTCCTAGCATGCTTTTGTCTATTAACTAAAATAGGAGCATTATTAAAATATACCTTAGGGTTTACCTTAGAGGCTCCTCCTACTTGTGAAGCTCCCCTTTGAGTCTTCTTCTCCCCCTTTGGGCATTGATTTCGATAGTGTCCCGGTTGCCAGCATTTGAAGCAAATCACTTGCTCCTTGCTTTTGGTTGTTGGGGGATCGACATCCTTGACTTTTGGTGGCGGAGGAGACTTCTTGATTATTTTAGGACACTTACTCTTATAGTGTCCTTGCTCCTTACACTCAAAACATATTATATAATTTTTTATTTTAGCCACAATATTTGAGTTACCAAGGTCAATGGTGGAATTTTGGATTTGTTCTTCTTCTCGACCGGAGGTCGAGACTTCTTCTTGATTTTGCTCCGACTCCGGTGTGGATGGTCTCTCCCCCTCAATCCTTGAAGTGGAGGCTTCTTCCACTTCTTCCACTGATTCGGAAGTTGATTCCTTCTCAACTTCCGAATCCTCACTTGAGACCGGTGATGGTCCCTCTTCTTGAACCGGTAATGAATCTTCATGGAGCTTTGCCACTTGGCTCCATAGCTCCTTGACATCTATATAATTACCTAACATACACAAGATATTATTAGGTATTAAGTCAATTAAAAACTTCATTACCTTATCATTTTTCTCGAAGGCTTGGACTTGCTCTTCGGTCTATCTCTTTTTCTTGAGGAACCCTCTCTTTGGTCCTATTGGATAGCTATATCCCTCCATCAAAATGGACCATTTTTTGAAGTCCCTCATCATGAAAAAATCTTCAATTCTTCTCTTCCAAGAATTGAAGCCTTCTCGTCCATATAAGGTGTAAGAGACCGGTGTGTTGATGTCCCAACCTAGTTGCTCTTGAACTTCCATCTTCACCCTCTAGCGTGCTCCCTTAGTTGTTAAACTTGAAGAGCGGCCTCACTCTGATACCACTTGTAGAGGATCCTTGGAAGCTAGAGGGGGGTGAATAGCTCGTTTTCGTTGAGTGATGGAATTCGATTGCGTTCATCTCTATAAAACTCGTTATGCACAACGGAATATAGATAATAGTAATAACGAAATACGACAAACACAATTACACAAGTATTTAATGTGGTTCGGAACCGAATGGTTCCTACTCCACGGATCGAGCTCTAAAGAGCTTTAGCAACGCCAATGCAATCACTAATCACAAATAACTCCTTCTCGACACAAGCCGAAGGCGGAGAAACCTTTTACAATAGATTACAAGCAATATACAATACAAATATGCAAGAAAAGTAAAGAAAACTTTACAACACTTTGCTTTTGATTGCTTGAATGCTTGGTTGTTTGACTTGCACTTGGAGACCCTGATTTGCAGCAACAAATTGCCCCAAAAGCCTCAAGAACCGGTGTTAATTTCCTCCTCCTCGAGCTCCATTTAAAGCTTCAACCTAAGCTAGAAATCATCGATCAGTCGACTGCTCGGGACCATCTGTCAATTGATGCCACTGTGGTCGTGAGATAAAGACTAGATCCACGCTGGAAAAATCCAACGGATCCATCATCAGTCGACTGATTATGACCATTAGTCGACTGTTCGAGCCTCCACTCGACTGCTAACCCCAGTAGTCGAGTCAGACTCCATTCTGTGCCCGAGAAACCGAGCACTAGTCGACTGATCACACAATCAGTCGACTACTTGGCCAATCAGTCGACTGCCCTCCTCTAGCAGTCGACTGCTAGGCCAATTCCCGCAGTTAAACCCTAGTTGACTAATGCCAGTCGACTGCCACATGGCACCAGTCGACTAGCACACCTCAAACATGAGGTTTTAACCCAAGTATGGTTCCCCCATACTTGCTAGACCACCCTTAGCCTAGACCTAAGCCTTCTAGTCACCTCCGTCAGCCTCACGCCTCTTGGATCCCTCCAAGTCATCCATGACTTATTCATCCATTGCGCTAGCCTTCAGGTGCTTCCATCGGCTATGTCATGCTAACGGTATCTACACCGCCAAGGCACATTGGACTTACGCCTCCAAGACTCCGCTTGGACTTTACGCCGCCAATATCAAACCCCTTGGACTTCTCAAATGCCACAACTCAAGCTTGGACTTTCCCTTGCCAACCCATGTTGGACATTCCATGCCAAGACCCATGCTTGGACTTTCCCAAATGCCAAGTGTCCCACTTGGACTTTCCATGCCAAGTACCCACGACTTGGACTTCTCATGCCAAGTACTCAAGACTTGGACTTTCTCATGACAATCACATTGTCATATATTTTTGTCGAACATCAAAACATCTCTCGAGTCAAGCTCGAGTCCTGGTCAATCGTGACCTAGGCCGATTGTACCAACATTTTCTGGTGACTGCGAGGGCGTGCATAGATGTAAAAGCGCACAAGATCTCATTAGAGGTAGACGGAGAGATCATCCTCTTCAATCTTTCAGAGTGTAGAACTCCCTTCCTAGACAGCTTCACTTTCAGCAGTGTGAAGCCAAGCCCACCAGATGTCAATCCCGAGACAGATGAATGGAGGTTTACAGAACCTCCGGAGCCAAGTTGATAATGGAGTGTTGTCGAGCTAAAAGACCTTAAACAAAACACTTCTTGGGAGGCAACCCAAGTTTAGTTTTTAGGTTTTTTTTATTGTATTGCATTCATTTGGTTAGTTTAAACTTTGATTTTCATTTCGTTTAGCATTAGGACCAGAAAGAACTTCCTAGGTAAAAATAAAAATCAATTTTAGCTTACACGGCAAAGCGTGTGAGAAAATTCGGACCGTTGTGCATGAAAGGAGAAAAATGGGAGAGCACACGGCCTGATCGTGTGTTTTCACACAGCCGTGCCCTACTAACCCAAGGTGTACATAGCTTGGCTGTGTGTTTTTACACGACCGTATCGTGCGAGGTTAAGTAGGGCACATCGTGCATTTCCACCCCAAATGCACCGTGTGTTTTGATTTCTCTTGCCTTAGCCATGTAGATCCTTCTTCCCCACCACCTAGAAGCCTTTCCAACCTTCAAAGAAGCTCAAAAGAAGTAAGGATGAGGAGAACCAAGCAAGTGGCATCTCGATCCGGTGCTTCGGAGCGAAGGACAAGGAGAATGGATGCCCCTCAAGCTTCGGAGGAAGGTAACGCTTTTCCAACCCTTCTCTTTCGCAATAATGAGCATAAGAAAAGATTTGATATGCTCTCTACTAGAAGAATCACCGCTACTAGGTACCTTGACGAAGATCTCTTAGAATCCCTAGGTTTGTTTGGTGAAATTCAAGCCCTATTTATAAAAATGGGGTGGGGAGAGATAATGAGGGTAAGACACCCAACCTACCCTAGGATAGTTTTAGAGTTTTTAAGTTTTTTAGGAGCAGAAGTTTTAATGGGTAGAGAGAGCGAAGAGGGTAGGATTACCTTTAGGCTATTTACCATTGAGCATGAATAAACACTACACCAATGGAACACATGATTTGGCTTGCCTAGTGGGGGAGAGATAAGAACCCCTATTGGGTTCAACTCTCGAATCTTTTGGACTGAATTGACAGGAGAGCACGCATACGACCCTTCTAGGGCCGAAGCGTCGCACCTCCAAAACCCTATTTTTCGGTACCTACACCGAATCATGGCAAGTACTATTTTTAGTCGTGGGAAGAGTGACGTAGGCTTGGGAGGACACTTCTCGAGAAGTATAAACTTGTACTCCTCAGCAGTCAAGACTATGTCCAGATTCCTTTTCCAATCCACATAGTTAGGTCCAGTAAGTTTATTTTCCTTTAGAATCACAACAAGTGGGTTGAAAGTCATTTTGAAGAAACCTAAGAATCACATAGATAAAAAACATTTAGATTTCAAAAAATTATTGATTCCTCAAATAATAAAATTTTAAAATCAACCAACACCTCAAAACACCGAGAATATCGTATGCCACAATAGTGTGGACGTATACAAATTCTACATTTGTAAGAGGAGGTTTTACCCATTAATTTTATTATCCTATCAATCTTACTTTTTGACAAATAAAATTAATAGTTGGTTCGGCCCTACAAATAAAAGCAGTGACTCCGATGGGGAGGATACTTATATTTGCATCTAAGTGTTCACTATTACACGATAGTATGGCAATTACCTCAGAATATGTGCCTTCCGATGGGGAAGTACACACGCTCCTAAATAATTTCCTATAACCATATTTGACCTAGTGATCCGCAAAACAAACTCATTCGATATGGAGGAAGGCACTCAGAGCCAACGCGCAAGTTTGTTCGCATCACATGTCAAATTGTAATGGAGGCCATGAGAATTTTTTAAAAAATATCCCTCTCCCACTTAGTAATTTAAAATTAATGAATTTTAACTATGCAAGCACAACAAGCATATAAACCAAAAGCGCTAAATATGAAAAAAAACAAATTTTCCAACTATTATGGCTTTTGTTCTCCAATATGCCTCCAGTCATGTTGCCACCTCGTCCGCTCCTCCATACACCATGTACAAGCCACCCGGATATCCGAGACGAGAAAAATTATTTTAATTTACATCCATCGATCCTATACTCCACAAAGGAGTGTACATGAAACCTAGATCGAAAGTAAACTAAAATAAAAGAGTGGCTAAACAATGTTGTGTTAGTTATAGCCCTAAGAACCAATCATGTGATGGTTGAATAGGGAACATTTTGTATCATATTCTATAAAGGCAAAGGATTGGTTATTATATTTAAGTCTTGCTTGTGCCAGCTAAATTAAATATAGTAATGCCCTAGAAAAGTAGGTTCTTATCTACAGCACATCAATTGGCAGAATTGATTATGAGAGGCTGTAGAGAACACTTTCTAAATGTTCCTAGTCAAGTATTAATATGCAAGGGCAATATTAATACATAAAGACTAGCATGTAGGTCAATTGATGACTTGATCTCACAAGTCATGGATATATGATATCAAGTTGACACATGGGTATATATTAGAGAATATATACTGAACTGACCCGCCATGAGAAAGTTTTATGGATCGTTATATGAGTGTCATAAACTTTCTCATGTGACTATTGGTATGAATAGTCCTTAGACCTGAAGTCACTATGGTTCCCTACATAAGGAGTTATGTACTTTGGTATCACAAACGCGTCACCCGTAATGTGGTGGACCATAAAGGCGACATCGGGTATATAACAAATTATGCGGAGGGATGTGAGTGATGTAGATGGGATCTATCCCTCTCATATGACGAGAGTGATTTCGGTGGGCCCCTTGATTGAGTAGAACTAATAAAACGGATGGCCATGCTCGAATGAGTCAATATGAGATATTGAGCTCATTTGTTTGAGTTAGTTTACTCATGGATCAAGAAACACATAGATTGATCGAGGATGACACGGTCTATGCCTCATTGATCAATCTGATATCAAGGATAGAAGGACACGGTCATATATTATAGTAGTCACGGAAAGGTTAGTCCGATCTTGACTTATCTCATAACTTGGGTAGCAATGATGTATTGCTAGATGCCGCTCATTGCTTGTGTATCTAAAAGAGTTTAGATCCACTGCCAACGTTATGAGAGCCTATAGGGTCACACACAAAGAGCATGATGATTAGAGGAATTAGAGTATTCTAGTTTGACTAGAATAATTTGGGAATAAGCTTAAGTACAAAATGGTTTTTGGACTTTAAGCTTAATGAGAATTTTAGCTAATTGATTTAATGAGATTAATTCAATATGTTACCTTATTGATTTAATAAGATTAATTCAATATGATAACATAAGCTTAATTGAATTAATAAGATTAATTCAATATGATTGAATTAATAAGATTAATTCAACATGATAACATAAGCTTAATTGAATTAATAAGATTAATTCAACATGCATGAATGCCACATAAGAATGCCACATAAGCATACCACATAAGCATGCCACCTAAGCATCCACCTAAGCTAGATAAGGTGGAAGGAAACAAAATGGTTTTGTCTCCTTAAGTGGCCGGCCAAACGTGTGTCCCAATGCAATGGATTGCATTGAATGTGTGGAGGTGAAAGGGTTTTTCCAACCCTATAAAAGACCCCATGAAGTGGCCGGCCAAAGCAAGTGTTGTTGTGGTTGTGAGAGAGCTTGGTGGAAGCTTTGGTTGTGTGGGTTTGTGAGTGTAGGCTAGCAAGAAGAGGAGTCTTCTTCTTCCTTTCTCCTTTTCCCTCTCTTCCTCTCCTTTAGGGACTTCTCTAGCAAGAAGTAAAGGAGAGCTCCTCTAGTTTTTCTTTTGTGAGACAAGAGCTTGCTCGTGTGGATACATATAGAGGCACGGACACTTGAACGTGCTAAAGATCCAACAAACAAAAGGAAGAAGCGGGATTAACAAGGGCACGCAACAAAGGTAATCCTCTCCTATAAGATAGGTTTGGTTTAGAGAAATTTATTTTATACGAGTTTGCTTTCGCATGGATCACTTGGAAGGGATCCTAATTTTTCCGTTATGCAAGATATGCCATTTGGCATAAAGAATTCCCTACAGGGTATCAGAGCCACTTATGAAAGATCGTATAAAATAGGTTTTCTCTATTTTATATGTGATATAGAAGTAGGATAAATTTTATTATGAGTTGATGATTGCATTAGCAATTGTCAAACATAATAAAATATCCAATGTCTTTTAAAAGTTAAAATGACATGGTGCATGGTTATGGCCTAGTCCCAAAAGGTTTGTGAATGTGTGTGTGTTGTAATTCTTAAATACGGCCTGCGTGTCGTGCCTTCCTCCTAAAATTCCTGTTGTAAAATTAGTTTTAGACTCGAATGTAACTCGAGTATTTCTCCTTTGTAATGTACAAAACAAAGATGGAGGGTCCATTGGAAGATGAGGTTACAAGGAGGAAGTCAACACACAAGACAACCAAAAGGAAGCACTTAGGAGAAGATGCTATCCCTAGGTTGACCAATCAATCTTTTCATTGGCTTGAGAAGATTGTAGAATAAGGGCCATAACCATGACACGCTTAGTTTAATATGTATGTGATGCATGTTAGTTTAGCTTGTATGTGATGCATGATTAGTTTAGCTTATATGTGATGTATGCTAATATGTATATGATACATGTTTATTTCTTAATAAGTCTAAACAATATGCCTACCAAAGTTGGTACTCACTACTTCCTCGATCATTTGTTATTGGGTTTGCCAAAGCAAAGCAATGCATTTTATCTTGGAGGGGTGCGAGTGGACAATCGTGATGTCCCGCTATCGATCTTGGTTAAGACTTAGTTAAGTTTTTCTTAATTGGTTAAGAAAGTAGAGGCATATATTAGCTTTGAACATAAGTGTTAAAATTAGTTTTGTGTGAATTCCGAACATCAGCTTTGTCTTAGAAGTGGTCGTTGCTCGATATCCAAGAAGGCCTCTCGTGCTCGCCATAGCCCGAAGTCGGTTTAGGAATAAACACTAAACTAATCTAAAACTTAAACAAAGCTATTAAAGAGTTACATCAGATGTAATTGGCAAAAGATTGCCTACTTATACTACGCCTTGGGCGATTAGCCAAAGCTAACTCAAGACTAATTATGATGTGGATCTTTATCCCATATAAATTTATAGCTAAATAGTAGCTATGAGAATTTAGTGGGAGCCGCTTTAATTAAAGGCCTAATTAAATGATTTAGGTATGATACTTAAACTTTGCATTTTAATGTTGTAGATCACCATGTCATCTAACACGACACACCCTCAACTTGCGATCTCCTGAGAAGGACAAGCTCAATGGAGCAAATTTTCTTGATCGGTATAGGAACTTGAGGATTATCCTCAAGCAAGAACGCAAACTATATGTCCTAGAGCCTACCCTGAAATACCCGCCTGCGGCCACTGTCAAAAGGATGCTTATAAGAAGCATCAAGATGACGATTAGATGTGTCATGTCTTATGCTTGCCACCATGAACTCTGAGCTCCAGAAGCAACATGAGAACATGGATGCCTATGATATGGTTGAGCACTTGAAACAACTATATCAAGGACAAGCTAGGCACGAGCGTTTTGAAGTGTCTAAGGCTCTTTTTGCATGCAAGATGCAAGAAGGAACACTTGTAGGAACTCACGTACTCAAAATGATTGGGTACGTTGAGAACCTTGAAAGACTAGGTTTTCCACTGAGCCAAGAATTGGCAACCGATGTTATCCTGCAATCGTTGCCGGAAGCATACAATCAATTCGTCATGAATTATAACATGAATGAAATTGATAAACCTTTGCCTGAGATTCTCAGCATGTTAAGAACTGCTGAACCAAATCTCAAGAAGAAAGTTAGTAATGTACTAATGGTCAAGAAGGACAAAGGTAAGCGCAAAGGCAAGGGTAAGACCCAAGCCAAAAGCAAGGCCAATTCATCCACTTCAAAGGGTAAAGGTAAAGTACCTAAGGAAGGGATCGCTTCCATTGCGGTGAAGATCGACACCGAAGCGAATCGCAAAGTCTACCTTGAGGAAGTAAAGAACAAGAGAAGTGGGACTTCCTGTGTATACATGTTATAGAGGTTAATCTATCTATTTCTTCTACATGGGTATTAGATAGGATGTGCATCTCACATTTGTACTCATGTGCGTGAGAGAAATAGTAGAATAATGGCAAAGGCGAAGTGGACCTACGAGTAGGCAATGGCGCAAAAGTTCTTCGTAGTCAGTAGGAACATATTCTTTGTCTTTGCCGGGCTTATCTTAGAACTAGAGGAGTGCTTTTATGTACTGCATTGACAAAGAACATAATCTCTGTATCTTGTTTAGACAAGAAAAACTTTTCTTTTATAATAAAGGACAAATGTTGTTCCATTTATTTAAATGAAATGTTCTATTGTAATGCACCACTTATGAATGGTCTCTATGTTCTAGATTTAGAAAACCCAATTTATAACGTAAATACAAACGGTTCAAATCGAATGATTTGAACGGACATATCTCGCATCGCCGCCTAGGTCACATAAATGAAAAACGCATATCCCAACTCCATAAAGATGGATTATTGGACTCATTTGATTTTGAATCATATGAGGTATGCGAGTCTTGTCTTTTAGGAAAGATGACTAAAACTCCATTTAGTGGACATGGCGAGAGAGCGACGGACTTGTTAGGACTCATACATACTGATGTATGTGGGCCTTTCAATGTCGGGCAGGAGGCTATAAGTACTTTATTACTTTCACGATGATATGAGTAGATTTGGCTACTTATATTTGATGAGACATAAGTCAATCCTTTGAAAAGTTCAAAGAATTCAAGAATGAAGTACAAAACCAACTTGGTAAGCGTATTAAGCTACTTTGATCAGATCGAGGTGGTGAATACCTTAGTCAAGAGTTTCGTGATCACCTGGCTAAGTGTGGGATAATATCCCAACTCACTCCACCTGGAACACCACAATGGAATGGTGTATCTGAGAGGAGAAATCGTACTCTATTAGATATGGTACGATCAATGATGAGCCAGACTGATCTACCTACTTCCTTTTGGGGTTTAGCTCTAGAGACAGCCGCTTTTACACTTAATCGCGTTCCATCAAAAGCCGTAGAAAAGACACCATATACGATATGGACCGGGAAGAGTCCCAAAATGTCTTTTATAAAGATTTGGGGTTGTGAAGCTTACGTTAGACGTCAAGTCTCAGATAAACTAGGACCCAAATCAGATAAGTGTTATTTTGTAGGATATCCCAAGGAGACTAAGGGATATTACTTTTACAATCCCACACTTGGCAAGGTGTTTGTTGCAAATCCGTCTTTATAGAAAGAGAATTTATTTCTAGAAATACTAGTGGGAGTAAAATTCATCTTGAAGAAGTTCAAGATGATGATAACACTAAGGCTTCGATGGAAAATGAACAGCACCACAAAGTGTTGTGGATGAGGAATTTGTTGCCCAAAGAGTTGTGGAGCAAACACTGCTCAAGAGACCAACCTCTTCAGATCTAATAGGATCCGTCGTCAACCCGAGAGATATTCTTTTCTCTTGGTCGACAACGTGAAGTATTGCTTGTCGATCTTGACGAGCCTACATCCTATCAAGAAGCTATGATGAGCCCAGATTCTCGAGAAATGGCTAGAGGCCATGAGATCCAAATGGAATCCATGTACACTAACCAAGTATGGACTTTGGTTGATCCACCAAGGGGTAAAACCCATTGGGTGTAAGTGGGTCTTTAAAGTAAAGACGACATGGATGGTAATAAGCATACCTATAAAGGTAGATTGGTGGCTAAAGGATTCAAACAAATTCATGGTATTGACTATGAAGAAACCTTTTCACCGATTGCTTAAATCCATTCGGATCATACTTGCTATTGCGACCTACCATGATTATGAGATCTGGCAGGATGGATGTCAAAACCGCTCAATGGAAAGCTACTCGAGGATGTGTACATGACACAACCCGAGGGTTTTGGAGATCCAAAGCATCCCTGAAAGGTATGCAACCGCAAAGGTCCATTTATGGACTAAAGCAAGCCTCTCGAAGCTGGAATCTTCGATTCGATGATGCAATCAAAGAGTTTGGTTTCATCAAGAATGAAGATGAGCCTTGTGTCTACAAGAGAAATAGTGGGAGCGCAGTTGTATTTCTTGTCTTGTATGTAGATGACATACTTCTCATCGGAAATGATATTCCCTCACTCCAGTCTGTGAAGATATGGTTAGGGAATTGTTTTTCGATGAAAGACTTAGGTGAAGCTGCCTATATTCTAGGCATCAAGATCTATAGAGATAGATCTAAAAGATTACTTGGCCTAAGTCAGAGTACATACATTGATAAAGTGCTAGATCGTTTTGCTATGCAAAATTCCAAGAAAGGATTTCGCTTTATCACATGGTGTGAGTCTTTCAAGACTCAATGTCCCTCTTCTAGGAGGAGAGAGATCGCATGGATAAGATCCCTTATGCGCCATATAGGGTCTATCATATGCGCCATGCTTTGTACTGAAATCTCGACGCCTCGTATGCTTTGAGCATGACGAGTAGATACGATCGGATCCGGTGAAAGTCATCGGATAGATAAAAATATTCTTAAATACTTACGAAGAACGAAAGAATATTTCACGATATTTGGAGGCAATGAGGAGCTAGTCGTAAAGGGTTACAAAGATGATGCAAGCTTCCAAAGACATAAGGATGACTATAGATCGTAATCGAGTACGTGTTTTGCTCGAATGGTGGAGTGTGAGTCGGAAGAGTTCAAAGCAGACACGATTCTGCCGATTCTACAAGTTTATATATTGTCGCATCTCGATGCAAGAAAGGAGGTTGTTGGCTCGTAAGTTCATCGCTGAACTTGGGGTAGTTCCTAGCATTGCAGATCCAATAGACCTCTATTGTGACAACAATGGGGCTATTGCACAGCTAAGGAACCTCGATCACATCACATCGGACCAAACACATCATGCGGCGCTTCCATCTCATTCGAGAGATCATCGATAGAGGAGATGTGAGGATATGCGAGTACCGACGTAAGCTAACATTGCGATCCATTGACCAAGGCTTTGTACGAGGAAGCATGATGGTCACACTAGGTCACTAGGTATTAGATATCATAGTGATTGGTACTAGTGCTAGTGGGAGATTGTTAGTTATAGCCCTAGAACCAATCATGTGATGGTTGAATAGGGAACATTTTGTATCATATTCTATAAAGGCAAAGGATTGGTTATTATATTTAAGTCTTGCTTGTGCCAAGCTAAATTAAATATAGTAATGCCCTAGAAAAGTAGGTTCTTATCTACAGCACATCAATTGCGTAATTGATTATGAGAGGTCAGAGAGAACACTTTCTAAATGTTCTAGTCAAGTATTAATATGCAAGGGCAATATTAATACATAAAGACTAGCATGTAGGTCAATTGATGACTTGATCTCACAAGTCATGGATATATGATATCAAGTTGACACATGGGTATATATTAGAGAATATATACTGAACTGACCCGCCATGAGAAAGTTTCATGGATCGTTATATGAGTGTCATAAACTTTCTCATGTGACTATTGGTATGAATAGTCCTCGGACAAGTCACTACGGTTCCCTACATAAGGAGTTATGTACTTTGGTATCTCAAACGCCACCCGTAATGTGGTGGACCATAAAGGCGACATCGGGTATATAACAAATTATGCGAGGGATGTGAGGATGTAGATGGGATCTATCCCTCTCATATGACGAGAGTGATATCGGTGGGCCCCTTGATTGAGTAGAACTACTAAAACGCATGGCCATGCTCGAATGAGTCAATATGAGATATTGAGCTCATTTGTTTGAGTTAGTTTACTCAGGGATCAAGAAACACATAGATTGATCGAGGATGACACGGTCTATGCCTCATTGATCAATCTGATATCAAGGATAGAAGGACACGGTCATATATTATAGTAGTCACGAAAAGGTTAGTCGGATCTTGACTTATCTCGTAACTTGGGTAGCAATGATGTATTGCTAGATGCCGCTCATTGCTTGTGTATCTAAAAGAGTTTAGATCCACTGCCAACGTTATGAGAGCCTATAGGGTCACACACAAAGAGCATGATGATTAGAGGAATTAGAGTATTCTAGTTTGACTAGAATAATTTGGGAATAAGCTTAAGTACAAAATAGTTTTTGGACTTTAAGCTTAATGAGAATTTTAGCTAATTGATTTAATGAGATTAATTCAATATGTTACCTTATTGATTTAATAAGATTAATTCAATATGATAACATAAGCTTAATTGAATTAATAAGATTAATTCAATATGATTGAATTAATAAGATTAATTCAACATGATAACATAAGCTTAATTGAATTAATAAGATTAATTCAACATGCATGAATGCCACATAAGAATGCCACATAAGCATACCACATAAGCATGCCACCTAAGCATCCACCTAAGCTAGATAAGGTGGAAGGAAACAAAATGGTTTTGTCTCCTTAAGTGGCCGGCCAAACTTGTGTCCCAATGCAATGGATTGCATTGAATGTGTGGAGGTGAAAGGGTTTTTCCAACCCTATAAAAGACCCCATGAAGTGGCCGGCCAAAGCAAGTGTTGTTGTGGTTGTGAGAGAGCTTGGTGGAAGCTTTGGTTGTGTGGGTTTGTGAGTGTAGGCTAGCAAGAAGAGGAGTCTTCTTCTTCCTTTCTCCTTTTCCCTCTCTTCCTCTCCTTTAGGGACTTCTCTAGCAAGAAGTAAAGGAGAGCTCCTCTAGTTTTTCTTTTGTGAGACAAGAGCTTGCTCGTGTGGATACATATAGAGGCACGGACACTTGAACGTGCTAAAGATCCAACAAACAAAAGGAAGAAGCGGGATTAACAAGGGCACGCAACAAAGGTAATCCTCTCCTATAAGATAGGTTTGGTTTAGAGAAATTTATTTTATACGAGTTTGCTTTCGCATGGATCACTTGGAAGGGATCCTAATTTTTCCGTTGCGCATATGCCATTTGGCATAAAGAATTCCCTACATGTTGTACTTAATTACAAAAATTAAATACTAGTCTCGTCAACCCCGAGGATTCAAAAAATATTACGATTAAACACATACAATCACATACACACATATATGGCCATAATAGTTGGATCTTATGCCTGCAACCAAAAAGTTAGCCTACGCACATCCTACTATTATCCAACACACATAATATATGATAAGTGCATAAAGTAACCGAATCCTAAACACACAAAATCGAAAACTGTGGCTCTGAGACCACTTGAAGGGTCGAAGCTTCACTTCTTGCTTCGCCTCAATCTCTTGTGCATGGTGATCCAATCATACGTCCCCGAATTAAAAACAATTAATCCAAACAAAGATGGATTACCCAAGCAACCAATCCATCATTGTGCTTCTCGATTTGAGTCGTCGCTTAAACAAACTTGTTGTTCAAGCAACCTAACTCTTTTCTTCTATTATCCACTGAATAGATGATGTACGGATCGCCGGTTTTTATGTTTATCATCGGGGTCCAAGTAAATTAACTACATAAATAATACAAAAGAACTAAATCAAAACAAACAAGATTATACCTCTTGTTTACCTCTTGATCTTCTATTGTATGTCCTATCCTCCTCTTGAACGTTGTGTGGGCAACGATCCTCCAAGAGTTGAAGCCTCCTAGATCGCATATCTTCCTTTCCTTGTTCGCTCCGAACAAAAGAAGATAACCGACACACTTCTTCTCCTATCTAGTGTCGACCACCAAGCCACCTTGCTTGGTTGTTGCCGCCGGCCAAGGAGAGGAAGAGAGTGTGGGCGCTGGCCAAGAGCTCCAAGGGAAGAAGCACTAACTCTTGCCGTCGACCAAGAAAGAGAGAGAGAGGGAGGAGCCGCCGACCAAACTAGAGAGAGAGAGGGAGGCACCGCCGGCCAAGGAAGAAGCACCACCTTAGGTTGCAACCACCCAATGAAGAAGCACCACCTTAGGTTGCCGCCCAAGCCTCTCTAAAGCCAACTCAAAAACCCTAGCACAACATTTAAGTTGCCGCCCAAGCCTCTCCAACCCCTTCTTATATAGATTTCACCCAAGCCTCCTTTTAATCGTGTCCGTTGGATCTAGGTTTCATGAGGGTTTTAATAGGCTACAATAGGGACCATGAGGAGGAGTTGGATCTTGGTTTTTATAGGCTATCACTTAAGGGGAGCTTGTTAGTAATATATGAGAGATGTCCTAAGGCAATTGCCTTATGTATGAACCATTTATATGATAAATGAAGATTCACTATTTGAGTATACATGGTTTCATGTATTTGATTGGATCTTAAACTCATTTACTGAATGTCCACGATACGATTCAAAGATGAGAGAGAATTTTGTGATTGACTACAACTGGAGTTTTAAGTGTAATTGTGATGATCTGACCATCCTAGTGATGAATCGATGATCTGATAACCACCCTAACTCACGAGTACGTAACTGAACGATACTCCATGGTGTATCCAAGCAGTTGATTCTCACTGGCTGGAGACATTGTGATGTCCGGAGTTAATCGTGGATGCTAGTTATGGTAACTAGTTCATTGGAGTGACCAACCGTAAGACTTCATATGGTTCTCTACATATATAGATATGTCAATGAAGTTCTTACTGTAGCTTAAGAGCGATGTTCCTTTGACTTGCGGTATTCAAGTCATCTTGATCATAAAGACTTATGCTTTGACATCTTAAGCAAGCATCTCTGAGTAGATATGGACCCGGGATGATTGGGTATAAGTCGAAGTGATCGAAGGTGTTTAAATAGCCTATAAAGGATTCACCACTCCTTGCGAGGAGATGTATACCCATGGCCTCTCGTCGGATTGTTACTAAAGTCTTTGGCCAAATCATTACATGTTTAGAGTAAGGTACTCTTCGATACATGTGCAGTAACTAGAATCCGTAGGATGAGAAAATGATACTTGGGCTAGGTGTGACGTAGTCATCCTAGTGGGGATTGACACTATAGACCATGTCCTGAACCAAGTGGGTATAAGATGAGTGAAGGGAATGGGGCACGATTCATTCAAGCTACTGAAGGTTTCAGAAATAGTTCTGGATCAACCGTTGATCTTTTCGGTTAATTGGGGATCATGATGTACTACTAGGTGCCACTCATGATCGTTCTATAATTAATGGCCAACATAAACCGAGAACCTATTTGGTCACACGCACAACAAGCGTAATTCGAAGGATTTAAAACGAGCTTGAGAATGAGATTCTCAGATCGAGAGAAACTAGGTTTGGTTGGACCAAACAAGAAGCGAGCATGAAATAGTTTCAGTCGCAATGGAAGCGTGGATGGACCGTGTCTTATGAAGACATGATGGACGAACTAAAATGGTTTGGTTCTAATCCAGCGGAGGAGAATAAACCAAAGGGGTTTGGTTTGTTTTAAACGAATGAACCAAAGTTGGTTCGGTTCGTTTTAACTTAAAATAAACCATCATGGTTTGGTTTATTTTAACTTATATTAATGGAGCGGGTTAACGGGCCTTATGGTTATGATCCGATAACCATTAAGAGAATTAGTTCTCTATAAAAGAGGGCTTAAGGGTTTGTTAAACCCTAATCCAAAAGCCCTTGACCTAATTGTTGCCGCCCCCTCCTCTCCTTGGAGAAGTTGGCGCCAACATCCATTGTCGCCGCCCAACCCCTTGTGCCGTCGTCCAAATTGTTGCCGGCATCCAAGCTTCGGCCGGTGATCCTCCAACAACTCTCCGTTGATCTCCTTTGGGTTTGGCATCAAGGTGAGCTTCATCCTACCCTTTTTGGCCGGCCCCTACTCCTCCACCAAAGCTGTCCAGTTTTCTGGACAGCTTGTTTCCCCCTCGTCGGAGCATCGTTTGGACAATGTTTGGAGCTCCGACAGCGGTAGCCTTGCCGGGGATTCGATCTCCGGTAATCCTCATAGGTGGAGGACGAAGGATTCGTCAAACGGTTGACGAATACCTCTCCGGAGAAGCGGTTCTTTGAGGACTCATTTTTGGATCCGAATTTGGTTTCGGATCGTGATCTTCTCTCTATCACATCATCTTCAACACGAGGCTAGTAACCCGTACGAAGACGAGGCTCCTGACTTAGTGAAGTCATCCCGAAGAAACCGGCATAGATACAGATAGAGACGATTCTAGTGAGGATCGTTCCGGTTGATGTCTTTCCCGCTACACGTTATACGTAAGGTATACGTAGTTAAATTTCCTTTTATTGCAAAATTTAAATTTACGGTTATGTCTACACATGTTGTACTATGCATGCGTGTGATGTGTGTGTTGTAATAAATTAGATTTATTATTTTATTCCTTCCGCTGTGCACATGTTTGTGAAACATGTTCGAACACACACTCGCCGCAGTGCCGGAAACCCAACAGTGGTATCAGAGCCCAGGTTGTGTTTCGACATAATCGTAAAATTGTTTTGCGATAGTCATAATGATATTTCTGGAAATGTTCTAATTTTGGAAAGTTAGAAGTATTTATGGAAATTTTTCAATTTTGGAAAGTCTAGAAGTATTTATGGAAATCTTCCACTTTTGGAAAGTTGGAAGTATTTATGGAAATTGATATTTTCCATAAATAAAATATTTGATTAGATTTTGGAAATTTATTTCCTAATTTAATCATGATTTGATTTGGGAAATCAAATCTTAAAAATATTTTATTTCCATAAGTAGTTTTGATGATTTAGGAAATTGGTTTCCTAAATTGACTTTCCTTAATCAACTATTTCCACAAATAAAATATGTGATTAGATTTGGAAATTTATTTCCTAATTTAATCATGATTTGATTTAGAGAATCAAATATTAAACATATTTTATTTCCATAAATAGTTATGACATATAAGGAAATATTGTACATGACATAATTGTATGTCATGTAATTGCATTAGATGCATATCATTATGCCATGCGTGTCGTGACATGTAAATGTATGTCATGTATGTCATGTCATGTAGATAATAGTTATTTGCATGCAAAGAGGATGAGACATAAAAACCCTAACTCAATATTAAAGCCTACACCTTCCATTAATATGGTTAGAACCAGAGTTTCGTTTCTTGTTCGGGTTGTTGGACTCTCTCCAAGCCTGACTCGAACCTGAACATGTTCCAACCATAGAATAGTTTAATAATAATATGGTAAGAGTCAGAGGTCAATCGTTAGCTTTGGTTGTTGGACTTTCTCCAAGCCGGGCTAATTGGTTGAATGCGCTCTAACCATATTAAAACTATTTCTTGATTAATGGGTTGGCTTTAACCTGGAGCATCGGCTTGTTGGACTCTCTCCAAGGTCGATGTAAAGGGAGGTGAAGTTTGGTGCTATGCATATGATGCATACTTGTTAATGTGTTAACAACCCGATGTATGTGTGAACATTCAATTAGTTGATAGCACATTGTGAAAGTTGCATATACGTGATATGCAATCGGTATAGTTGATACCTACCGTCATAGTTATGAATGGCTTGTTGGACTCTCTCCAAGTTTGTTCATATCTATGATGGATATCAGCCCATTCGGAGATGGACCTACGATTTCCCGAAGTAATTTTGGGGTTTTTGAAATTCGAAAAATGAATGGGATTTATAAATGTATGTTGATGCATTTTAAATCATCTTTATCATATATGCTCGTTTTATATTTCTAAGATTGATCATGATGTCTTTGAATTTGCGTTCCATTTTGGATTCGAATAAATTGACTCGGCCAAACTTCTTGGACTGGCTTAGAAACTTGAGAATTGTTCTCAAGGTTGAAAAGCTTGCAAATGTCCTCGAAGCGCCTCTTCCCACCCGTCCTAGTGACAATGCAACTCTGGACCAATTGTTGTCCTATCAGAAACATGTGAGTGATTCTGAACAAATGAGTTGCATCATGCTAGCCATGATGGAACCCAAGCTACGGAAGCAGCATGAGCATATGGATGCTCATATCGTAGTCCTTCATCTTTATGAGTTGTTTGATAAGAAAGTGAGATTCGAAAGGTTCGAAGTCTCCAAGCTCCTCTTCACCTCTTAAATGCAAGAAGGTTCATCTGTGGTACTACTCAACATGCTGAAGACTGTGGAGCCTTCTAAGAAGCATGAGCAGGGGACGGTGTTGTTAGTTGATTCCTCGAAGAAAGGTTATAAGAGGGAGTCAAAGGAACAACAGAAGGGGAAGAAGAAAAAGGCTAAAAAGGCAAAACCAGCTAAAAAGGGCACTTGCCATCATTATGGCAAAGAGAGCCATTGGCGAAGAAATTGCAATATTTATCTTGAGTTCGTGAAGAAGAATAAGGCATCGGATGCCCCATCTTCTTCAGATATCTTCGTTATTGATTGTCATTCTATTTCCTCATACACTTGGGTATTGGATACTGGGTGTGACTCACATATATGTAATGACATACATGGGCTAAGGAATAGAAGAAGACTCGTCAAGGGAGAGTCAAATTTACGTGTTGGGAATAGAGCAAAGGTTGTTGCACTCGCCATCCGAACGTATTTGTTGAAACTCCCTGCAGGACTTGTCTTAGAACTGGACAATTGCTTTTATGTTCCTTCGTTGATAAAGAACATCAATTATATTTATTGTTTAAATAGAAATGGTTACCATTTGACTTTTAGTAACAATTGTTGTTACATAACTTTGAATGGAGTTCTTTATGGGACTGGAACTTTAAGCAATGGTGTTTATACGTTGGACGTATCCAGTGATGTTTTTAATATCGAAGCGAGAAATATGCGTGCTCGAAAGGATAATCAATTAGACTCCTACATGTGGCATTGTCATCTTGGCCATGTAAGCAAGAAATGCATGTCCGAATTACACCGATGTGGAATTCTAGAATCGTTTGAATTTGATTCATACGATACATGCGAATCATGCTTGAAAGGCAAGATGACTAAGTTACCTTTTACATGAAAAGGTGAACGAGTGGGAGAGTTACTAGGTCTAATACATACTGATGTATGTGGACCTATGTCAACTCAAGCTTTAGGAGGCTATAGCTACTTCATTACCTTCACCGATGATCACTCATGGTTTGGGTATGTGTTCTTGATGAAACACAAGTCTGAAGCCTTTGAAAGGTTCAAAGAATTCAGAAATGAAGTAGAGAAACAACATGACAAGAGTATTAAAATACTTCGATCGGATCGAGGTGGTGAATACTTAAGTCAAGAGTTTCTTGATTATCTAAGAGACAATGGTATATTGTCTCAATGGAATCCGCCATATACACCACAACATAATGGTGTATCTGAGAGGCGTAATCGGACCTTGTTGGACATGGTCAGGTCAATGATGAATCATGCGAACCTTCCCAAGTCCTTTTGAGGCTATGCACTTCAGACAGTTGTTTACTTGTTAAACAGAATGTCAACCAAGGTAGTCTCTACTACTCCATATGAGATATGGAATAGTAAGAAACCTCATGTATCTTACTTGAAGATATGGGGTTGTCCAGCTTATGTGAAGTGGACTATATCAGATAAATTGGATGCTAAGTCTGATAAATGTCTATTTATTGGATACCCTAAGGAAACAAGGGGTTACCAATTCTATCATCCTGTGGAACAAAAAGTGTTTGTTTCAAGGCATGTTGTGTTTCTAGAGAAAGAGTTTCTCTTGCAAGAAAACAGTGGGAGTGTCGTCGAGCTTGAGGAGGCTCGAGAGACTCAATAGACATTGATGAGATACCTGGTAAAGCACAACAGCCGACAACTCATAGTGATGAGCAATCGACTGGACCTATTGTAACACCACATCTTCGTAGATCTGGTAGAACACGCAACATTCCTGAGAGATATGGATTTCTCGTAAGTGAATCAAACGACGTGTTACTCATTGATGATGAGGAGCCTACCAGTTATGAAGAAGTGCTGACAAGTTATGAATGGGATAAGTGGCTTGATGTCACAAAGTCGGAAATGGATTCCATGTATGAAAACCAATGGAACTTGGTTGACCCACCTGAAGACATCAAGCCTATAGGGTGCAAGTGGGTTTTCAAGAAGAAAACTGACATGGATGGTAATGTGATTACCTATAAGGCTAGATTAGTGGCGAAAGGATATCATAAAAAATAAGGTGTTGATTATGACGAAACCTATTCACCTGTAGCTATGCTTAAATCCTTTCGGATGCTACTGGCCATAGCGACTCATTATGATTATGAGATATGGTAGATGGATGTGAAAATAGCTTTCCTTAATGGAAACCTGCTTAAGGACGTGTATATGATACAGCCTGAGGGTTTCAAATCGGTTGATAAAACCAAGGTATGCAAATTGCGACGGTCCATATATGGATTGAAGCAAGCATCCAGGAGCTGGAATATCCATTTTGATGAGACAATCAAAAAGTTTGATTTCTCACAAAATCCAGAACAACCTTGTGTGTACAAGAAGGTTCGTGGGAGTACAGTCGCGTTCCTAGTATTGTATGTCGATGACATACTACTTATAGGAGACGATGTTTCAATCTTATAGTCAGTGAAGATTTGGTTATCCAAGACATGTTGGTGCAATCGGCCCAGGTCACGATTGACCAGGACTCGAGTTTGGCTCGAGTGATGTTGTGACGTGTTTTGATGTTTCGACAAAAACATATGACAATGTAATTGTCATTAGGTAAAGTCCAAGTCATGGGTACTTGGCATGGAAAGTCCAAGTGGGACACTTGGCAATGAAAAGTCCAAGCATGGTCTTGGCAATGTAAAAGTCCAACATGGGTTGGCAAGGGAAAGTCCAAGCATGGTCTTGGCATTTGAGAAGTCCAACATGGGTTGGCAAGGAAAGTCCAAGCATGGTCTTGGCAATGTAAAAGTCCAACATGGGTTGGCAAAGGAAAGTCCAAGCATGGTCTTGGCAAGGAAAGTCCAAGCATGGTCTTGGGGTTGGCATTTGAAGTCCAAGGGGATTGATATTTACGGCGTAAAGTCCAAGCGGTAGTCTTGGCAGCATAAGTCCAATGGTTGGCGGCGTAAAGTCCAAGCGGAGTCTTGGCGGCGTAAGTCCAATGTGCCTTGGTGTAGACAGTTAGCATGACATAGCCGATGGAAGCACCTGAAGGCTAGCGCGATGGATGAACAAGTCATGGATGACTTGGAGGGATCCGAGAGGCGTGAGGCTGATGGAGGTGGCTAGAAGGCTTAGGTCTAGGCTAAGGGTGGTCTAGCAAGTATGGGGGAACCATACTTGGGTTAAAACCTCATGTTTGAGGTGTGACAGTCGACTGGTGCCATGTGGCAGTCGACTGGACCGAGTCAACTAGGGTTTGACTGCGGGTTATGGCCTAGCCGATGCGCAGGAGGTGGGCCGATCGATGGCTCGAGCGATCGATCGTGTGATCGACCGGGTGCTCGAAGTCGACCCTGCAGAATGGAGTCGAGACTGACTGATCGAGTGAGGACTCCATCGGTCGATCGATGGTCACAATCGATGAAGGAGTCCGCTGGACTTATCCAGCGTGGATCTAGCCGTTGTCTCACGACAACAGTGGCATCAGTCGACTGATCGACTTTTTCCAGCACAGGTTGAAGCTATATAAGGAGCTCGTGATGGAGGAAAAAGAAAGGGTTCTTTGAGGCGATTTGGGGCGAGTTGCTGCTGCAATTCAGAGTCTCCAAGTGCTACTCGATCAACCTAGCGATCAAGCATTCAAAGGCATTTGTAAAGTGTTTTCTTTACTAGTATTTCTTTGTATTTCATTATATTGCTTGTATTCATTTGATTATTGTTGTAATCATATTGTACGAGGTTTCTCCGCCTCCGGATTGTTCCGAGAAGGAGTTATTATTGATTAGTGATTGCGTGTGCATCACTAGAGCTCTTTAGAGCTCAATCCGTGGAGTAGGAACCGTTACGGTTCCGAACCACGTTATATTGTGCTTGTGTTCGTGTGATTGTGTTTCGTGTATTGCTTTTATTATTATTATTCCGCTGCGCTAACACGAATTGTAGACGATCAAACGCGAACGATTTCCATCTACGTACGGGTCTCGCGCTATTCACCCCCCCTCTAGCGGCGTCAAGACCCTAACAAGTGGTATCAGAGCCCGGGGCTCTTCTACGGATTAACAACCCGGAGTCAAGAAGCTAGAGGGAAGAATATGGAATTTCAAGAAAAATTGGGTGACGACATCAACATCCCACCTTCCTTCAACCGCGAACATTTCGCGTATTGGAAAGGTAGAATGCAATATTTTCTAATGACAAATATAGAAAATTGGTTTGCCGTGACTATAGGTTTTGATGCTCCGAGAGGAGAAAACGGCGAAATCCTCAAGATGAAGAGATGGACCGAGGAGCAAAGGGAAAAATTCAAGACAACCGTTAAGGTAACAAAAATGCTAATTGATTTGATACCTAACGATATTTTGTCTAGATTAGGAAGCTATAGGGATGCCAAGGAATTGTGGAACAAGTTGATCAAGTTCCACGAAAATCCCGAATCGGTCCAAGAAGATTCGGAAGAGGAGGAGACCGAAGAAGAGAGCTCATCCTCAAGTGAAAGTGAGGAATCGGGAGGAAGTGAGGAGTCAACTTCCGGATCGGAAGAGGAAATAGAAGAAGGGGAGAGATCATCTATACCGGAACATCGAGAAGAAGAAGTTTCGACATCCGGTCAAGATGAAGAAGCCCAAAGTCCAATTTGTTAGTACTTATAAGCTCCACATATCTCCACAATGGCATGATATTGTCCACTTTGGGCCCAAGCCCTCATGGTTTTGTTTTTGGGCTTTACCCAAAAGGCCTCATGCCAATGGAGATATCTTTTTTCTTTATAAGCACATGATCTTTTCCATGTCTTACCAATGTGGGACTTTGATTGTATTCCCCATACTCCCAACAATCCCCCCCTCAAACGAAGGACCACATTGGGCCCCCCCTCAAGCCTATCCCTCCTCGAAGGATTTTCTCTGCTTGATGTCCGATCTTCAACCCACCAGGACTTCCTGCTAGTTGTTCGGTCCCCCCGACCCAACTAGACTTCCTTCCTGATGTCTGGTTTTCTTGATCCGGACGTGGGAGCTCAACTTCCTTCGTTCGAGGTTCATGGCTTGACATGGACCATGGCTCTGATACCAATTGTTAGTACTTATAAGCTCCACATATCTCCACAATGGCATGATATTGTCCACTTTGGGCCCAAGCCCTCATGGTTTTGTTTTTGGGCTTTACCCAAAAGGCCTCATGCCAATGGAGATATCTTTTTTCTTTATAAGCACATGATCTTTTCCATGTCTTACCAATGTGGGACTTTGATTGTATTCCCCATACTCCCAACACAATTTCGGTCTCCACCACCGAACTAGGTAACTCAAGCAATTTAGTTTTAAATAAAAAACATATTATGTGCTTTGAGTGTAGGGAGTATGGGCATTATAAGAGCAAATGCCCAAAGAAGATTAGGAAAGCTCCTCCGGCGCCTAAAAGTCAACGAAAGTCAACGGACGCCGGTTCCCCAAGTATCAAGAGCAAGGAGCACATCATATGCTTCAAATGCAATGCAAAAGGACATTATAGGAATCAATGTCCTAGGGGGAAGAAGAAGACCCAAGAGGGAGCTACACATGTAGGGGGAGCTTCCAAAGCTAACCCTAAGGTATATTTTAATAATGCATCCTTTTCAATTTACAAGCAAAAGCATGCTAGGGATTTCAATTCACTTGCAATTTATGAAAAGCATGCTAATAGGAACAAGTATTTTTGTTTAGGAGCTAAAAGTGTCCATTTAGATAATAGAGAGAAATTTAGGACTAATGTCCCTAAAAATAATTCATCTAAGAATAAACCTAGGTCAAATAACACTAGACCAATTTTACCTAGGGAGACCATTAGAAAGGTGCAAGATCACCTAGGTCTTAACCCTAAATGGACTAGGCATATGCCTAGAAAGTCCAATGCCCAAGATTTAAATCAAAATTCTAAAATTGGGCAATTAGAATTAGAAAACCAAGCCTTGAGGTCAAGGCTTGAAAAACTTGAGAAGACCCTTAAAATTATACAAAATCAATTTAAAGGGTCAAATGATCAAAAGTCTAGGTCAAAATCTCAAAGTCAACACTTAGGACCTAAGAGTCAAAAGTCAACCAAGGGCAAAAATGGTTTGGGTCACAAACTTAAGCCTAAGGTGGCTTACCATAGTGTTCCATTTGACTATGGAACACTAACTAGGTCTAGGAAGACCAAGGTCAATGGGAAGGTCATTCCTAGAGTTGACCAAGGTTTATGCCTAGTGGCCAAGGTTTCGAAGAAACCTAGGGTGGCCACTAAGAAGGTTGTTAGGGAGGCAATCCCTAAGGTTAACCTAGGCAAGACCAAAATGATCAAGGCTAATAAGCCTAGGAAGGTATCTAGGGAGGTTATCCCTAAGGAATACCTAATTAACCCTAGGAGCTCAAATAGGTTTTGGGTTCCTAAGAGCGTGATTGATTCACGCTAGATGGGTTTAGGGTGTGCCAACCTTGATTGGATGAGTAGTTAACTCAACCATTGTAAAGGTGGCACTTTAGGATATTTTCAAGGTTATGGTTACCTTGGAAATACATTTGAGTCTTAATCCTAAAGGTTTTTAGGATGTGCCAATATTAATTATGAAGTTTGATAAAATGATCATTTTGGCACAATTTAGATTTAGAGGTTGGTGTGCCATTTTGGGTTTTTGGCACACTAGGGAGATTAGTGAAAATATGGCAAAATATATTTAAGTATATCAAATGGCAATTAATATTAAAATTTAGGTATTATTATACCTATATATTTTATATTCCATGATTTGTTTGCCATATGCCATGACATGACATCATGTTTACTTTTATCATTTAAATGTCATGATCATGCTTAGGATTAAGTTTTAAATGTTATGTGTTTTTAGATTTTATCATATGCCATGACATCATGATCATTGGTTATGATTTATTATTGCTATCTTTATGCCATGATCATTTCATGCATTAAATTGATTAAAATTGAACTAAGGACAATGGCATGACTTGGAGTCCCATTTATAAGGGAATCAAGTAGAGTTGCCTTAGAAAAATGCATGAAACCCTAGATTAGGGAGAACAAAACCCACATCTCACATCCTATTGACATGTATGTGTATTTATACACCCTAGATACATGTGAGATGCTAGGATATGAGTTGAGTTCAAGGTGCATAGTTTTTGCATCTAGTTGAACCAAAACTCATCTAACTTTATTTGTGGATCATTGGGAAAGCTTGTGTATAAGTCATGTACATAGAGACCAAGGAATATGATCCAAAATAAGGTTTTGAAAACGTTTTAAAATCTTTTTGAAAAACCTTGGTGAAGTCTATCTTTTGATAACAATCACCATTGATGAAGTTGATACAAAGTAGGGCCAAAACATTGAAAATTTCAATGGTTTTGAACTTTGTACCAATTTCACTATTTAATGGGTAAAATAATTTTCAAACATTTTTCACCCATTGTATTGGTCATAGGAATTATACGTACCAAATTTCATAATTTTTCGATATATGTATAATTATTTATAATTCATTACGAAATTATTTGAAATTCAAAATTTTTATGATCGACTGATACTGGTGGCGATCGGATGGAGGTGCCAGTCGACTTATCTCTGAATCACTCGACTGGTAGTTTGATTTCGGGGTATCCAAGGTTGTTTAACCCGATTTCAGATATGGTAAAGGTTCCTAACCACTCCTGACCCTAGGATATGCTTTGGGAAGCATTATAAAGGGTGAAAATCCATTGGATATGGATTAGGAGAGGTGTTTAGGGTTTGTATCAATTTTAAGGTGTTAGAAAGTTCAATGTTGAATTTCTAACCTTAATTTTGATGATTTAGAGTTCCTATTGGCTTAGGGACTTCCCAAGGACATTGTTGGTGCAATGGTCATGGGGGAGCAAGTCTTTAGGGGGAGGCATCCATCTTGGGATGATGGATGTGTTTTTCTTGATGGGGAGAATGTTATCAATTGGAAAATTGATGGGTTTTTGATACCCAATTTGGAAATTGGGAGAGTGTATAAGATTGTCTCTCTTAAGTGATATGGGACTTATCACTAGGAAGATGGTAGACATCCTAGGTATTTTTAGACCAAGGGGGAGATTGTAAGATCTCATTGGGACATGAGACATTGACCTCCTTGGAGAGAAAACCTTTTTGATGTTAGTCAAAAAGGGGGAGAATGTTTGGGGAGAACATTTGATTTACACTTGAATGTTTGTGGAAGAACATTTGGTGAGTGTTTACCAATTTGAGATAATTGGGAAGGGATTTGAGTTAATGTTCTAACTCAATAATTTGTTTGGTTTTATTTGTTTGGTTTTTGTCAAACATCAAAAAGGGGAGATTGTTGGTGCAATCGGCCCAGGTCACGATTGACCAGGACTCGAGTTTGGCTCGAGTGATGTTGTGATGTGTTTTGATGTTTCGACAAACATATGTAATTGTCATTAGGTAAAGTCCAAGTCATGGGTACTTGGCATGGAAAGTCCAAGTGGGACACTTGGCAATGAAAAGTCCAAGCATGGTCTTGGCAATGTAAAAGTCCAACATGGGTTGGCAAGGGAAAGTCCAAGCATGGTCTTGGCATTTGAGAAGTCCAACATGGGTTGGCAAGGAAAGTCCAAGCATGGTCTTGGCAATGTAAAAGTCCAACATGGGTTGGCAAAGGAAAGTCCAAGCATGGTCTTGGCAAGGAAAGTCCAAGCATGGTCTTGGGGTTGGCATTTAAAGTCCAAGGGGATTGATATTGGCGGCGTAAAGTCCAAGCGGTAGTCTTGGCAGCATAAGTCCAATGGTTGGCGGCGTAAAGTCCAAGCGGAGTCTTGGCGGCGTAAGTCCAATGTGCCTTGGCGGTGTAGACACCGTTAGCATGACATAGCCGATGGAAGCACCTGAAGGCTAGCGCGATGGATGAACAAGTCATGGATTACTTGGAGGGATCCGAGAGGCGTGAGGCTGATGGAGGTGGCTAGAAGGCTTAGGTCTAGGCTAAGGGTGGTCTAGCAAGTATGGGGGAACCATACTTGGGTTAAAACCTCATGTTTGAGGTGTAATGATCGGCGTGCCATGTGGCGGGGATCGACCGAGTCAACTAGGGTTTATTGCGGGTTATGGCCTAGCGATCATTTGCGGTGGGCAATGATGATGGCTCGAGAAGTCGATCGATCGTGTCATCGATCGGGTGCTCGGTCGACCACGAATGGAGTCGAGACTTGGTGGTCGAGGACTCCATCGGTCACCGATGGTCTGTCGGTCGGTGATGAAAAGGTTCCGATTGGACTTATCGTGGATCTAGCCGTTGTCTCACGACGACAACGGTGGCATCCGATGGCCGATCGATGGTCGATCAGTCGATCGACTTTTTCCGAGTTCAAAGAAGCTATATAAGGAGCTCGTGATGGAGGAAAAAGAAAGAGTTCTTTGAGGCGATTTGGGGCGAGTTGCTGCTGCAATTCAGAGTCTCCAAGTGCTACTCGATCAACCTAGCGATCAAGCATTCAAAGGCATTTGTAAAGTGTTTTCTTTACTAGTATTGCTTTGTATTTCATTATATTGCTTGTATTCATTTGATTATTGTTGTAATCATATCTTACGAGGTTTCTCCGCCTCAGGATTGTTCCGAGAAGGAGTTGTTATTGATTAGTGATTGCGTGTGCATCACTAGAGCTCTTTAGAGCTCAATCCGTGGAGTAGGAACCGTTACGGTTCCGAACCACGTTATATTGTGCTTGTGTTCGTGTGATTGTGTTTCGTGCATTGCTTTTATTATTATTATTCCGCTGCGCTAACACGAATTGTAGACGATCAAACGCGAACGATTTCCATCTACGTACGGGTCTCGCGCTATTCACCCCCCCTCTAGCGGCGTCAAGACCCTAACAAGACATTCTCCATAAAAGACCTGGGAGAAGCAACCTACATCCTCAAGATTAAGATCTATAGAGATAGATCGAAACGGTTGCTTGGTCTTTTGCAGTCTACATATATAAACCGAGTGCTAAAGAGGTTTAGCATGTCGGAATCCAAGAAAGGTTTCCTACCCATCAGGCATGGGAAATACCTTTCGAAGTCTATGTGTTCGCGCACAGAAGACGAGAGGATTTGCATGAGTAAGATTCCCTATGCATCCGCAATAGGATATATCATATATGTTATGTTATGTACGAGCCCTGATGTATCGTATGCTCTGAGTGTCACGAGCAGATACTGTTGGGTTTTTCCGAGCCGCAAAAACCGCTTTTTGCGTTGCGGAAACCTCGGAAGCCCCAGCCACGGATCCGTGCGAAGTATAAAAATTATAATTACATGTATGTGCTTACAAAAATCCTAGATCTACCTTAGATCTAAGAGGTTAGAACGTTACCCTCGTAGCGACGCCCTTCGCTTATCCCGCTCGTCCAAAAGTCCGCCGGAACTCGAGAGTGTCAAGTGCACACTCCTCTATGGTATCCACACAAGCAATAGGTGGAGAAAAAGACACTTGAGTGTGCTAGCACTCCTCTATGGTGTCTCAGCAAGATGAGGTTGGAGAGGGAGAGCTTGAGAGAAAAATTCCCAAGGAAGAAGATGAAGTTAAGAGTGTGTAACTCACCAAATGAATTCTCCACACATAACCCCAAAAAGTCGCCGGCCACTTCATGGAGGGGGGGTTACATGCATGCATGTAACTCCCATAACCCTTGGTCTCCCTCATGATGTGGCACCAATTGACCAAGTCAATGATGATGTGGAGCATCATCATTGGCCGGCCATGCCTAGTCATCATCATGACATGGCATTTGGTCAAGTCAAACTTGACCTTTCATCTTCCCTCTCAAGTCAAGTCAAACTTGACCTCTAATCTCCCATGGTTGATCAAATCTAACCACTTGACTCAAGTCAATTTAATATAATGAATCTCTATTCATTAATTTAAATTGATTTGATGAATCAAATCTCAATTAGACTCATTCAACACTTGAATCAACTTGAGTCTAACTCAATTAGTATAATTTGGATTACTCTTAATCCAATTTGGTTCATCCCATGAACCTAATCCTCATTGTTCATCATATGAACCTAATCTCCATCTAATTTCTCTTATGTGTGTGACCCTATAGGTTCTTGTAACGTTGGCAATGTCCCTAAACCGATTTAGGAACATAAGCAATGAGCGGTATCTAGCAACACATCATTGCTACCCAAGTTACAAGAATGTTGAGCTCCAACATCACCTTTGTGACTACTAATTGTGACTCTCACAATATGTGACAATGTCCCTCTATCCTTGACATCTAGATTGACCAATCGAGGCATAGACCGTGTCATCCTCTGTACAATCTAAATCTTGAACTCCAAGTAGACTCACTCTAATCAAATGAGCTCAATATCTCATATTGACTCATTTGGGCATGGCCATGTACTTCGTGGTCTCACTCTATCAAGAATATCGATGTCACCCCATCATATAGGAGGGATAGATCCCATCTACATCACTCACATCCCTCCGCATAATTTGTTACATACCCAGTAATCGCCTTTATAGTCCACCCATTTACGGGTGACGTTTGACGAAGCCAAAGTATGCAACTCATTATGTAGGGAACCATGGTGACTTCAGGTCTAAGGACTAATAGTCATACTAATAGCCACATGAGAAAGTATATGACACTCATATAACGATCCATGATACTTTCTCATGGCGGGTCATTCAGTATACATTCTCCAATGCATACCCATGTGTCAACTTGATATCTCATATCCATGACTTGTGAGATCAAGTCATCTTGTTGACCTACATGCTAGTCTCTATGCATTAATATTGTCCCTGAATGTTAATACTCGACTAGGAATGATTAAGAGTAGTGTTCTCTATATCATCTCATTATCGATTCAACCAATCGATTGATATAGATAAGAACCTACTACTCAAGGACATGATTATATTTAGTTATTTGGCACCAATACAAGTAAATATAATAACCATGCCTTTATAAATAGGAATATGATACAATAAAGTCCATACAACAATCATCATATGATTGGCTCTAGGGCTTTCACTAACAATCTCCCACTAGCACTAGTGCCAATCACCGTAGTATCTAATACCCAATGACCTAGTGTGACCATCATGTTTTTTCTGTGCCAAAGCCTTGGTCAAGGGATCTACGATGTTAGCCTCTGTGGGTACTCTGCAAATCTTCACATCTCCTCGATCGACAATCTCACGAATGAGATGGAAGCACCGATATATTCGGCCTCTCATTGTAGAATCAATAATCGTGTGTCCTCGCTTGGAACTCTTCCGACTCACGGTGCTACCTATTCAAGCAAAACACGAACCCCGATGCGTGATCTATAATCATCCCGGTCAGTTTGGAAGCAGCATCATCTGTAACCCTTCTGACTAGCTCCTCATCGCCTTCCAAATATCAAGAAATATTCTTTAGTCCTTCTCAAGTACTTAAGAATATTCTGATCGCTATCCAAAGGACGCCACCGGATCTGACCGTATCTACTCGTCATGCTCAAAGCATACGAGACATCAGACGAGTACACAAAGATGGCGCATATGATAGATCCTATAGCGGATGCGTAAGGGATCTTATCCATGCGGTCTCTCCTCTCTAGAAGAGGGACTTTGAGTCTAAAGACGACATCAGAAGTCCTTTCTTGGAATTCGCATGGCAAACCAAGTAATACCGTGTCAATGTATGTACTCCGACTTAGGCCAAGCAATCTCTTAGATCTATCTCTATAGATCTTGATGCCTAGAATACAGCCGCTTCACCTAAGTCCTTCATTGAGAAGCACGCCCCACCAAGTCTTCACTGCATCAGAGCGATAAGGGATGTCATTCCCAATGAGTAGTATGTCATCCACATACAATACAAGGAACACAATCGTGTTCCCATTAACCCTCTTGTAGACACAGGTTCATCTTCATTCTTGATGAAACCAAACTGCTTGATCGCATCATCGAATCGAAGATTCCACTCCGAGAAGCTTGCTTTAGCCCATAAATGGACCTTTGCGCATACCTTCCCAAGATGTCCGTGGATCTACAAAACCTCGTGTTGTGTCATGTACACATCCTCGAGTAAGTTTCCATTCGTAAACGGTTTTGACATCCATCCGCCAGATCTCATAATCGTGGTATGCAATAGCAAGCAAGATCCGAATGGACTTAAACATCGCCATCGAGAAAAGGTTTCATCATAGTCAATACCATGAATTTGCTTGAAACCTTTAGCCACCAATCGCCCTTATAGGTATGTGTAAGTCCATCCATGTCAGTCTTTCTCCTAAAGACCCACTTACACCCAATGGGTTTGACTCTTCGTGGATCAACCAAAGTCCATACTTGGTTAGTGTACATGGATTCCATCTCGGATCTCATGGCCTCTAGCCATTTCTCGAACTGGGCTCATCACAGCCTTCCCGATAGGAGGTAGGCTCATTCTCAATGAGCATAACGTCATCATGGTCGACAAGAGAAATGAGTATCTCTCGCCGACGACGCACTATCGACCTGCCAAGAGGTAGGTCTACTAACAGGTGGTTGTTCCACAACTCTTGTGCAACAACCTCATCACCCACAACACTTTGTGGTTCTGCTCAACCTCCATCAAGGCCTCTATGGTCCTTATCTTGAATTTCTTCAAGATCGAAGGTACTCCCACTAGTTTTTCTAGAAACAAAATCCTTTCTAGAAAAACCCCAGTCTTTGCCACAAACACTTTGTGCTGACTGGGAATGTAGAAGTAATATCCCTTTGTATCCTTGGGATATCCAACAAAATAGCACCTATCGGATTTGGGTCCCAATTTGTCTGAGACTTGACGTCGAACGTAAGCCTCACAACCCCAAATCCTCATGAAAGACATCTTGGGATTTCTCCCTGTCCATATCGTATATGGTGTCTTTATCACAGCCTTGGATGGTACACTTAAGGGTAAAGGTTCGTGTCAGAGCATATCCCCAAAAGGATATAGAAGATCTGTGACTCATCATAGATCGTACCATATCCAATAGGTACGATTCCTCCTTTCGGATACACCATTCCACTGTGGTGTTCCAGGAGGAGTGAGTTGGGATAGAATCCCACACTCAGCTAGATAGTCACGAAACTCATGTCTAAGGTATTCACCACCTCGATCTGATCGAAGTATCTTAATACTCTTGCTGTCGGGTTTTGTACTTCATTCTTGAATTCTTTGAACTTTTCAAAGGATTGATTTATGTGTCATAAGATACACATAACCATATCATCAAGTCATCAAGAAATGTAATGAAGTACCAGAACCACCTCTAGCAAAGAACATTGAAAGGACCACATACATCACTATGTATAAGTCCTAACAAATCTTGCTCTTCGCTATGTCCACTAAAGGGAGTCTTGGTCATCTTGCCTAAAAGGCAAGACTCGCATGTCTCATATGATTCAAAATCAAATGAGTCTAGCAGCCCATCCTTATGGAGCTGAGATAAGCGACTCTCATTTATGTGACCTAAGCGACAATGCCAAAGATAGGTTTGGTTCAACTCATTTGACTTGAACCTCTTGGTACTTATGTTATAGATAGGGCTCTCTAAGTCTAGAAAGTAGAGTCCGTTCATTAGAGGTGCACTACAATAGAACATATCATTTAAATAAACCAACAACATTTGTTCTTTATTATAAATGAAAACCTTTCTTGTCCAAACAAGAAATCAAATGATGTTCTTAGTTAAAGGCATACATAACAACATTCATCTAATTCTAGTACAAGCCCGTGAGGGCGAGATAGATCATAAGTTCCTACAACAAAGAAAGAACCCTTGCTCCATTGCCTACTCGTAGGTCCACCTCGCCTTTGTCAATGCTTGCTATTTCTCACTGCACATTGGTACAAATGTGAGATGCACATCCTGAGATCTAATACCCATGATGAAGAAATAGATAGATTGACTTCTATAACATTTATACCAAGTAAGTCTCACTTCTTCTTCTTAAGATCTTCCGTATGCCTTTAGCTTACGCTGTCCAATGTCCTCGCTTCCTGGGAAGCAAGCCCCTTCCTTGGCTACCCCTCCTTTGGGTTTAAGTTCTTTGCCTTTGCCCTTGGCTTGGGACTTTCCCTTACCTTTAGGCTTGCGCCTTTCTTCTTCTTCACGCACCATCAAAATGGTGTCGATTTACCTTCTTAAGGTTAAGCTCATAGCTTCTCAACATGCCGAGCATTTCAGTAATGGCTTATCAATTTCATTCATGTTATAATTCATGACAAATTGATCAAGGCTCTTGGCAAAGATTGCAAGATTAGGTCGGGCGCTTGGCCAAGTGGGAATCCCAGCCTTTGTAGGTTTTCTACGTACCCAATCATCTTGAGTACATATGTACCTACGGGAGTCCCTTCTTGCATTTTGGACCCAAATAATGCCTTAAAGACTTCATATCTCTCATGCCTAGCTTGTCCTTGATATAGTTGACGAAGATGTCCAACCATATCATAAGCATTCATGAACTCGTGTTGCTTCTGAAGCTCAAAGTTCATGGTCGCGAGCATTAGACATGACACATCTAATGCATCATCTTGATGCTTCTTGTAAGCATCTTTGTCATTCATGAGGCATTGGCGGGAGGTGCCTCGGAATGGCTGCTCGGGATGTACAACTTCCTTTCTTGGGTGAGAACAATTCTCAAGTTCTGTACGATCCGAAATTTGCTCCATTGAGCTTGTCCTTCTCAAGGATGGATCGCGAGAGAGAGTGTTCGTGTTTGTTGACATAGTAATCTACAACATACAATGCAGAGGATTAATATCATATTCCTTTTATCATTTAATTAGGCCTTTAATCAAATGATGCTCCCACTAAATTATAGGAATTTTGTAGAATCGAGTTATGGATGTGGTCAAACCACTTTTACTAGATTCATACAAACTAGCTATAATTCTTGCGGGACAAGATCCACATCATACTAAGCCTTAAGTTAGCTTTGGCTAAATTGCCCAAGACTTAGTACGATCGGTGGGTAACACATTACCGATTACATCTCTATGCAACTCTTGTTTATAGGATTAAGACCCACATTTACAAAAGACCTTGAGTTAGCTTTGGCTAAATCGCCCAAGATTTAGTGTAAATGCGATCTTAACCTATCTTTCCAACGATTGGAATATGCCTATAGTTCTACTCGATCCAATTGAGTTAACTAGTTTTGCTCAATCTAATTGAGCTTACTCTAACCCGAGTCGTGATAGGAGGGACCAAGATTGTCCCTCCGCACCCTACCAAGATAATATGCGTTGCTCTGCTTTGGCAGATTCAACAACAACAAATGATCGAGGTAGTGATGGGTATCAAGGCTCGGTAGGCATTTTTGAGTTGATTCGATTATGATCTAATCTAATCGTAATGTGTATCTTATACGCATTTAGGCCTTTATTATCCTATATTAGCATGCATCATATACATACATTAATTATTCTAGCATGCATCATATACATACAAGAAAATTAACCTAGCATGCATCATATACATACAAACATGTTTCTACTAGCATGCATCACATACATACAAGCAAAATCAATTAAATATACATATATATATATATCAACATATATATATATCATTAAATGTGATATAGTCATGGCCCTACTACGATCTTCTCAAGCCAATGAGAAGATCGGACGGTCAACCTAAGGCTAGCGGCTTCTCCAAGCGCTTCCTTTGACCGCCATGTGTCATCGTCACCCTTCTCGTAAGCTCGTCTTCAAGTGGACTTTCCACCGCTCCATTTTTGTACATTACAAATATGAAACTCGAGTTACATTCAGTCTAAAACTATTTACAACTAGAATATTAAAGAATAGGCGCGGCGCAGTGCATACACTTTACAACGCCTGACCACAAAAAGCGGCCTGTGGTATTATGAATTACAACACACTTAATCCAATCAATTGGGTTATTGGGCCATGACAATCACAGAATTATACATAATTCTAAATTATGTATTTTACAGAAATTTCTATAATTTTTCCTAATTTATTTCGAATTTATGAGTCAACTCTCATGTAGCGGTCCCGCTAAAGCGGTTTCAGGCGATCGATCGCGGGACATGGCCCCTTTAGGGGATAGGGGCAGCGCCCTACTACATAAAATAAACTTGCGAGTGTCCCTACAATGATCTTACAGTGACTTAAGTCACTGTCCCAAAACCTAAAGCGAGAACTCGCCGATTCGGAGAAGTTTTTCTCGGTTGAAGCCTACGAGTGTCCCAACACTCGTTGCTTCGACTCTACGAGAAAAATACCCAAAAATTCTATAAAATAAGAAAATTTACAGAAACATATAAATCTGTAATTTTTATATCTAATATAAAAACTACAAAATCGAAACACATACATGCTTCGCACGTGGCTCTGATACCACTGTTGGGTTTTTCCGAGCCGCAAAAACCGCTTTTTGCGTTGCGGAAACCTCGGAAGCCCCGGCCACGGATCCGTGCGAAGTATAAAAATTATAATTACATGTATGTGCTTACAAAAATCCTAGATCTACCTTAGATCTAAGAGGTTAGAACGTTACCCTCGTAGCGACGCCCTTCGCTTATCCCGCTCGTCCAAAAGTCCGCCGGAACTCGAGAGTGTCAAGTGCACACTCCTCTATGGTATCCACACAAGCAATAGGTGGAGAAAAAGACACTTGAGTGTGCTAGCACTCCTCTATGGTGTCTCGGCAAGATGAGGTTGGAGAGGGAGAGCTTGAGAGAAAAATTCCCAAGGAAGAAGATGAAGTTAAGAGTGTGTAACTCACCAAATGAATTCTCCACACATAACCCCAAAAAGTGGCCGGCCACTTCATGGAGGGGGGGTTACATGCATGCATGTAACTCCCATGACCCTTGGTCTCCCTCATGATGTGGCACCAATTGACCAAGTCAATGATGATGTGGAGCATCATCATTGGCCGGCCATGCCTAGTCATCATCATGACATGGCATTTGGTCAAGTCAAACTTGACCTTTCATCTTCCCTCTCAAGTCAAGTCAAACTTGACCTCTAATCTCCCATGGTTGATCAAATCTAACCACTTGACTCAAGTCAATTTAATATAATGAATCTCTATTCATTAATTTAAATTGATTTGAAGAATCAAATCTCAATTAGACTCATTCAACACTTGAATCAACTTGAGTCTAACTCAATTAGTCTAATTTGGATTACTCTTAATCCAATTTGGTTCATCCCATGAACCTAATCCTCATGGTTCATCATATGAACCTAATCTCCATCTAATTGCTCTTATGTGTGTGACCCTATAGGTTCTTGTAACTGTTAGTAATATATGAGAGATGTCCTAAGGCAATCGCCTTATGTATGAACCATTTATGTGATAAATGAAGATTCACTATTTGAGTATACATGTCTTATGTATTTGATTGGATCTTAAACTCATTTACTGAATGTCCACGATACGATTCACAGCATGAGAGAATTTGTGATTGGATCACAACTAGTGAGTATCTCTATATGTGTAATTGTGATGTATCGGAATTATCCTAGTCGATGAATTGATGGATTTGGACACCATCAGTTACGACTAAACAGTATACTCCTTGGTGTATCAAGCGGTGATTCTCCTTTGGTGGAGACATTGTGATGTCGGAGTTAATCGTGGATGCTAGTTATGGTAACTAGTTCATTGGAGTGACGGTAAGACTTCATATGGTTCTCTGCATATATAGATATGTCAATGAAGTTCTTACTGTGGCTTAAGTGCGATGTTCCTTTGACTTGCGGTATTCAAGTCATCTTGATCATGGAGACTTATGCTTTGACATCTTAAGCAAACATCTCTAAGGAGATGTGGACCCGGGATGATTGGGTATAAGTCGAAGTAATCGAAGGTGTTTGAATAGCCTATAAAGGATTCACCACTCCTTGCGAGGAGATGTATACCCATGGCCTCTCGTCGGATTGTTACTAAAGTCTTTGGCCAAAGCATTACATGTTTAGAGTAAAGTACTCTTGATACATGTGGAGTAACTAGAATCCGTAGGACGAGGAAATGATACTTGGGCTAGGTGTGACGTAGTCAGCCTAGTGGGGACTGACACAATAGACCATGTCCTGAACCAAGTGGGTATAAGATGAGTGAAGGGAATGGGGCACGATTCATTCGAGCTACTGAAGGGTTTCAGAAATAGTTCTGGATCAACCGTTGATCTTTTCGGTTAATTGGGGATCATGATGTACTACTAGGTGCCACTCATGATCGTTCTATAATTAATGGTTAATTATAGACGGCCAACATAAACCGAGAACCTATTTGGTCACACGCACAACGAGTGTAATCCAAAGGATTTAAAACGAGCTTGAGAATGGGATTCTCAGACCGGGAGAAACTATGTTTGGTTGGACCAAACATAAAGCGAGCATGAAATTGTTTCAGTCGCAATGGAAGCGTGGATGGGCCGTGTCTTATGAAGACATAATGGATGGATCAAAATGGTTTGGTTCTAATCCAATGGATGAGAATAAACCAAAGGGTTTGGTTTATTTTAAACGAATGAACCAAAAGTTGGTTCGGTTCGTTTTAACTTAAAATAAACCATCATGGTTTGGTTTATTTTAACTTATCTTAATGAAGCGGGTTAACGGGCTTTATGGATATGATCCATTAACCATTAAGAGAATTAGTTCTCTATAAAAGAGGGCTTAAGGGATTGTTAAACCCTAACTAATCCAAACCCTAGCCCCCTTGAGTTGCCGCCCACCTCCACCTTGGAGTTAATTGGCGCCAACCCTAAAGCTGCCGCCGCCCAGCTTGTGTGCAGCCGTCCAAGTCTTTGCCGGCGTCCAAGCTTCAGCCGGAGAACCTCCGGCGACCCTCGGCGTTTGATAAGGTGAGCTTCCATCTTTCCTTAGTTGGCGGGCCTCTATTCCTCCACCAAGCTGTCCAGTTTTCTGGACAGCTTGTTTCTTTGTTGTCGGAGCGTCGTTTGGACGACGGTTAGTGCTCCGACAGCGGCTAACTTACCGAGGATTTGATCTCCGGTAATCCTCTGAGGTGGGGGACGAAGGATTCGTCAAACGGTTGACGAATACCTCTCCGGAGAAGCGAGTTTTGAGAACTCGTTTTAGGATCCGAATTTGGATTCGGATCGTGATCATCTATCGATCACGTCGTCTTCAACACGAGGCTAGTAACCCGTACGAAGACGAAGCTCGTGACTTAGCGAAGTCATCCCGAGGAGCTCGGCGTGGATCCGGATAGAGACGATTCTTACGAGGATCGTTCCGGTTGATGCCGTTCCCGCTACACGTCATACTGAAGGTATAACGTAGTTTAATTTCCTTTTATTGCAAATTTTAATTTACGGTTATGTCTACACTTGTTGTAATAGCATGCGTGTGTTGTGTGTGTTGTAATAAATATAGATTTATTAATTTTAATTGCTTCATTTGTGCTCATGTTTACGAAACATGATCGAACACACCTGCTGTGATCAGAAACCAGTGTATCGAGCCCAGGTTGTGTTTCGACATAATCGTAAAAATGGTTTTGCGATAGTCATAATGTATTTCTGGAAGTTTTCTAAATTTTGGAAATTTAGAAGTATTTATGGAAATTTTTCAATTTTGGAAAGTCTAGAAGTATTTATGGAAATCTTCCACTTTTGGAAAGTTGGAAGTATATATGAGAATTTATATTTTCCATAAATAAAATATTTGATTAGATTCTGGAAATTTGTTTCCTAATTTAATCATGATTTGATTTGGGAAATCAAATCTTAAAATATTTAATTTCCATAAGTAGTTTTAAAGATTTAGGAAATTGGTTTCCTAAATAGATTTTCCTTAATCAAATAATTCCATGAATAAAATATGTGATTAGATATGGAAATTTGTTTCCTAATTTAATTATGATTTGATTTGGAGAATCAAATCTTAAACATATTTTATTTCCATAAATAGTTATGACATATAAGGAAATTATATACATGACATAATTGTATGCCATGTAATTGCATTAGATGCATAACATTATGCCATGCGTGTCGTGACATGTAGATGTATCATGTATGTCATGCCATGTAGATAATAGTTATTTGCATGCAAAGAGGATGAGACATAAAACCCTTAATCAATATTAAAGCCTACACCTTCCATTAATATGGTTAGAACCCGAGTTCTGTTTCTTGTTTGGGTTGTTGGACTCTCTCGAGCCCAGCTCGAACACGAATATGTTCAACCCCTGGAATAGCTTAATACTAATATGGTAAGAGTCAGAGGTCAATCGTTAGCTTTGGTTGTTGGACTCTCTCCAAGCTGGGCTAATTGGTTGAATGCACTCTAACCATATTAAAACTATGTCCCGATTAATGGGTTGGCTTTAACCTGGAGCATCGGCTTGTTGGACTCTCTCCAAGGTCGAAGTAAAGGGAGGTGAAGTTGGGTGCTATGCATATGATGCATACTTGTTAATGTGTTAACAACCCGATGTATGTGTGAACATTCAATTAGTTGATAGCACATTGTGATAGTTGCATATACGGGATATGCAATCGGTATAGATGATACCTACCATCGTAGTTATGAATGGCTTGTTGGACTCTCTCCAAGGTTGTTCATAACTATGATGGATATCAACCCATTCGGAGATGGACCTCGATCTCCGAGTGATTTTAGGGTTTTGAAATTGAAAAATGAATGGGATTTATAAATGTATATTGATGCATTTTAAAATCATCTTTCTCATATATGCTCGTTTTGTATTTCTAAGTTAATATATTGATCATGATGTGTTTGAATTTGCGTTCCATTTTGGATTCAAATAAATTGACTGGGCCGAGCTTCATGGACTAGCTTAGAAGCTTGAGAATTGTTCTCAAGGTTGAAAAGCTTGCAAATGTCCTCGAAGCGCCTCTTCCCGCCCGTCATAGTGATGATGCAACTCTGGACCAATTGTTGGCCTATCAGAAACATGTGAGTGATTCTGAACAAATGAGTTGCATCATGCTAGCCACGATGGAACTCAAGCTACGAAAGCAGCATGAGCATATGGATGCTCATATCGTAGTCCTTCATCTTTGTGAGTTGGTTGATGAGCAAGTGAGATTCGAAAGGTTCGAAGTCTCAAAGCTCCTCTTCACCTATGAGATGCTAGGAGGTTCATCTGTGGTACTGCTCAATATGCTGAAGACTGTGGAGTCTTCTGAGAAGCATGAGCAGGGGACGGTGCTGTTAGTTGATTCCTCGAAGAAAGGTTCTAAGAGGAAGTCAAAGGAACAGCAGAAGGGAAAGAAGAGAAAGGCTAAGAAGGTAGAACTAGCACAAAAGGAAACTTGCCATCATTATGGCAAGGAGAGCCATGTGTGAAGAAAGTGCAAGATTTATCTTGAGTTCGTGAAGAAGGATAAGGCATCGGATGCCCCATCTTCTTCAGAAATCTTCTTTATTGATTGTCATTCTATTTCCTCAGACACTTGGGTATTTGATACTGGGTGTGGCTCACATATATGTAATGACATACATGGGCTAAGGAATTGAAGAAGACTCGTCAAGGGGAGAGTCAAATTTACGTGTTGGGAATGGAGCAACGGTTGCTGCACTTGCCATCGGAACGTATTTGTTGGAACTCCCTGTAGGACTTGTCTTAGAACTGGACAATTGCTTTTATGTTCCTTCGTTGATAAAGAACATCATTTCTATTTCTTGTTTAAATAGAAATGGGTATCATTTGACTTTTAGTAACAATTGTTGTTACATAACTTTGAATGGAGTTCTTTAAGAGACTGGAACTTTAAGCAATGGTGTTTAAACGTTGGACGTATCCAGTGATATTTTCAATATCGAAGCGAGCAACAAGCGTGCTCGAAAGGATAATAAAATAGACTCTACATGTGGCATTGTCATCTTGGCCATGTAAGTAAAAGCATGTCCGAATTACAATGTGGAATTGGAATCGTTTGAATTGGATTCATACGATACATGCGAATCATGCTTAAAAGGCAAGATGACTAAGTTACCTTTTACTGGAAAAGGTGAACGAGTGGGAGAGTTGCTAGGCCTAATACATAGTGATGTATATGGACCTATGTCAACTCAATCTTTAGGAGGCTATAGCTACTTCATTACCTTCACCGATGATCACTCACGGTTTGGGTATGTGTTCTTGATGAAACACAAGTATGAAGCCTTTGAAAGGTTCAAAGAATTCAGAAATGAAGTAGAGAAACAACATGACAAAAGTATTAAAATACTTCGATCGGATCGAGGTGGTGAATACTTAAGTCAAGAGTTTCTTGATTATCTAAGAGACAATGGCATATTGTCTCAATGGACTCCGCCCTATACACCACAGCATAATGGTGTATCTGAGAGGCGTAACCGGACCTTGTTGGACATGGTCAGGTCAATGATGAATCATGCGACTCTTCCCAAGTCCTTTTGGGGTTATGCACTTCAGACAGCTGTTTACTTGTTAAACAGAATGCCTACCAAGGTAGTCTCAACTACTCCATATGAGATATGGAATGGTAAGAAACCTCATGTATCTTACTTGAAGATATGGGGTTGTCCTGCTTATGTGAAGCGGACTGTATCAGACAAACTGGATGCTAAGTCTGATAAATGTCTATTTATTGGATACCCTAAGGAAACAAGGGGTTACCAATTCTATCATCCTGTGGAACAAAAGGTGTTTGTTTCAAGGCATGCTGTGTTTCTAGAGAAAGAGTTTCTCTTGCAAGAAAACAATGGGAGTGTCGTCGAGCTTGAGGAGGCTCGAGAGACTCAAATAGACATTGATGAGATACCTGGTGAAGCACAACAGCCGACAACTCATAGTTATGAGCAATCAGATGGACCTATTGTAACACCACATCTTCGTAAATCTGGTAGAACACGCAATATTCCTGAGAGATATGGATTTCTCGTAAGTGAATCGAACGACGTGTTACTCATTGATGATGAGGAGCCTACCAGTTATGAAGAAGTGCTGACAAGTTCAGAAAGGGATAAGTGGCTTGGTGCCATGAAGTCGGAAATGGATTCCATGTACGAAAACCAAGTTTGGAACTTGGTTGACCCACCTGAAGGCATAAAGCCTATAGGGTGCAAGTGGGTTTTCAAGAAGAAAACCGACATGGATGGTAATGTGATTACCTATAAGGCTAGATTGGTGGCGAAAGGATATCGTCAAAAGCAAGGTGTTGATTATGGCCGAAACCTATTACTTTGTAGCTATGCTTAAATCCATTCGGATGCTCCTGGCCATAGCGGCTCATTATGATTATGAGATATGGCAGATGGATGTGAAAATAGCTTTCCTTTATGGAAACCTGCTCGAGGACGTGTATATGATTAACATCGGTTGATAAAACCAAGGTATGCAAATTGCGACGGTCCATTTATGGATTGAAGCAAGCATCCAGGAGCTGGAATATCCGTTTTGATGAGACAATCAAAAGGTTTGATTTCTCACAAAATCCAGACGAACCTTGTGTGTACAAGAAGGTTAGTGGGAGTGCAGTCGTATTCCTAGTATTGTATGTCGATGACATATTACTTATAGGAAACGATGTTTCAATCTTCTGATCGATTAAGGTTTGGTTATCCAAGACATTCTCCATGAAAGACCTGGGAGAAGCAACCTACATCCTCGGGATTAAGATCTATAGAGATAGATCGAAACGGTTGCTTGGTCTTTCGCAGTCTACAGATATAGACCGAGTGCTAAAGAGGTTTAGCATGTCGGAATCCAAGAAAGGTTTCCTACCCATCAGGCATGGGGTACACCTTTCGAAGTCTATGTGTCCGCGCACAGAAGATGAGAGGATTTGCATGAGTTAGATTCCCTATGCATCTGCAATAGGATCTATCATGTATGCTATGTTATGTACGAGGCCCGATGTATCGTATGCTCTGAGTGTCACGGCGGATACGATCCGATCGAGAATGGATCATTGGCGGTATTAAGGCGATCCTTAAGTACTTGAGAAGAACTAAGGATGTGTTCTAATATATGGAGAAGGGTACATGGTGATACGTGGGTATACGGATGCGGCTCGCATGACAAGGATGATTCCATGTCTTTGCAGGTATGTATTCACCGGAATGGAGGCGCAATAAGTTGGAAAGGTTCCAAGCTTGACACTATAGCGGATTCTGCCACTAAGGCAGAATACGTTGCAGCTTTGGAAGCAGCAAAGGAAGCGGTTTGGATCAAGTAGTTCATCTATGAACTTGATGTGGTCTCATCAATGATCTAAACATGTGCCGCGCTATCATCTTATCGGAGAGATCATCAGTAGGAACGAAATACAAATCGAGAAAATTCCCACTGAAAGGAACTTAGCGGATCCTTTGACTAAGGCATTACCTCAAAGTAAGTTTGAGGGTCATGTTCGAGCTTATGGTATTGGATACCGTAGCGATTGACATTAGGCCAAGTGGGAGTCTGTTAGTAATATATGAGAGATGTCCTAAGGCAATCGCCTTATGTATGAACCATTTATGTGATAAATGAAGATTCACTATTTGAGTATACATGTCTTATGTATTTGATTGGATCTTAAACTCATTTACTGAATGTCCACGATACGATTCACAGCATGAGAGAATTTGTGATTGGATCACAACTAGTGAGTATCTCTACATGTGTAATTGTGATGTATCGGAATTATCCTAGTCGATGAATTGATGGATTTGGACACCATCAGTTCAGCCGAGACTAGCACGAGTATACTCCTTGGTGTATCAAGCGGTGATTCTCCTTTGGTGGAGACATTGTGATGTCGGAGTTAATCGTGGATGCTAGTTATGGTAACTAGTTCATTGGAGTGACCAGTAGTAAGACTTCATATGGTTCTCTGCATATATAGATATGTCAATGAAGTTCTTCTTGTGGCTTAAGTGCGATGTTCCTTTGACTTGCGGTATTCAAGTCATCTTGATCATGGAGACTTATGCTTTGACATCTTAAGCAAACATCTCTAAGGAGATGTGGACCCGGGATGATTGGGTATAAGTCAAGTAATCGAAAGGTGTTTGAATAGCCTATAAAGATTCACCACTCCTTGCGAGAGATGTATACCCATGGCCTCTCGTCGGATTGTTACTAAAGTCTTTGGCCAAAGCATTACATGTTTAGAGTAAGGTACTCTTGATACATGTGGAGTAACTAGAATCCGTAGGGACGAGGAAATGATACTTGGGCTAGGTGTGGCGTAGTCGACCTAGTGGGGCCCGACACAATAGACCATGTCCTGAACCAAGTGGGTATAAGATGAGTGAAGGAATGGGGCGCGATTCATTCGAGAGCTCTTGAAGGGTTTGAAATAGTTACGGATCAACCGTTGATCTTTTTGGTTAATTGGGGATCATGATGTACTACTAGGTGCCACTCATGATCGTTCTATAATTAATGGTTAATTATAGACGGCCAACATAAACCGAGAACCTATTTGGTCACACGCACAACGAGTGTAATCCAAAGGATATAAAGCGAGCTTGAGAATGGGATTCTCGGGCGAGAAACTATGTTTGGTTGGACCAAACATAAAGCGAGCATGAAATTGTTTCAGTCGCAATGGAAGCGTGGATGGGCCGTGTCTTATGAAGACATAATGGATGGATCAAAATGGTTTGGTTCTAATCCAATGGATGAGAATAAACCAAAGGGTTTGGTTTATTTTAAACGAATGAACCAAAAGTTGGTTCGGTTCGTTTTAACTTAAAATAAACCATCATGGTTTGGTTTATTTTAACTTATCCTAATGGAGCGGGTTAACGGGCTTTATGGATATGATCCATTAACCATTAAGAGAATTAGTTCTCTATAAAAGAGGGCTTAAGGGATTGTTAAACCCTAACTAATCCAAACCCTAGCCCCCTTGAGTTGCCGCCCACCTCCACCTTGAGTTAATTGGCGCCAACCCTAAAGGCCGCGCCCCAGCTTGTGTGCAGCCGTCCAAGTCTTTGCGGCGTCAAGCTTCAGCCGGAGAACCTCCGGCGACCCTGCGATCTCCTTTGGGTTCGTGATAAGGTGAGCTTCCATCTTTCCTTAGCCGGCCTCTATTCCTCCACCAAAAGCTGTCCAGTTTTTCTGGACAGCTTGTTTCTTTGTTGTCGGAGCGTCGTTTGGACGACGGTTAGTGCTCCGACAGCGGCTAACTTACCGGGGATTTGATTTCCGGTAATCCTCTGAGGTGGGGGACGAAGGATTCGTCAAACGGTTGACGAATACCTCTCTGGAGAAGCGAGTTTTGAGAACTCGTTTTAGGATCCGAATTTGGATTCGGATCGTGATCATCTCTCGATCACGTCGTCTTCAACACGAGGCTAGTAACCCGTACGAAGATGAAGCTCGTGACTTAGCGAAGTCATCCCGAGGAACTCGGCGTGGATACGGATAGAGACGATTCTTACGAGGATCGTTCCGGTTGATGCCGTTCCCGCTACACGTCATACGAAAGGTATAACGTAGTTTAATTTCCTTTTATTGCAAATTTTAATTTACGGTTATGTCTACACTTGTTGTAATAGCATGCGTGTGTTGTGTGTGTTGTAATAAATATAGATTTATTAATTTTAATTGCTTCCGCTGTGCTCATGTTTACGAAACATGATCGAACACACACACGCCGCGGTGCCGGAAACCCAACAGTAACGTTGGCAATGTCCCTAAACCGATTTAGGAACATAAGCAATGAGCGGTATCTAGCAACACATCATTGCTACCCAAGTTACAAGAATGTTGAGCTCCAACATCACCTTTGTGACTACTAATTGTGACTCTCACAATATGTGACAATGTCCCTCTATCCTTGACATCTAGATTGACCAATCGAGGCATAGACCGTGTCATCCTCGGTACAATCTAAATCTTGATCTCCAAGTAGACTCACTCTAATCAAATGAGCTCAATATCTCATATTGACTCATTTGGGCATGGCCATGCACTTCGTGGTCTCACTCTATCAAGAATATCGATGTCACCCCCGTCATATAGGAGGGATAGATCCCATCTACATCACTCACATCCCTCCTCCGTAATTTGTTACATACCCGATGTCGCCTTTATAGTCCACCCATTTACGGGTGGCGTTTGAAGCCAAAGTATGCAACTCATTATGTAGGGAACCATGGTGACTTCAGGTCTAAGGACTAATAGTCATACTAATAGCCACATGAGAAAGTATATGACACTCATATAACGATCCATGATACTTTCTCATGGCGGGTCATTCAGTATACATTCTCCAATGCATACCCATGTGTCAACTTGATATCTCATATCCATGACTTGTGAGATCAAGTCATCTTGTTGACCTACATGCTAGTCTCTATGCATTAACATTGTCCCTGAATGTTAATACTCGACTAGGAATGATTAAGAGTAGTGTTCTCTATATCATCTCATTATCGATTCAACCAATCGATTGATATAGATAAGAACCTACTACTCAAGGACATTATAATATTTAGTTATTTGGCACCAATACAAGTAAATATAATAACCATGCCTTTATAAATAGGAATATGATACAATAAAGTCCATACAACAATCATCATATGATTGGCTCTAGGGCTTTCACTAACAGATACCAGTCTGATCCAAGAATGGATCATTGGGTAACTGTTAAGACGATCCTTAAGTACTTAAGAAGAACTAAGGATACGTTCCTAATATTTGAAGAAGGGTACATGGTGATACGTGGGTATACGGATGCCAGCTCCAGACAGACAAGGATGATTCCATGTCTCAGTCTAAGTATGTATTCACCTAGAATGGAGGCGCAATAAGTTGGAAAGGTTCCAAGCTTGACACTATAGCGGATTTTGCCACTAAGGCAGAATACATTGCAGCTTTGGAAGCAGCAAAGGAAGCGATTTGGATCAAGAAGTTCATCTCTGAACTTGATATGGTCTCATCAATGATCCAAACATGTGCTTCGCCGCTATCATATGATCAGAGAGATCAGCAGTAGGAAAGAAATACAAATCGAGAAAATCCCCACTGAAAGGAACTTAGCGGATCCTTTGACTAAGGCATTACCTCAAAGTAAGTTTGAGGGTCATGTTACAGCTTATGGTATTGGATACCTAGCGATTGGCATTAGGCCAAGTGGGAGTCTGTTAGTAATATATGAGAGATGTCCTAAGGCAATCGCCTTATGTATAAACCATTTATATGTTAAATGAAGATTCACTATTTGAGTATACATGGTTTCATGTATTTGATTGGATCTTAAACTCATTTACTGAATGTCCGCGATACGACTCACAGCATGAGAGAATTTGTGATTGGATCACAACTAGTGAGTATCTCTACATGTGTAATTGTGATGTATCAGAATTATCCCTAGTCGATGAATTGATGGATTTGGACATCATCAATTCTATCGAGACTAGCACGAGGTATACTCCTTGGTGTATCCAAGAAGCTGATTCTCATTGGCTGGAGACATTGTGATGTCCGGAGTTAATCGTGGATGCTAGTTATGGTAACTAGTTCATTGGAGTGACCAACCGTAAGACTTCATATGGTTCTCTGCATATATAGATATGTCAATGAAGTTTTTACTGTAGCTTAAGTGCGATGTTCCTTTGACTTGCGGTATTCAAGTCATCTTGATCATAAAGACTTATGCTTTGACATCTTAAGCAAGCATCTCTGAGGAGATATGGACCCGGGATGATTAGGTATAAGTCGAAGTGATCGAAGGTGTTTGAATAGCCTATAAAGGATTCACCACTCCTTGCGAGGAGATGTATACCCATGGCCTCTCGTCGGATTGTTACTAAAGTCTTTGGCCAAAGCATTACATGTTTAGAGTAAAGTATTCTTCGATACATGTGCAAGAACTAGAATCCAGTGGGACGAGGAAATGATACTTGGGCTAGGTGTACGTAGTCGACCTAGTGAGGTGACACTATAGACCATGTCCCCAAGTGGGTATAAGATGAGTGAAGGGAATGGGGCACGATTCATTCGGTCTTTGAAGGGTTTGAAATAGTTACGGATCAATTGATCTTTTTTTTAATTGGGGATCATGATGTACTACTAGGTGTCACTCATGATCGTTCTATAATTAATGGTTAATTATAGACGGCCAACATAAACCGAGAACCTATTTGGTCACACGCACAACGAGCGTAATCCGAAGGATTTAAAACGAGCTTGAGAATGAGATTCTCAGACCGAGAGAAACTAGGTTTGGTTGGACCAAACAAGAAGCGAGCATTAAATCGTTTCAGTCGCAATGGAAGCGTGGATGGGTCGTGTCTTATGAAGACATGATGGACGAACCAAAATGGTTTGGTTCTAATCCAATGGAGGAGAATAAACCAAAGGGGTTTGGTTTGTTTTAAACGAATGAATCAAAGTTGGTTCGGTTCGTTTTAACTTAAAATAAACCATCATGGTTTGGTTTATTTTAACTTATATTAATGGAGCGGGTTAACGGGCCTTATGGTTATGATCCAATAACTATTAATAGAATTAGTTCTCTATAAAAGAGGGCTTAAGGGTTTGTTAAACCCTAATCCAAAAGCCCTTGACCTAATTGTTGCTGCCCCCTCCTCTCCTTGGAGAAGTTGGCACCAACATCCATTGTCGCCGCCCAACCCCTTGTGCCGCCGTCCAAATTGTTGCCGGCGTCCAAGATTCTGCCGGTGATCCTCCGACAACTCTCCAGTGATCTTCTTTGGGTTCGGCATCAAGGTGAGCTTCATCCTACCCTTTTTGGTTGGCCCCTACTCCTCCTCCAAAGCTGTCCAGTTTTCTGGACAGCTTGTTTCCCCCTCATCGGAGCATCGTTTGGACGACGTTTAGAGCTTCGACAGCGGTAGCTTTGCCGGGGATTCGATCTCCGGTAATCCTCATAGGTAGAGGACGAAGGATTCGTCAAACGGTTGACAAATACCTCTCTGGAGAAGCGAGTTTTGAGGACTCATTTTTGGATCCGAATTTTGTTTCGGATCGTGATATTCTCTCGATCACATCGTCTTCAATACGAGGCTAGTAACCCGTACGAAGACGAGGCTCGTGACTTAGTGAAGTCATCCCGAAGATACTCGGCGTGGATACGGATAGAGACGATTCTAGTGAGGATCGTTCCGGTTGATGCCTTTCCCACTACACGTGATACGTAAGGTATACGTAGTTAAATTTCCTTTTATTGCAAAATTTAAATTTACGGTTATGTCTACACATGTTGTACTATGCATGCGTGTGATGTGTGTATTGTAATAAATTAGATTTATTATTTTATTCCTTCCGCTGTGCACATGTTTGTGAAACATGTTCGAACACATACTAGCCATGGTGCCAGAAACCCAACAGAGCTATCACTTTGCTTCTTTCCTTGTTTAGTTAAACTCTTGCATGCTTTAGTTTACTTGTTTAATTTAGAATGGACTAGATAGGAAACAAAGTAGTTTAAACTTGAATAACCTAGTACTATGATGAAGTGAACTGATAGAAAGTTAGGAAAACTCTTTGAAGTGCATGTCTAGGAAGTGGTCGTTGCTCCGATATCCAAGAAGGCCATGTGCCTCGCCACGACTTGGTGCACTAAGTCAAGTGGAACTGACCGAAGCTAACTAACTAAGTCTTTGACTAGTTAGACCAAGGCTTAGTCCAAAGTAAATCAAGTACTTGATTCCTTCATTGAGTTTGTCTAGGAAGTGGTCGTTGCTCTGATATCCAAGAAGGTCATGTGCCTCGCCACGACCAGAAAGTCAATGCTGGAAAAACCTATTCGACTAGCTCAAGCTAAGTTTGAATCTAACACAAGTTTAAAAACTTTGAAAATGCTCATTAAATTTAATTAAGATAAAAAGGAATTCTCATCTCACAAAACCCATAGGAGTAACGTGTATTGAAAATCTAGCTTGGGTGAGATGATTTAGAATTTAATCAAGCTTAATTAGCTTAATACAATTTACGTAACTTAACAAATTTAAACTTACTTTAACTAAACCTAACTTAATAAATAGACTTAAACTAAACTCGACTTAATTTAAACTAAACAAACTTACTAAACCTAACTTAATAAATATACTTAAAATAAACTCAACTTTACTTAAACTAAACGAACTTACTTTAACTAAACTCAACCCAATCAATTTAATCAACTCAACTTATCAATTCAATTTAATCAAATTAAATCAATCAACGAAATTAACCTAATAAAATCAAGTAAACCGAACGAAGCATAAAAATTAAAATTAATCATTTTCAGTCGACTGAAACATTTCCAGTCGACTCTAAAAGAGTCGACTGAATCAGCTTCAGTTGCCTCCATGCCTCGGGAAGGTAAAAACATGACTTCAATCGACTGAAATTAATTCAGTCGACTGAAATGAAATGGTATATAAAAGTTAGGCTTCACAGTAAATGGTAAAATTAATTGCAGTCGACTGGACTATTTCCAGTCGACTGGATTTCATCTATAAGAACAGCGCCTAAGCAGCACCAAAATGACTCACATCCACCTCAATCCACCATGAAAACCCTATTTTTAGCCTTCCAAAACGTCTAAGTCGTCATATCTCTTTAACATCGCCAATAATGCCGAGGTAATAAGTCTAAAATTTTATTTTCAATTACTTTCAATAAATATTGAATAATTATAATTCAATTAGGGGTAAAAGAAGAGTCATTGAGGTTGAGTCATCTATTCCATGCATGGACAATAGGTTCCCTACTGAGGGGCATAGGATTAGGTTTGAGAACACGCTTTATACTCCCATGCCTACTAGATACATTAGTAGATCTTTTTTTAGTAATTCATTCATGCTTAGTATGTAGGGATGTATACTGAAAAGTCTATCTTTTCTATGAACATCTTTATTTTTGAAATAAGAATCACATGATCATTGTTTGCATATTTTTATGGTTATGCAATATTGTCTAATACTTTACATTGTAGATAACATGGTGTGTGGTGTCACACAGGAGATCATGTTATGGGCCCCTCAAAAAGTATAAGTAAATGCTCACAACCGAGATGACTTTGGACAAACCATCAGAATGGTTGTAGTATGATTTGGTATTGGTTTGTCTTGACCATAGAATCACACTAGTGCACTTTGTGTGTATTGAGCAGGATCGACTTAAAGGTGATTCGATTTATTGCTGACTACATAATCGAATCGGACCTCAGATATTATTTAGTACATGCTCTTAATTCCGATATAATAACGGGCACATATACTTAGTACTCATCTCTTTGATTTACCAATGGGCGAGATTTATAGATTAAATCGATAGGCTCGGTAAGTTGGAAGATGATATTATTTATATGGTATGTCGTTGATTATAGGAGGAAACCGTGTCCTATATATTAGGATGATGATGTCCCCTTGAGGAGCTCATAAGCTTCATCATGTAAACCCTGCAAGTGGACTTGGTCCGGCATGATGAAAAGGTTGAGTGGTACTACTCAAGGAGTTAGATGTTGATTAATTAATGGTCAGTAAATTAATTAATCGACGGACATTCGAGATCTTAAACACGGGGAGAAAATGTACAAATAATATATGGAGCCCATATTATCATATAGGGGTTGGTGAGGTAGATCAATGATGAACCTTTAGTGGATTGGATCATCATTAGTGGATCGGACTTTATGTGGGCTTGATCCATGGGTGGCCAAGACCCAACTCCTCCTCATGGTCCCTAATATAGCCTATTAACACCTCATGAAGCTTAGATCCAAAGGATAGAAATAAAACTCTAAGATCCAAAGGTAGAGATTAAATCTCTAAAATCCGATGGTTGAGATTAAATCTCTAGATCCGACGGTTGAGATTAAATCCCTAGAACCAATGGTGGAGATTAAAAGGAGGCTTATCCCTAACTCTATAAAAGGATGTCAAGGGAGTTGGCGTGAAAAAAAATGGACGAGAGCTAGGGTGTTTGGGTGACAAGGAAGAGGAATCCTAGTTGAGATAGGATTAGGATTAGGGTTTGGAGGCAAGGGTGGCACCAAATAAGGAAGGTATTCTTCTCTTCTTCTTCCTCTTTTGACCAACTTCCAGCACCTCTCCAGCCTCTTTTCTAGCCTTGGCCGGTGCCCAAAAGCTCCCTTCTCCTTCTCCTTAGGTGGTGGAAACAAGATATAGGGCTTCCCTTGGTGTCTTGGTTGTTTTCCACCATCTTCTCCTTCATCTAGTTGGCCGGCGGCAAGGATAGTTTTAGTTCCTTGTTGGTTGTTTCTAGAGAGGAGAAAAACCTTGTTTCTATTTTTTCTCTTGCTTTGGAAGAGCAAGAAAGAAAGATTTGTGATCTAGGAGCTTCGACTTTTGGTAGATCGTCGCCCACACGACGTCCAAAAGGAGGAAGGACATACATTAGAAGATCAAGAGGTATATCTATTCTCTTTTCTCTTTTGTTTGTTGCTTGTTTTTGTTTTTCAATTATAAGCATGTTATAAATCTGTAAATGGATAAATAATACTTGGATCCCGAGCATAAACACAAAAACCGGCGATCCAGACATCGTCTATTCCGCGGCTACTCATAGAATAGAGGATGGTCGCTTGAACAACTAGTTTGTTCAAGTGACCTCTCTAAACGAATAGCACGACGATGACTTGGTGGTTTGGGCAATCACTTTTGTCTAGGATTAAATTTTCTTAATCCAGGGACATCGAAGGGATCGCCATGGACAAACTACTGAGGTGAAGTGGGAAGCGAAGTTTCCCCTCACATACTCGTTAAGCAAAACCCTTCAATTGGTATCAGAGCCAAGGTTTCCGGTTTTGTGTGTTTAGGATTCGGTTAATTTTTATGCACTTTTTCATATATTATATGTGCCGGATAATAGTAGGATATGCGTAGTTTAACTCTTTGGTTGCAGGCATAAGATCCGACTATTATGGCCATATGTGTGTTTGTGATTGTATGTGTGTAAATATTTATTTTTTTGAATCCTCGGGGTTGACAAGGCTAGTATTTAGTTTTTGAAAATTAAATACGGCATTGTTTAGCCACTCTTTATTTTATTTTACTTTCGATCTAGATTTCATGTACACTCCCTTGTGGAGTATAGGATCGATGGATGTAAATTAAAATAGGTTTTAGTTTCGGCTCAGATCTCCGGATGGCTTGTACATAGCGTAGGAGGAGCGGATGAGAAGGCAATGCGACGGGAGACATATTGAAGACAAAAGCCATAATAGTTGGAAAATAATTTATTTTTCATATTTATTTCTTATTGTTTGATATGCATGTCGTAGCCTGGAAAATTCCTCATTTTCAAATTACTAAGTGGGAGAGGGATATTTTTATAAATTCCCACGGCCTCCATTACGATTTGACAAGTGATGCAAACAAACTTGCGTGTCGGCTCTGAGTGCCTTCCTCCCATCGGATGAGTTTGTTTGCGGATCACAAGGTCAAATATGGTTATAGGCAATTATCAAGGAGCTTGTGTACTTCCCCATTGTAAGGCACATAACCCGAGATAATTACCTTGGTACCAAGTAATGGTGAACACTTAGATACAAATATGAGTATCCTTCCCATCGGAGTTATTGCTTTTATTTGTAGGAACGAAGAGAAACCAACTATTAATTTTACTTGTCAAAAAGTTAGGTTGACGAGATAGTAAAATTAATGGGTAAAACCTCCTCTTACAAATGTAGAATTCGTATACGTCCACACTATCGTGGCATACAATATTCTTGGTGTTTTGAGGTGTTGGTTGATTTTAAAATTTTATTGTTTGAGGAATCAATAATTTTTTGAAATCTACAGTAATGATCTATGTGATTCTTAGGATTTTCAAGAATGACTTTCAGTCCACTTATTATGATACTAAAGGAAATAAACTTACTGTACCCAAATAAAGTTGATTGGAAAAGAATCTAGATATTGTCTTATCTGCTAAGGAGTACAAGTATGCACTCTTCGAAGAGTGTCCTCAAGCCATGGTTGCTCAAAAAGGTTTCTACTTCTAAGCCGAAAGGAAAGAAGAAGGAGAAACAAGGTGGAGCAAAGGTGGTGGGAGGATCTCAGGGAGGAGTGAAGAAGTCGAAAGGCAAGTACTTCACTTACAAGCAGGATGGACATTGGAAGAAGGACTGTCCCAATCCAAAGCAGAACAAAGATATATCCTTTGGTCTAGTCTTTGAAACATGATTAGCGGTGTTATCTACCAGCACCTGGTGTGTAGATACGGGAGCCACTAATCATGACTGTAATACTTTACAGGGGTTCTAGGAAACCCGACGACTAGCTAAAGGGGAGATTATCATTTACTTGGGCAATGCCATGAAGGTGGCGGCTATTGTAGTGGGAGAAGTTTTATTTATCTCTTGAGAAAAATAAAACTTAGGTTCTGGAAAATTCCCTTTATGTACCTTTATTTAGAAAGAACTTAGTTTCAGTTTCTAAATTGTTTATGGATAGATATTCTATTTCTTTTAATTACAGAGTTGTTATAAAAAGGAATAGGGAGAATATCTGTTCAGGTACATTGATAGGAAATTTGTATACACTTGAACCATAACCTCCCACGATGCAAATTGAAGTTAATAACTCATCTTCTAATTCCAATAAGAGAAAAGAACCTTCGAAGATGAACCAAACATATCTTTTGCATCTTAGGCTTGGTCACATTAACCTAAGCAGAATTCAAAGGTTGATAGCTGATGGACATTTGGGTTCATTAGTGGTGGAGGATCTCCCAACCTGTGAATCTTGCTTGGAGGGTAAGATGACCAAGAGGCCTTTTAAGGCCAAGGGGTATAGAGCCAAAGATGTGTTAGAATTGGTTCATACTGATTCGTATGGTCCTATGACTATCCAGGCAAGAGGTGGTCTTGAATATTTCGTCTCTTTCATAGATGATTATTCAAGATATGGATGACACTATGATATGTTCGTAGTGGTGAGTACCTCTTGGGAGAGTTTAGGAACTACTTATTAGAGGATGGGAATCAATCCCAATTGTCTGCACCTGGCACACCCCAGCAGAATGGTGTAGCAGACCGAAGGAATAGGACTCTTATGGAGATGGTTAGATCGATGATGAGTTATTCTAAGATTGTCAGATTTGTTCTGGGGATATGCTCTAGATACGGCGGTGTACATTCTGAACTTGGTTTCATCTAAATCAGTTCCTTCTACTCCCACAGAGTTGTGGACTGGGCGAAAGCCTAGTCTAAGACATATTTAGATATGGGGGAGTCCAGCACATGTGCTGAAGGTAGATGCTAGTAAGTTGGAACCTCGTATAGAAGTACGCATGTTCGTTGGCTATCCTAGAGGAACGAAGGGTGGTTTGTTTTATAGTCCTAGAGATCAGAGGGTGATCGTTAGCACGAACGCCAGATTTCTAGAGAAAGACTATGTGATGAGCCACAAGCCCAAGAGTAAAATTATTTTGGAGGAATTAAAAGGGGAAGTCACTTCTTCAGTACCTCCAGTACAAGAGGATATATCACATATCACTGCACCGTGTGTCACAGAGGATACACAGGTGATACCTCATCGTAGTGGGAGGGTTGTGAGATAGCCTGATAGATTCATGTTCTTGGGAGAATCTTCTGATTTGGTCCCTGGCGAACATGAACCTGATCCCTGGACATATGACGAGGCAATCCAAGATATAGATGCAGTATCTTGGCAAAGTGCAATAAATGCTGAGATTGAATCTATGGATTCAAATCAGGTCTGGGAGCTAGTAGAGCCACCCGATGGTGTAATAACCATTGGATGCAAGTGGATCTGCAAGAAAAAGAGTGGAATAGATGGGAAGGTTGAGACCTTCTAAGCGAGGCTTATTGCGAAGGGGTATACTCAGAAAGAGGGTATCGATTATGAGGAGACCTTTTCGCCGGTAGCCATGCTTAAGTCTATCCGGATTCTCTTATGCATAGTAGCTCATATGGATTATGAGGTGTGGCAGATGGATGTCAAGACAGCTTTCCTTAATGGAAGTCTTGAGGAAAACATCTACATGAAGCAACCAGAGGGATACATTGTTAAGGGCAAAGAGCATCTTGTATGTAAGCTTAATCGGTCCATTTATGGATTGAAGCAAACTTCGAGGTCTTGGAACATCTGCTTTGATGAGGTAATCCAGTCTTATGGATTTATTCAAAGTTCGGATGAGTCTTGTGTATACAAGAGATGTGACGGAAACGTAGTGGTATTTCTTGTACTATACGTAGATAACATTTTGGTGATTGGCAACAATATCAAAGTGTTATCGAGCGTAAGGGTATGGTTGTCCAAATAGTTTGATATGAAGGACTTGGGAGAGGTGGGACACATCCTTGGGATCAAGGTTATAAGGGATCGCAGGAAAAGGATGTTGTGCTTATCCCAAGCTTCATACATAGACACGATAATGGATCGTTTTAGCATGCAAAACTCCAAGAAAGGTTTTCTACCTTTCAGGCATGGAGTTCCTTTATCTAAGAAGGTGTGTCCTAGAAGATCTGAGGAGATAGTGGAGATGAAGGCGGTTCCTTATGCTTCGGCAGTAGAAAGCCTCATGTATGCGATGCTATGTACAAGACCAGATATCTGCTTTGTCGTGGGCATGGTCAGCAAATATCAGAGTAATCTAGGACAGGGACATTGGACTGCGGTAAAGCATATATTGAAGTATTTGAGAGGGACTAGGGAATATATGCTAGTTTACCGAGCAGACCAATTACTCCCTGTGGGTTACATGGATTGCGACTTCCAATCAGATAGGGATAACAGTAAGTCTACCTTAGGTTTTGTGTCTACTTTGGGAGGTGGAGCCATTGCATAGAGGAGTGTCCAGCAGAAATGCGTGGCGGACTCCACCATGAAAGCTGAGTATGTGGCAGCCTCTGAGGCGGCCAAAGAAGTTGTATGGCTCAGGAACTTCCTGATGGACTTGGATGTGATTCTTGGTTTGCCCAGAACTATCGCAATTTATTGTGATAATAATGGTGCAGTTGCAAACTCGAAGGAACCATGAGCCCATAAGGTGAGTAAACACATAGAGCGCAAGTACCACCTGATACGAGAAATCGTAAAGGAGGTAGAAGTTGTTGTCGCCTATATTGCATCAGAGGATGACCTGGTAGACCCTTTTCACTAAGGCCCTTCTAACGAGAGCTTTGATAGGCATGTGGAGGGAAGGGGAATCAGATGTATGGCAGTATGAGGACAGCATAGTCTTTTAGTATAAGTGGGAGATTGTAGGGATGTATATTGAAAAGTCTATCTTTTCTATGAACATCTTTATTTTTGTAACAAGAATCACATGAACATTGTTTGTATATTTTTATGGTTATGCAATATTGTCTAATACTTTACATTGTAGATAACATGGTGTGTGGTGTCACACAGGAGATCATGTTATCGGCCCCTTGAAAAGTATAAGTAAAGGCTCACAACCGAGATGACTTTGGACAAACCATCGGAATGGTTGTAGTATGATTTGGTATTGGTTTGTCTTGACCATAGAATCACACTAGTGCACTTTGTGTGTATTGAGCAGGAATGACTTAGAGGTGATTCGATTTATTGCTGACTTCATAATCAAATCGGACCTCAGATATTATTTATTACATGCTCTTAATCCCGATATAATAACGAGCACATATACTTAGTACTCATCTCTTTGATTTCCCAATGGACGAGATTTATAGATTAAATCGATAGGCTCGGTAAGTTGGAAGATGATATTATTTATATGGTCTGTCGTTGATTATAGGAGGAAACCGTGTCCTATATATTAGGATGATGATGTCCCCTTGAGGAGCTCATAAGGTTCATCATATAAACCCTGTAGGTGGACTTGGTCCAGCATGATGAAAAGGTTGAGTGGTACTACTCAAGGAGTTAGATTTTGATTAATTAATGGTCAGTAAATTAATTATTGACGGACATTCGAGATCTTAAACACGGGGATAAAATGTACAAATAATATATGGAGCCCATATTATCATATGGGAGTTGGTGAGGTAGATCAATGATGAACCTTTAGTGGATTGGATCATCATTAGTGGATCGGAGTTTATGTGGGCTTGATCCATGGGTGGCCAAGACCCAACTCCTCCTCATGGTCCCTAATGTAGCCTATTAACACCTCATGAAGCTTAGATCCAAAGGATAGAAACAAAACTCTAAGATCCAAAGGTAGAGATTAAATCTCTAAGATCCGACAGTTGAGATTAAATCTCTAGATCCAACGGTTGAGATTAAATCCCTAGAACCAATGGATGAGATTAATTCATGACTTATCCCTAACTCTATAAAAGGATGTCAAGGGAGTTGGCATGAAAAAAAATGGATGAGAGCTAGGGTTTTTGGGCGGCAAGGAAGAGGAATCCTAGTTGAGATAGGATTAGGATTAGGGTTTGGTGGCAAGGGTGGCACCAAATAAGGAAGGTATTCTTCTCTTCTTCTTCCTCTTTTGGCCAACGTCCAGCACCTCTCCAGCCTCTTTTCCAGCCTTGGCCGATGCCCAAAAGCTCCCTTCTCCTTCTCCTTAGGTGGTGGAAACAAGATATAGGTCTTCCCTTGGTGTCTTGGTTGTTTTCCACCATCTTCTCCTTCATCTAGTTGGCCGGCGACAAGGATAGTTTTAGTTCTTTGTTGGTTGTTTCTAGAGAGGAGAAAAACCTTGTTTCTATTCTTCCTCTTGCTTTGGAAGAGCAAGGAAGGAAGATTTGCAATCTAGGAGCTTCGACTTTTGGTAGATCATCGCCCACACGACGTCCAAAAGGAGGAAGGACATACATTAGAAGATCAAGAGGTATATCTATTGTCTTTTCTCTTTTGTTTGTTGCTTGTTTTTGTTTTTCAATTAGAAGCATGTTATAAATCTATAAATGGATAAATAATACTTGGATCCCGAGCATAAACAAAAAAACCGGCGATCCAGACATCGTCTATTCCGCGGCTACTCGTAGAATAGAGGATGGTCGCTTGAACAACTAGTTTGTTCAAGTGACCTCTCTAAACGAATAGCACGACGATGACTTGGTGGTTTGGGAAATCCCTTTTGTCTAGGATTAAATTTTTTTAATCCGGGGACATTGAAGGGATCGCCATGGACAAGCTACCGAGGTGAAGTGGGAAGCGAAGTTTCCCCTCACGGACTCGTTAAGAAAAACCCTTCATAGTATGGAAGTCATAACGCATTACGGGTTAGAGAAATTAGTGTATTGTAAAAACTCTATTAACACAGATCTATGTGCAGAGTTTTTCAATAACTTTAGTAAAATTGATGATCTTGCATATTCAACTAGAGTACAAGGTAAGAATTTTATTTTTACCCCTTCTTTGTTGAGAGAACATCTAGGACTCATGCATTCAACATGCCCGGTGGCACATTTTCCATCTATGGAGTTACTGTAAGGTGGCCCCTAATCATACATTACATTTGATAGGATACACTTGCATCTATTTGGTGAAAAGAGGACTCCATCTGTGAGTATCTTTAGTTCCACTAGACTCAGAGTACAGGACTATGCCCTGTATCGAGTTATAGTGAACTGCATTTTGCCACTCGCCACATGGGACATCGCTATGATGCGTCCCTATCATTCATTTCTACTTTATGTACTTAATCATAGATTAGATTTAGACATTAGTTTACAGATGTTTCATTTTCTCATTCATCATTCTAGGCCAGTTACTAGCAGGAAGGCACACTTGTCTTACTGCCATGTCATCACATCCTTACTAGCCACATTAGGGTTTGATGTTACCATAGGTAACATCAAACAACTTATTGAGTATGACATGATAGGTTCTAGGCAATTTGGTTTAGCTAAAATAGGTTTAGATGAGAATAATGTCCTAGCATGGAAGAGAGATGGCCTTCAGCCCCAGCCCCAGCCCCAGCCTGAGCCGGAGCAGGAGCCTGAGCCGGAGCAAGAGCCTAAGCCTGAGGTTGACCCCGAGCACCACTCTGAGTCTGAGTATCAGGAAGCCCCAGCATTCGATAGTCTATCACCATTTCTTAGGATTCCAACACCTCCTATTGTTGCAGAGAGATTATCCAAATTGGAGGATGCGATGCAGCGTCAAGAGCAACAGCATCAGGCTCATCATCTTGAGATGATACAGATGTTGCAGGTGCAGAGAGAGGATCATCGAGAGATGATAGAGCTTCTTAGGTCTTGGAGCATAGGTCATCCACCTCCACCTTCCTCTTCTGTCTAGGAATGTTATGCTAATTGTTACTGGTTGAACTTAATTAATAAATTTGATAACTTTTAAATCTTGGTTGTGATTTGGATTATGCTTGGTAGACTAGGATGCTTTCATGTTCATTACTCAAAATTTATATTATATTGTTTTTTAAAAAGAAATTTAAAAATCAATCTAGCCTAGGTCAATTTAGATTTCATGATCCTATAGACCTAGATAAGCCTTCGCATCTCGCAAACACCTAGAATTATCTGTTTGTGTATTGAGCCACAAAGATGACCGTGAGATGTTAGGACTGCACCCCTGGTTCCAGATGTAGATTTAGTGCATCAACATGAACCAACACGGGGTTTACAAGAGCATATCAATCACTTCAGTGACTAACTCTAATTCAAAGCTTGATGATAATTCTGTATCACTTGAGCTAGTAAAGAGTTGGACATTTGTTTTTAAGGACAATTTTTAGATGTGTATTTTTAAGTATAAATATAATATTTTGGAATTCATGTTTGGACAAATCTTTTATCGCATTTGCATCATCTTGAAAATTTTGAATATTTTAAGGTTCATTTAAAAATATTTATTAAGGGGGAGTTAGAAAATTTTGAGAAATTTTGAAAATTTTGAGGGAGAGTTAGAATTATGAGAATTTGAAAAATAATTTTATTGAGGGGGAGTGAAAATTTTTGAAATTTGACAAATATTTTTATTGAGTGGGAGTTAGAATTTTTGAAAATTTTGAGAATTTGAAAAATATTTTTATTGAGGGAGAGTTAAAATTTTGAAATTAGACAAATATTATTGAAGGTAATTTTTGAAAACTAGACCTTTAAAGAATTTTAAGGTGGAGTTTCAAATATTTTTGAAAATTTCAAAAACATTTTAAGGGAAGCATTGATAAATTTTGAAATTTGAGACATTAAGAGTTTTGAAAATTTAAGAAATTTATTCATTTGAAAATTTTGAATCCAAAAAATATAGGGAGAGATCCCATCTTTAAAAAAAATTATTTAAGGGGAGTATTGATAAATTATTTTCAAAACTTAAGAATTTTTGTTAGAGCTTGATCTATAGTTTGAAAGCTTTAATTCTCATCTTATGGCATTTTGAACTAAAAATTGATTTTGATGTATGGCAAAGGGTGAGAGAGGAGATTTAAAGATAGAGAGAAGAGACTTAAAAGAGGGAGAGTAAAAGTTCATTATGCATATGGGCATTTCATTCACATACATCTTTAAATCAATTCATTTCTGATACATGCTTTAATTGGATATTGCAGTTTGATTCTCCTAACTTTAATTGATGTGTTGTCATACATCAAAAAGGGGGAGATTGTAGATGTAGAGAGCATCAATCCATGGTTTTGATGTATGCATGATGTGAGCGAAACATATAGGGTTTTAGGAGTCATTTTTGCTCACATCTCATTTCGTTTTATGTTTGTTTCATGCATATTCTACTTTATTTTGCATGCATTTCCTGTTTTCTGGTTCGGAGATTTGCTCTTTATACTTTTGTGTGCATGATAGCATTCCATGGAGAAAATGGCGTGCTTTTGGAGCAAAAAGGAGGCATTTAGCAGCTGGACACAGAGTGGGACACGACCTGGGCATGTGGCTGGACACGACCTAGGCCTGTGGCTACACACGACCGTGTCCAGGGTTCGAAAATGGCCGCCACAGCCTTACACACGGCCTGGCCATGTGTTTTCACACGGCCATGTGGCGGCCAGGCAACTTGACGCGACCAGGGGTTTTCCCAGATTTTGCGAGGATCCGACATGATGTCTATATAAGGAAAGCTATGCCCAAACCCTAGGGAGGAGGCACGATGGCTGGAACGGCACTCCGAAGCCCTAAAAAGCTTCGGGGAACTCGCAACAGGGAGGAAGAGAGCCACTCGAGGATCAAGTTCTGCACCACAACAGCAGAGAGAAGATGCATATTGCAGTGTAATTCATATTTCTTACACGTTTATCATTATATTCATGAATTCCATAATATTTTGTGATTCTCTTCTCGTATTCATGGAGTAGATTCTCCAATTCTAGGATTAAGGAGTAGTTTGTGTTGAGTAGAACATTACTATTTCAAATATGTTTCTGTTCTTGAAATCGTATTTGCAGTTGAATGATTGTTTAGATCTATAGCTTTGTGTTTTGGTTTTCTATCTTCTATGCGTAGACGATACGAGGGGTGACAATCCTTGTATCTAATATTTAGGGGATATTAGGAGGAACCTAGAGGTTGGCCTCATCGCCTGCAACTGTGGATAGAAGGATGCGATAGAGTCAGTAATGTGTCTCGTTTTCACCTCGTCGCAGGGATCGATTCGGCATCCTGGTACCATAGTGTATGATGTCCTTTCCACAAAACCCTAGCTAGAAAATTTGGATACATTTAATTGATAGCATATTCTGCGACACACAAACGAAACCGAAGTCCTAGAATCCCATCCAAATCCTTGTAGCAACCCTTCTCTTCTTCCGTGTGACACTGTACTGAGTTTGGACCATTGACGACCTCTCATTCGTGAACCCTAGGATTACCAATCCGAACAACAACACATCCACTGGACAAACCGATACTCGATATCTCAGTTCCTGTGGGATCGATATTCTTTATTACTTGACAACATCCGTGCACTTGCGGGCGTTGAGCGCGAGCACGCGCTTCGAGTCCTCGATGGTCTCCATCGCAAGATTTGAGGTCGCATTTACGTGCATCAAGTTTTTGGTGCTGTTGTCAGGGAGTGATTGATTCGATATTGAATCAAGAAGTGGATAATTGAATCGGACTTAGGATTAGATTTATTTACTTGCTTTACTTTCTTTTATTTTTACTTTTATTTTATTTACTTCAGTTTTAGATTTTCCATATCTAGATTTAATTTTTATTTTAGTAGTAGTTCTACATTTTCTTATTGGCTCTTTGATTTAGTTAGCTAGATTAGTTTAGTTTTTTTGTTTCTAAACATTAGGTAAATACTCCTAATTTTGTGGCTCGGTTCTTTGTATGCTTAGACACCTAGGATCGGAAGGCTTGATTCCAATCGATCTAGAAATCGAACGAACCTATCATCGCAGGAGAGCTGAACAAAAGAGGATGGAGGACAAAGCAACATCCGAGGTGAATATAGGTAGGCGAGCCTTGCGGGTTTACGTAGCCCCTAACGCTAGAGGATTTAGGCCAAGTATAGTTGGACCATCCATTTCGGCAAACAACTTTTGTAGGGACCTTCGTGACCGCTAGAGGGGGGTGAATAATGGGTATGACGTAAATGGAGGAAATCTTTCATGATCGCGTGCTTGCTACAATTCGATTAGTGCGCAGCAGAATAATAACAATAAAAATAATAACACGACTACAAGCACACACACACAACACCAAATATAACATGGTTCAGAACCGAATGGTTCCTACTCCACGAATCGAGCTCAAACGAGCTCTAGCGATGCGTACAACACCACTAATCAAATAAACTCCTTCTCGGAACAATCCGGAGGTGGAGAAACCTCGTACAAATAGTCTTACAACAGTAAGAAACAAATACAAGAAATTACAATGAAATACAACAAAAGAAATGCAAAGAAAACTTTACAATCGATATTTTGGAAGCTTTTTTGTTTGGTTGCTTGAATTGCACTTGGATACCCTGATTTGCAGAAGCAAATCACCCCAAAGACGTCCAAGAACCGGTGCCAAATCCCTCCTCCATAAGCTCCATTTAAAGCTGCTCCTTGGGCTGAATTTCGCCTAGCAGCAGACTATTCGGGACCATCAGTCGACTGCCCCTGTATCCGTTGTCTCACAACGGCAAGAACAACATCGGATAAGTCCAACAGATACACCATCAGTCGACTGATCATACCCATCAGTCGACTGATGGCTCAATCAGTCGAGTGTTCAGGCCGATCACTCGATTGGAGAACCTTCTGTGCTCTAGATCTCGAGCATCAGTCGACTGATCACCAGATCAGTCGATTGATCAGGCCAACAGTCAACTGCCCACCTCTGGCAGTCGACTGCTAGGGCACTTTCCGCAGTCACACCCTAGTTGACTCACACTAGTCGACTGACCCATGGTTCCAGTCGACTGATACACCTCAAGCATGAGGTTTTAACCCAAGTATGGTTCCCCCATACTTGCTAGACCACCCTTAGCCTAGACCTAAGCTTTCTAGCCACCTCCATCAGCCTCACGCCTATTGGATCCCTCCAAGTCATCCATGACTTGTTCATCCATATTCTAGCCTTCAGGTGCTTCCATCGGCTATTGTCATGCTAACGGTGTCTACACAGCCAAGGCACATTGGACTTACACTGCCAAGACTCTGCTTGGACTTTATGCTACCAACCATTGGACTTATGCTGCCAAGACTCCAGCTTGGACTTTACGCCGCCAATATTCCCCTTGGACTTTCCAAATGCCAAGACTCAAGCTTAGACTTTCGCTTGCCAACCTATGTTGGACTTTCCATGCCAAGACCCATGCTTGGACTTTCCTTTGCCAACCCATGTTGGACTTTCCCTTGCCAAGACCCATGCTTGGACTTTACATACCAAGTACTCAAGACTTGGACTTTCCCAATGCCAAGTGTCCCACTTGGACTTTCCATGACAATGATCAAACCATTGTCAAACATAAAATACTAACTTGGGTCGATTGCATCAGTAATCTCCCCAACACATGTCAGACATCAATGTCAGACATCCATGTCAAACATCAAAACACTACTCGAGTCTGGTCAATCATGACTTGGGCCGATTGCACCAACAATCTCCCCCTTTTTAATGTTTGACAAAAACCCCTTTGAGTTAAGCCCCTAACTCAAATTTCCTTACCAATTATCTCAAATTGGTAATTTTAACATTCTCCCCCTTTTTGACATACATCAAAAAGGTTCATCCAAGGAGGTCAATGTCTCATATCCAATGAGATCTTACAATCTCCCCCTTGGTCCAAAAATATCTAGGATGCCTACAATCTTCCTAGTGATAAGTCACATATCACTTAACAGAGACAATCCTACAAACTCTCCCAATTTCCAAATTGGGCATCTCAAAATCACATTTCTCCTCTTCATGAGGAAAAAATAACATCCATCATCCCATGATGGATAACTCCCTCTAAAGGCTTGCTCCCCCTTGACCATTGCACCAACAATGTCCTTGGGAAGTCCCTAAGCCAATAGGAACTCTAAACCATCAAAAATAAGGTTCAAAGTTCAACATTGAACTTTCACTCACCTTAAAATTGATACATCACCCTAACAACTCTACTAATGCATATCCAATGAATTTTAACCCTTTTTAATGCTTCCCAAGGTATATTATAGGATTAGGAGTAGTTAGGGAACCCTAACCTAGCTGAAATTGGGCTAAACATACCTTGTTTACCCGAAATCAGCTTGGCAGTCGACTTTATCTGGAAACAGTCGACTGCCATGCTCATCAGTCGATTGCCAACAAGGGCAGTCGACTAATAACTAAAATTTTTGAATTTCAGTTATCAGAATTGAATTTTAGAAATTCATAAATAATTATACATAATTCGAAAAATCTTGAAACTTCATACGTATAATACTTATGACCAATACAATGGGTGAAAAATGTTTGAAAAATATTTTACCCATAAAATATTGAAATTGACACAAAGTTCAAAAGTGAAGAAAAACTTTAATGTTTTAGCTCGCTTTGTATCAACTTCATCAATGGTGATTACTATCAAAAGATAGACTTCACCAAGGTGTTCTAAAATGATTTTAAAATATTTTTAAAACCTTTAATTCCATTTTCCTAAACATCTCTCTTGTATCTAAATGTGTGAAACATATACAAGTCAAGTTCTAGTGAGATGTGGGCTTTGTTGATTTAGGGTCTCATGCATTTTTCTAGACAACATTATTTGATTCCCTTATGCATGAGACTTCAAATCATGCCTTAGTCCTTAAATCCATTTTATTTATGCATGAATGATCATGGCATAAATGATGATATAAATAAAGCATGGCCAATGATCATGATGTCATGACATATGATATAATCTAAATATACATGACATTAAACCCTAATCCTAAACATACTCATGACATTTTATATGATAAAAATTGATATGATATCATGACATGTCATATGCCAAATCAAGCATGGCAAACAAAATGTATAGGAATATAGTACCTAAATTTTAATATTAATTGTCATTTGTTATACTTAAGTACATTTTGCCATAATACCAAAAGTCTCCCAAGAGTGCCAAAATCCAAAATGGCACACAAAGACCTCTAAACCTAAATTGTGCCAATTTTATTGATTTTTCATAATCCCAAAAATATGTTGGCACATCCTAAAATCCTTTAGGATAAAAATTTAAACCACATTTCCAAGGTATCCATAATCTTGAAAATAACCTAAAGTGTCACCTTTACCATGGTTAGGCTAACTACCTATCCATTTAAAGTTGTCACACCTAAACCCATCTAGAGTGAATCGATCATGCTCTTAGGAACCCATAACCTATTTGAGCTCCTTAGGTTAATTAGGTATTCCTTAGGGATAACTTCCCTAGATACCCTCCTAATGACCCTCCGAGGCTTGGTAGCCTTGGTCATCTTGGTCTTGCCTAGGTCAACTCTAGAGGTAACTCCCCCTTTGACCTTCTTAGTGGCTTCCCTAGGTTTCCTTGAAACCCTAGCCACTAGGCACACACCTTGGTTACCCTTAGGGATGACTTCCCTAGTAACCTTGGTCTTCCTAGACGTAGGTTGTGTTCTATAATCAAATGGAACACTATGGTAGGTCTCCTTAGGCTTAGGTTTGTGACCCAAACCTTTCTTGGCCTTGGTAGGACCTTGCTTTCTAAACCCTAGGTCTTGACTCTTAGACCTAGATTGTTGATCATTTGACCCTTTAAATTGATTTTGTATATTCCTAAGGGTCTTCTCAAGTTTTTCACGCCTTGACCTCAAGGCTTGGTTTTCTAGCTCTAATTGTTCAATTTTTTATTTTTCATCTATTCTTTGGACATTATTTTTCCTAGGCATATGCCTAGTCCATTAGGGTTAAGACCTAGGTGATCTTCTATTTTCCTAATATTTTCCTTAGGTAAAATAGTTTTAGGGACATTAGTCCCAAATTTCTCCTTATTCCTAATGTGGACATTTTTAGCTCCTAGACAACAAAATCTATTTTTACTAACATGCTTTTCATGAGTAATAGCAAGTGAATTAAAAGCATGATTTTGACTTTTAATTGAAGAAGATGCATACTTAAAGGTTACCTTAGGGTTTGCCTTAGCTCCCCCTACTTGTGATGCTTCTTCTTTTCTCCTAAGGCATTGACTCCTATAGTGGCCCCGTTGTTGGCACTTGAAGCACACCACATGCTCCTTGCTCTTCCTAATTGGGATTCTGACTTCATTTGACTTTTCTTGACTTTTAGACACTAGTGGAGTCTTCTTAACTTTCTTAGGGCACTTACTTGTGTAATGCCCATACTCCCTACACTCATAACACATAATATGGATTTTATTTTGAATCAAAGTGTTTGAGTTACCTAGGGTGGTGGTGAGGGTCTCTTGAGCTTGTACATCACTTCTCCCCGAAGTAGATGGCTCTTCTTGCTCTTGCCCTTGACCCGGAGATCTAATCTCCTCCCCCTCAATCCTAGAGGTGGAGGCTTCTTCCATCTTTTCCTCTTCCACCGATCCGGATGTCGATTCTCTATCAACTTCTGAATCCTCACTTGCTTGTGAGGATGAAGATGTGCTTGCTTCTTCTTGAGCTTGAAAGGACGATCACTCCTCTTCTTCTTGTTGTTCTTGGACCGGTTGAGGGTTTTTGTGATATTTTGCCAATTTGCTCCAAAGCTCCTAGGCATCCATATAATCCCCTAGGCTACACAAGATGTCATTAAGAATCAAATCAAAAATAAATTTGACTACCTTCTTATTTTTCTCGAAGGCTTGGACTTGCTCTTCGGTCCATCTCTTTTTCTTGAGGTATCCACCCTTTGGTTCTCTTGGATAGCTAAATCCCTCCATCAAAATTGACCATTCTTCAAAATCCTTCATCATGATGAAGTCTTCAATTCTTCTCTTCCATGAATTGAAGCCTTCTCGTCCATATAGCGCATAAGGGACCGGCGTGTTGATATCCCATCCAAGTGTTTCTTCAAACTCCATCTTTCATCCTCTAGCAGTTTTGCTCCCAGGTGTTAGTCCGTAGAAGAGCTCCTAGCTATGATACCAATTGTAGGGACCTCCGTGACCGCTAGAGGGGGGTGAATAGCGGGTATGACATAGATGGAGGAAATCTTTCACGATCACGTGCTTGCTACAATTCGATTAGTGCGCAGTGGCATAATAACAATAAAAACAATAACACTAATACAAGCACACACACAACACCAAATATAACATGGTTCGGAACCGAATGGTTCATACTCCACGAATCGAGCTCAAACGAGCTCTAGCATTGAGTACAATACCACTAATCAAATAAACTCCTTCTCGGAATAATCCGGAGGTGGAGAAACCTCGTACAAATAGTCTTACAATAGTAAGAAATAAATACAAGCAATTATAATGAAATACAACAAAAGAAATGCAAAGAAAACTTTACAATCGATCTTTTGGAAGCTTGCTTGTTTGGTTGCTTGAATTGCACTTGGAGACCCTGATTTGAAGCAACAAATCGCCCCAAAGACATCCAAGAACCGGTTTCAAATCCCTCCTCCACGAGCTCCATTTAAAGCTGCTCCTTGGGCTGGATTTTGCCTAGCAGTCGACTGTTCTGGACCATTAGTCGACTGCCCCTGTATCCGTTGTCTCACAACGGCATGCACCAAGTCGGATAAGTCTAATGGATACACTATTAATCGACTGATCAGACCCATCAGTCGATTGATGGCTCAATCAGTCGAGTGTTCGGGTCGATCACTCGATTAGAGAACCTTCTGTGCCCAAGATCCCGAGAATCAGTCGACTGATTATCAGATCAGTTGACTGATCAGGCTAGCAGTTGACTGCCCACCTCAGGCAGTCGACTGCAAGGGCACTTCCCGTAGTCAAAACCTAGTTGACTCACACTAGTCGACTGATACATCTCAAACATGAGGTTTTAACCCTAGTATGGTGCCCCCATACTTGCTAGACCACCCTTAGCCTAGACGTAAGCCTTCTAGCCACCTTCATCAGCCTCACGCCCATCGAATCCCTCCATGTCATCCATGACTTGTTCATCCATACGCTAGCCTTCAGGTGCTTCCATTGGCTATTGTCATGCTAACGGTGTCTACATCGCCAAGACACATTGCACTTACACTGCCAAGACTCCGCTTGGACTTTACGCCGCTAACCATTGGACTTATGCTGCCAAGACTCCCGCTTGGACTTTACGCCGTCAATATTCCCCTTGGACTTTCCAAATGCCAAGACTCAAGCTTGGGCTTTCCCTTGCCAACCCATGTTGGACTTTCCATGCCAAGACCCATGCTTGGACTTTCCTTTGCTAACCCATGTTAGACTTTCCCTTGCTAAGACCCATGCTTGGACTTTACATGTCATGTACTCAAGACTTGGACTTTCCCAATGCCAAGTGTCCCACTTGGACTTTCCATGACAATGGTCAAACCATCTCAAACATCAAATACTAACCTGTGTCGATTACATCTGCAATCTCTCCAACACATGTCAGACATCCATGTCAAACATCAAAACACTACTCGAGTCAAACTCGAGTCTGGTCAATCGTGACCTGGGCCTATTGTATCAACAACTTTGAGTTGAAACTGACACTCATACACATGGTCCAACAAAGTCAATTCGGGGGAGCTACGACTGAAGACCCAAACCGACACCTGGAGTCATTCTTGGAAATCTACTCGACAATGAAGATAAATTGAGTCCCTGTAGACGCGATCCGCTTGAGCCTATTCCCGTTCTCATTGCGGGATAAGGCTAAAGCATGGCTTCACTCCCTGCCTTCGAGAAGCATTACTACATGGGAGCAATGTGAGCAGCAGTTCTTGAATAAATACTTCCCACCAAGCAAGTCTGCTCACATGCGCCATCTAATAACGAGCTTCTGTCAAAAGGAAGGGGAGTCCCTATTTGAAGCCTGGGATCGCTATAAGGGGTTACTTTACCAATGCCCCCACCATGGACTGGAATGGTGGCTGGTGATCCACATCTTCTATAATGGGATCACGTACGCCACAAAGATGTCCCTCGATTCTGTCGCAGGAGGAGCGCTTATGAACAAGACTATCGAGGAAGCATAGGAGTTGATAGAAGAGGTGGCCCAGAACCACCATCAATGGGCTTCCGAATGTAGTCACCCAGCTCCTGCCGTGGGACGATATGCTGTCAACTCAGTGGACCACCTAGCAGCGAGGATGGATGTGCTTAGCAGATTGTTTGACTCTTTAAATCCTGCATCTATATGTGCGACCATTGACTTTGGAAAAGGAGCAACAACATATCGGGAGGACTACTATGAAAGGCAGGGTGGCTTAGAAGAGTGGATTGAGCATGTTGATGCGATTGGGGATTATAATCAAAGGCCCAACAACCCATACTCCAGTACTTACAATCCTGGATGGAAGAATCACCCGAACTTTTTATATCGGAATAACTCGGGGAATTTCCAAGCATCAGGAGGGTATGGGTAGCAGCAGGGCAATGGGCAGCAGCAACCACAGAAGTCTAGGTTAGAATTGATGATGGAAGACTTCATTGCTACCCAAACGAAGGCCAATGAAGAGTCCGTCGCCAACATCAGAAAACAAAGGAGTCACTCAGAGACTTGAAGGCCACTATTGACGGTCTTGCAAGTCACACAAGGATGTTAGAGACACAAGTGGCCCAGATAGCCTAAACCGTGTCACAACCAATGGAGAGCTCTCTAGCATTACCCGAGCCGAGTCAAGTTAAGGAAGAAGGAGTGTGCAGCGAGAGAGTAGCACAGAGAACTAGATTCGCCAAGGGGGGTGCAGCCTTGGTTTCCACCCTACCCGACTGAGCTGAAATTGAAGATAAAATTCTACCCCAGCTTGAGGACCCAGGTGAATTTGTTATCCCTTGCTCGATTTATGGGAAAAGCTTCGATGAAGCACCGTGCGACTTGGGGTCATCAGTAAGTGTGATGCCCTACGCATACTACTTGAAGATTGGACTGAATGGGCTCCAACCAGCGAACCTTGGTATTAGTATAGGGGACAACTCAGTCAAGGAACCCGTCGGCATGCTAGCACATGTGCCCATGGTCATTGAAAACATCGTGATATATACGGATTTTATTATACTCGACACAAGACCAGATCCCCAGAATCCCATCATCTTGGGAATGCCTTTCTGTAGAGGATCCTTGGAAGCTAGAGGGGGGGTGAATAGCTCATTTTCGTTGCGTGATGGAATTCGATTGCGTTTATCTCTACAAAACACGTTATACGCAACAGAATATAGATAATAGCAATAACAAAATACGAAAAACACAATTACACAAGTATTTAACATGGTTCAGAACCGAACGGTTCCTACTCCACGGATCGAGCTCTAAAGAGCTCTAGCGACGCCAATGCAATCACAAATAACTCCTTCTCGATACAAGTCGGAGGCGGAGAAACCTCTTACGACATATTACAAGCAATATACAATACAAATATGAAAGACAAGTAAAGAAAACTTTACAACACTTTGCTTTGGATTGCTTGAATGCTTGGTTGCTTGACTTGCACTTGGAGACCCTGATTTGCAACAACAAATCGCTCCAAAAGCCTCAAGAACCAGTGTCGATTTCCTCCTCCTCGAGATCCATTTAAATCTTCAACTTGGGCTGGAAATCGCTGATCAGTCGAGTGCTTGGGACCATCAGTCGACTGATGCCACTGTTGTCATGAGACAACGACTAGATCCACGTTGAAAAATCCAACGAATCCATCATCAGTCGACTGATTATGACCATTAGTCGACTGTTCGAACCTCCACTGGACTGCTAACCCTAGTAGTCGAGTCAGACTTCATTTTGTGCCAAAGAAACTAAGCACCAGTCGACTTATCACACGATCAGTCGACTGCTTGGCCAATCAGTCGACTGCCCTCCTCTAGCAGTTGACTGCTAGGCCTATTCCCGCAGTCAAACCCTAGTTTGTTAAGGCAATCTCTTGCCGTGATATGGTTTTGATGGTGTGGCAAAGGGTTTAAGTTAGTTTGATATATTGATTTGATATGTGCGTTGAAGTCGTGCAGGACTTAGTAATTCGCACATGGAGCCGTGGCGAGTTTCACATCTCATAACTCGTGCCTTGAGTCGGTGAAGGATAGCTTTGCGGAAGCCGTGCGCTTGGAGCATCCGAGGGACCGCCGGACGAGAAGCTTGGAGTGAAGCCGGAGGAAGTAGACTTCGAGGCAAGAGACGCGAAGGAGCATTGCAGTCGTGCGCTGATCTTGCGCCGAGGGGCGTGGCGAAGCGAAGAGAACATCGAGGCGAGGGACTCAGAGATGAGTGGCGATTGTAAACCGGGAAGGGTAGCTCTTAGGTGAAACTTGGCCATTTGGCCAAGTGTCGGATGGGTTTTCGACACGGTCGATCGCCATGTCATGGCGGCCCATCGAGTCAGTGAGTTCGAGGTATACGATCGATCGATTAGGCATGATCGGTACATCGTCGGTAGTCATTGCCAAGACCATCGATCGGCTGCGGCGGATCGGGTCAATAAGGTTTTGGCCCGAACCGTTCGTAGCCGGGCGCGTCGACTATGGAGGCGAATGATCGTGATGAGGTCCATCAGTCGACTGCCAAGAGTTCCATTGGACTACAACGGTCGGGATCCGACGTGTTCGGAGGCCGTTGTAGTGATGGCAGTCGACTGCCAAGGGTGGCAGTCGACTGGTGGCGGCCAACGGGAAGAAGTTAGCCCTCTCTATAAAAAGAGAAGGTGTGAGCCTTTGAGAGGCTAATGCATATACTCCAAACGATCTTCCTAGTGCCCCACAAGCTCTAAACTCTTCTTACTTGTTTTTACTCCATTCTATTTGTAAGAAGAGTGATCTTGATTGTAAAGGTTACCTCCACCTAGCTTGGTGCAAAGGAGAGACCATTTAGTGGATTGGTTTAGCGGAGTGATTCACCGAGGACGAATCGGGGACCGTGGATTAGCGGCGTAGCCATGAACCACGTTATACCATCGTGTTAACGTTTGTTTTATTATTTGTCTTTTGCTTTGTATTTGTATATTCCGCTTGCGCTAATCTTTTGTAGACGAGTAATTTACGACGTCCAACGTACGAGGGCTATTCACCCCCCTCTAGCCGGCCGCAATAGATCCCCTACAAGTGGTATCAGAGCCGAGGAAAGCTTGTCGAGGACTAACCGCCACAACAAGCAACTTTCAAAATGGCCGGCTCCAACATCCATCCTCCGAAGTTTGAAGGAGAATTCGCTTGGTGGAAGAAGCGAATGGAGGTATTTTTCGAAACGGATTTTGATATAATGATTACAATGGAATCCAGTTTCGTTTTGCCTAGGGATGAAGAAGGGAAACCAATAGAGAAATCTAGATGGACTAAGAAGCAAAGAGAGGAGCACCTTGCGAACTCAAAGGCAAAACATCATCTTTTCAATGTGCTCCCCCAACAAGAGATCAACCGGATCGGAGAATGTGCTAGCGCCAAAGAGATGTGGGAGAAGCTTATAGAACTCCATGAAGGCACATCCGAGGCCAAGCTAGCAAGGAGAGACCTCCTCCGCTCCCAACTATCCAATATAAAACTAGAAAAGGGAGAAAAGGTAACCTCACTACACTCTAGGTTTAAAGAAATTTTAATTGGACTAACAAGTGTAGGTGAGAAGCTATCAAACCGGGACATGCTCATGAAGGCTATAGATGCCTTTCCCCGGTCCTCAAAGTGGAGCTCCATGGTGGATTCGTTCTACATCTCCAAGAACTTGGAAGTAAGTACCTTGGAGGAATTTTTCTCAACAATGGAGCTCCACGAAACTAGGCTTGAAGGAATACAAGAGGAGCCTAGAATTCAACCCTCAAGAGGAGTAGCATTGTTGGCAAATAAGGGGAAGAAGAAGATGGAAATCCCCTCCTCCTCCGATGACGAAGCGTCTTCCTCCTCCTCCATGGATAGCACCGAAGAAGCCTATATGGTAAGGAGGGTAAGACGTGCATTTAAGAATTTTAAATTTGATAAATCTTATGATAGAAATAGAAGACCAAGGGGGAAGGTCATATGCTACAATTGCCAAGGAGAAGGGCACATAAGGGATAATTGTCCCCTCCTAAACAAAAGCAAAGAAGAAAAGAAAAAGAAGGAAGAAAAGAAGAAGAAAAAGGGGAGCAAGAAGAAAAAGGAAGAGGAGAAGAAGACAAAAGAAAAGGGGAAGGCCAAAGCATTCAAGGCCAAGACATGGGATGATCCTTCCTCATCCTCTTCCTCATCATCGGATGAGGAGAATGCTTTTGTCACCAATTTGGCCTTGATGGCCTTGATGACTTGGATTGCTCTTCCTCCGAAAATGAAGGTTCAAGCTCAAGAGGAGAGAGCTCAAGTGAAGGGGGAGTTTCATCATCCTCATCATCCGAAGAAGAAGAGGACATGGAAACTATGGTAACCAATCTCTCACCTAGTAAAATAGTTTCTATGATTTCTAGTTTAACTAAGGATTTATTTAGGGCAAAGAAGAAAAATAAATGCATGCTTGAACAAATTAAGGAACTAGAACAAAAATTAGAAAAAGCATGCTTAAATGAAAATGAAAATACCTCTTCTTGCCATGATGATGCATGCTCACATGATTATATGCCTTTGGATGTTAATGATGCATGCATAGAGGAAAATAGGGCATTAAGGGAAAAGGTAGATTATTTAACCAAAGCCCTAGAGAAATTCACAATTGGCTCCAACACCTTAAATATGATCTTAGGGAGCCAAAGAGCTAGTTTCAACAAGAAAGGCCTAGGATACAAAGAAAAGAAAAATGAAAAGGCCTATAAATGCCTAATAGCTAGGGGACAAGATAAAAAGAAAGTAATTGCTAGGAAATGGATCCCCAAGGAGTATTTAGTGAACCCAATAGGAAAGAATTTATTTTGGGTTCCAAAATCCATCCTTAAGGGTTAGAAAATCCCTAGGGTAGTCAACCATATAAACTTGACCTATATCATATTTTGGTTGACTTAGGATGACGGGACAACATTTTTTAGATAGTGTTGGGTGATGATAACGTACCCATAAATAGATAATAATGTTTAAATCATGATGATTAATGCAATTGCTATGTATGTTTGAAATCATGATTTATGATTTTGATATTTTGGCACGTTATCATGAGAAATAGATTTGAATCATGCTTTAGGTAATACTTTGTGTATTATCATCATATAATACCTAATGCATGATTATAATTTAGTGAAAACATGCATTTCATGATCATAATGTAAAATTAATTCATATATGTCTTTGTGATCATGTAGAGTGTTAGGTTGATACTTAACCATGATAGAATTGCATGAATATATTGGTTAAGTATATACAAATACCCCCTAGGATGCATCTCACACTCACTATAGGCTAACTTGATTGCAAACTTAGCATGGGTGAGATGTTAGGATGATACAAATGTCCACTAATGCCTATGGCATTTAGATGGTCATTTAAAGTATCAACATAGCAATAATAGACCAATCATGGGGAAGGCTTATGTTTAATTCATAGACATATTGCCCAAAGATCATGATTGGATATTTCATAAGTTTTCAAAACAATTTCTTACTTTAAAATCCAAGTATTCATGTGTTTGCAAAACTAGGTGTTAAAATGGATACTAACATGCTCAAAAAACTAGTGGTTTTTCAAGTGTTTGGATTTTTGGCAAATCTCGGAAAATATAATGATTTTTCATGAAAACCTATTTTTCACTGATAGATATACTTAATAGAAATATGCTCCTCAAATTTCATGATTTTTCGAATTTTCTGGAATTTTTAATGCATTTCTGAAATTTGCCCAGAAAATCAGAATTTCGGAATCAATTGTGCCGATCATATACCGATAGCGATCGCTCACTAAAATCAGCCTGCAATTTTCTGATTTCAGATTTTAATCATGTTTTTGGTATTTTCCCTCCATTATACTTGATGCCATGAATTTATAACTTCGTGTTAATCTTTTTGATGGTGTCAAAGGGGGAGAAATAATTATGTTTAAGTTAATTATTTTAGGGGGAGAAATATATGATAGGGGGAGAAAATTTGCATAGAGAGTTTCATGGATTAAGGGGGAGTTGTATGTTGCTATATCATGTTTATCTTTACATGCTTTTTTACCTTAGAATTTATATCAAATGTTTTTACCTAACTTAAACGGACTGCCACACATCAAAAAGGGGGAGATTGTTAGGGCAATCTCTTGCCGTGATATGGTTTTGATGGTGTGGCAAAGGGTTTAAGTTAGTTTGATATATTGATTTGATATGTGCGTTGAAGTCGTGCAGGACTTAGTAATTCGCACATGGAGCCGTGGCGAGTTTCACATCTCATAACTCGTGCCTTGAGTCGGTGAAGGATAGCTTTGCGGAAGCCGTGCGCTTGGAGCATCCGAGGGACCGCCGGACGAGAAGCTTGGAGTGAAGCCGGAGGAAGTAGACTTCGAGGCAAGAGACGCGAAGGAGCATTGCAGAGCCGTGCGGATCTTTGCGAGGACGTGGCCGAACGGAGAGAACCGGCGAGGACTCCGAGAGATGAGAGTGAGCGATTGTAACCCGGGGAGGGGTAGCTCTTAGGTGAAACTTGGCCATTTGGCCAAGTGTCGGATGGGTTTTCCCGAAACCAGTCGACTGCCATGTCATGGCAGTCGACTGCTCTGAGTCGAGTGAGTTCGACTGGTATACGACTGACTGGATTGTGGCGACGATCGCCATACGGCAAGGCCGACCAATATCGACACCGATCAAGGCGCGATGACCGTCAATAAGGTTTCGCCAGCGGTTCGTGAGCCGATCGGGCGATTACTAGGAGAATGATCGATGAGGTCCATCACCGATCGCCAAGAGTTCCGTTGGACTACAATGGTCGGGATCCAACGTGTTCGGAGGCCGTTGTAGTGACGGCAGTCGACTGCCAAGGGTGGCAGTCGACTGGTGGCGGCCAACGGGAAGAAGTTATCCCTCTCTATAAAAAGAGAAGGTGTGAGCCTTTGAGAGGCTAATGCATATACTCCAAACGATCTTCCTAGTGCCCCACAAGCTCTAAACTCTTCTTACTTGTTTTTACTCCATTCTATTTGTAAGAAGAGTGATCTTGATTGTAAAGGTTACCTCCACCTAGCTTGGTGCAAAGGAGAGACCATTTAGTGGATTGGTTTAGCGGAGTGATTCACCGAGGACGAATCGGGGACCGTGGATTAGCGGCGTAGCCATGAACCACATTATACCATCGTGTTAGCGTTTGTTTTATTGTTTGTCTTTTGCTTTGTATTTGTATATTCCGCTTGCGCTAATATTTTGTAGACGAGCAATTTACGACGTCCAACGTACGAGAGCTATTCACCCCCCTCTAGCCGGCCGCAATAGATCCCCTACATAGTTGACTCACGCCAGTCGACTGCTACATGGCACCAGTCGACTGGCACACCTCAAACATGAGGTTTTAACCCAAGTATGGTTCCCCCATACTTGCTAGACCACTCTTAGCCTAGACCTAAGCCTTCTAGCCACCTCCGTCAGCCTCACGCCTCTCGGATACCTCCAAGTCATCCATGACTTGTTCATCCATTGCGCTAGCCTTCATGTGCTTTCATCGGTTATGTCATTCTAACGATGTCTACACCGCCAAGGCACATTGGACTTACGCCGCCAAGACTTTGCTTGGACTTTACGCCGCCAACCATTGGACTTATGCTGCCAAGACTCCCACTTGGACTTTACGCCGCCAATATCAAACCCCTTGGACTTCTCAAATGCCAAGACTCAAGCTTGGACTTTCCCTTGCCAACCCGTGTTGGACTTTCCATGCCAAGACCCATACTTGGACTTTTCCAAATGCCAAGTGTCCCACTTGGACATTCCATGCCAAGTACCCATGACTTGGACTTCTCATGTCATGTACTCAAGACTTGGATTTTTCCATGACAATCACATTGTCATATGTTTTTGTTGAACATCAAAACATCTCTCGAGTCAAGCTCGAGTCCTGGTCAATCGTGACCTGGGCCGATTGCACCAACAATCTCCCCGTTTTTTATGTTTGACAAAAACTAAACAAACCATTGAGTTAGACCATCTAACTCAAACCAATCATCCCCATCAATTTGTTGGGTCGGATCGATTGGCCGGCTAGAGGGGGGTGAATAGCCCTCGTTCGTTGGATGTCGTAATTCGTTCGTTCTCGTGTGCTCGTCTACAATTGTCGTTAATATACGCAGCGGAATAACAATAGAAATAACAACAATACAAGCACAATCAATACACAAGCATATACGTGGTTCGGAACCGAATGGTTCCTACTCCACGGGGTGAGCTCAACGAGCTCGTGTTATGCGCACGGCACTAACAACACTCCTTATCGACTACACGTCGGAGGTGGAGAAACCTCTCACAAGATATTACACTAAGTAATGAAATACAACAAGAAATACAAAGACAATACAAAAGAGAACTTTTACACCGATTGCTTTTGATCGCTTTCTTGTTGCTTGCTTTTGCTTGCTCTTGAAGGTCTGGAATGCAACAGCAATTCCCCTCTAAAGTCACCCAAAAAGCCTTACCCCTTGGCCAAGTCTACCTTATCCCTCATGGAGTTCCCCACCGAAGCTCTCTTCCCTCGGCCTATGTCCCTCGGATGCACCAAGCGCACGGCTTCGCAATGCCATCCTTCGCGTCTCATGCCCTAGAAGTATGCTTCCCTTTGGGCTCACTCCATTCGCTCCCCGTCCGGCGGTCCCTCGGATGCACCAAGCGCACGGCTTCGCAATGCCATCCTTCACCGACTCAAGGACCCCGAGCCTAGTGAACTTGCCAAGTTCTCAAGACTTCCCAAATGCACCAAGCGCACGGCTTCGCAATGCATTTCTCACCAAGCACCAAGCGCACGGCTTCGCAATGCTTTGGATTTCCCATGCCAAGCACCAAGCGCACGGCTTCGCAATGCTTTGGACTTTCCCATGCCAAGCACCAAGCGCACGGCTTCGCAATGCTTTGGACTTCCCATGCCAAGCACCAAGCGCACGGCTTCGCAATGCTTTGGACTTTCCATGCCAAGCACCAAGCGCACGGCTTCGCAATGCTTTGGACTTTCCATGCCAAGCACCAAGCGCACGGCTTCGCAATGCTTTGGACTTTCCATGCCAAGCACCAAGCGCACGGCTTCGCAATGCTTTGGACTTTCCCATGCCAATCCCATGTTGGACTTTCCCACACCAAGCTCCATGCTTGGATTTTCCATGTCAACTCCATGTTGGACTTTCCCATGACAATCCCATGTCATGAGTTTTGTCTATCATCAAAATATTATCAGGGTACTGTTCGAGTCAAACTCGAGTCAACCTGGGACGATTACACCAACAATCTCCCAACAATCTCCCCCTTTTTGATGATTGACAAAACTACCATCTCAAGTCTACCAATTCTCCCATATTGGCAATTCTCATATCCCAATGAGAATTCCAAACCTAATTGGTAACTTGGTAATCTCTCCCCCTTTTTGACATTACATCAAAAAGGTCCTCCCCAAGGGTATGAATGTCTCATATCCCAATGAGATCTTATATCTCTCCCTTGGAGGAACACATGTCTACCATCTTTCTAGTGATCCCATATCACTTAAAGAGAGGCAACCCAATTTCCTCCCATGAGGAAATACACATCCATCTTCCCATGATGGATATCTCCCCCTAGAGGCTTGCTCCCCCTTGACCATTGCACCAACAATGTCCTTGGAGAGTCCCTAAGCCAATAGGAACATTAACCAAATCAAAATTAAGGCAAAGTTCAACAATGAACTCTCTTCCACCTTAAAATTGATACTCACCCTCAACCCAACTCCTAATCCATATCCAATGGATTTCCACCCTCTCTAATGCTATCCCAAGCATATTCTAGGGTTAGGAGTGGTTAGGGGACCAAAACACAGCTGAACATGGGCCTAATCATCAAGATTTACCCGAAATCAACATTGTCGATCATTGATCGACACGCCGATCGTGACACCCTCATCGATCGACTTGCCTCCCTGGGTCGTGATAATCATACATTCAGTTTTGAATTTGATATACATACATTGATAAATCTTAAAATTTGGTATGTATATTACTTAACCTAAACACTATGGGTGAAAAATATTGGAAAATTATTTTACCCATTAAATTAGGAGATTGATACAAAGTTCAAAAGTTAAGAAAAGCTTCAATAAAGAGCCCTCTTTGTATCATCCCATTCAATGGTGATAGCTATCAAAAGATAGGCTTCACCAAGGTTTTTCAAAATGTTTTCAAAATGTTTTCAAAACCTTTATTTTCATTTTCCTAAACATCTCACAAATATCTAGATGTGTAAAACACATTCAAGGCAATTAATCTAGTGAGATGTGGGTTTTTGTTCTTTTAAATTCTCATGCATATTTCTAAGGCAAGATTATTTGATTCCTTTCAAATTATGCCATAGTCCTTAATTTCATTTTAATTTATGCATGATATGATTATGGCATAAATATGATATAGATAAAAACATATGCCAATATCATGATGTCATGGCATGTGAATGAGAATTAAGCATACATGACATACAAACATAAATCTAAACATTATCATGACATTTTTATAGATAAAATGAAAATGATGTCATGACATGGCAAGGCAAATAAATCATGGCAAGAAAAACATACTAAGGTATGGAATACCTAAGTGTTAGAATCAATTTGTCATTTCTAGAGATTAATTCAATTTTGCCTTAATGCCATTAATTTCCCTAGTGTGCCAAAAACCCAAAATGGCACACCAATATCTCTAGGACCTAATTGTGCCAATTTAAATCATTTTAAACTTCTCAAGCATATTGGCACATCCTAATGTGTCAACTCTTCTATGGTTAGGTTAACTACCCATCCATTTAGGGTTGACACACCCTAACCCATTTAGCGTGAATCGATCACGCTTTTAGGAACTCAATATCTATTGGAGCTCCTTGGGTTGACAAGGTATTCCCTAGGGATAACTTCCCTAGATACCTTCCTAATGACCCTTTTTGGCTTTGAAGCCATAGTCTTTTGGGTCTTACTTAGGTCAACTCTAGAGGTGACTCCTCCATTGACCTTCTTAGTGGCTTTCTTGGTTTTCCTTAAGTCCTTGGCCACTAAACAGACACCATGGCTAGACTTAGGGATAACTTCCCTATTAGCCTTGGTTTTTCTAGACCTAGATGTGGTTCCATAATTAAATGGAACATTATGGTAGGACATAGGTTTGTGACCCAAACCTTTCTTGCCCTTAGACATTTCTTGTTTCCTAGGTCTTGACTTTTGGGAATTTGACCCCTTAACTGAATTTGATATTATTTCTAGGGTCTTCTCCAATTTTTCTAGCCTTGACCTCAAGGCTTGGTTCTCTAGCTCTAATTTCCTCAATTTTGAATTTTCATTAGATTTTTGAGGAATGATTTTCTTTTTAGGCATGTGCCTAGATTTCTTGGGATTAACACCCAAGTTCTCTTCTATTCTCCTAATGGACTCTTTAGGAAGGATTGGTCTAGTGTTTTGAGTCCTAGGTTTGTCCTTAGAGAAACTAACATGCTTAGCACCTAAGCAATAAACTTTATTGTTTCTCCTAGCATGCTTTTCATTGATAATAGCAAGAGAACTAAAATAATTCTTAGCATGCTTTTTAACTCTAGGAATTAAAGGTGCATTAACTAAATGTACCTTAGGGTTAGCTTTAGGAGCTCCCCCTACATGAGTTGCACCTTCTTGCCTTTTCTTCCTCTCCCTAGGGCATTGGCTTTGGTAGTGTCCCTTTTGATTGCATTTGAAGCACACAATGTGCTCTTTGCTCTTGATTTTGGGAACACCGGCATCGTTTGACTTTGGGTTGACTTTTGGTGTCGATGCCTTCTTCTTAGCCAATTTAGGGCATTTGATCTTGTAATGCCCTTTCTCCCTACACTCAAAGCATATTATGTGATTTTTATTTAAAATAATAACGCTTGAGTTACCTAGGGAGGTGGTGGAGGCCTTTTCTTGATATTTACTTCTCCCGGATGTGGATGCTTCTTGTTCTTGCTCCGGGATGGAAGATTGCCTCTCCTCCCCCTCAATGCTAGAGGTGGAGGTCTCCACCAAATCATCCACCTCTTCAAATGTGGATGGACTCTCTTCCACGACATCTTCTTCTATTTGTGTCGGTTGGGAATTTTCTTGGAATTTCTTTATCTTCTCCCATAATTCCCTTGCATCCCTATAGCCACCCAAACTAGACCAAATATGATTAGGTAACAAATCACTAATCAACTTGATTACCTTGAGATTTGTCTTGAAGTCTTTGATTTGGTCTTGGGTCCATTTTGACTTCTCAATTGGCTTGTTGTACTTGTCCCTAGGCATCTCAAAACCATTTTCCATTATAAGCATCATATCGAAATCGGTGTCAAAGAATACCTCCATTCTCTTCTTCCACCAAGAGAATTCGCCGTCGAACTTTGGCGGATGAATGTTAGAGCCGGCCATCTTGAATTGCTCTTGCGGCGGTTAGTCCTTGAAGAGCGACCTCGGCTCTGATACCACTTGTTGGGTTGGATCGATTGGCCGGCTAGAGGGGGGTGAATAGCCCTCGTTCGTTGGACGTCGTAATTCATTTGTTCTTGTGTGCTCGTCTACAATTGTCGTTAATATACGCAGCGGAATAACAATAGAAATAACAACAATACAAGCACAATCAATACACAAGCATATACGTGGTTCGGAACCAAATGGTTCCTACTCCACGGGGTGAGCTCAACGAGCTCGTGTTATGCGCATGACATTAACAACACTCCTTATCGACTACAAGTCGGAGGTGGAGAAACCTCTCATAAGATATTACACTAAGTAATGAAATACAACAAGAAATACAAAGACAATACAAAAGAGAACTTTTACACCAATTGCTTTTGATCGCTTTCTTGTTGCTTGCTTTTGCTTGCTCTTGAAGGTGCGGAATGCAACGCAATTCCCCTCAAAGTCACCTCAAAAGCCTTGGCGAAATCCTCCAACTCGAGCCCCATTTAGAACCTGCATCAAGCTATTTTCGCCCATCGATCGGTGATCGTGACCATCGATCGGTCGGTCATGTAGATTGTCTCCTGCGGCGGATCCACGTTGGTTAAGTTCCAGCGGATCACACATCGATCGTGATGGCACCCATCGATCGGTGATCATCCATCGATCAGTCTTTGGCGAGCGACTCCATTCTCGCGTCTGCGTCATCAATCACCGCCATCCCTCGGCAATGATCGACATCCCAACAATGACCGCTCTCCCCGCGTGATCGATCACCAGACTTGGTTCAACATGGGTCAAACCCATACGACCTAGAGCCGATCGCACCTATGTCCGACCGATGTCGGCTAAAACCTCAAACATAACGATGTTTGAGCCTCCGACACTCGCCTTAGCCACTTGGCCAAGTCCACCTTATCCCTCATGGAGTTCCCACCGAAGCTCTCTTCCTCGGCCTATGTCCCTCGGATGCGCTAAGTGCACGGCCGCAACGCCATCCTTCGCGTCTCATGCCCTAGAAGTATGCTTCCCTTTGGGCTCACTCCATTCGCTCCCCGTCCGGCGGTCCCTCGGATGCACCAAGCGCACGGCTTCGCAATGTCATCCTTCACCGACTCAAGGACCCCGAGCCTAGTGAACTTGTCAAGTTCTCAAGACTTCCCAAATGCACCAAGCGCACGGCTTCGCAATGCATTTCTCACCAAGCACCAAGCGCACGGCTTCGCAATGCTTTGGATTTCCCATGCCAAGCACCAAGCGCACGGCTTCGCAATTCTTTGGACTTTCCCATGCCAAGCACCAAGCGCACGGCTTCGCAATGCTTTGGACTTCCCATGCCAAGCACCAAGCGCACGGCTTCGCAATGCTTTGGACTTTCCATGCCAAGCACCAAGCGCACGGCTTCGCAATGCTTTGGACTTTCCATGCCAAGCACCAAGCGCACGGCTTCGCAATGCTTTGGACTTTCCCATGCCAATCCCATGTTGGACTTTCCCACACCAAGCTCCATGCTTGGATTTTCCATGCCAACTCCATGTTGGACTTTCCCATGACAATCCCATGTCATGAGTTTTGTCTATCATCAAAATATTATCAGGGTACTGCTCGAGTCAAACTCGAGTCAACCTGGGACGATTGCACCAACAATCTCCCAACACAATTTTCCCAATTGATGTCATTCTCCCAATAAGTTCTCCCCCTTTTTGACTAACATCAAAAAGGTTCTCTCCAAGGAGGTCAATGTCTCATGTCCCAATGAGATCTTACAATCTCCCCCTTGGTCCAAAAATACCTAGGATGCCTACCATCTTCCTAGTGATAAGTCCCATATCACTCAAGAGAGGCAATCCTATACAATCTCCCAATTTCCAAATTAGGTATCTCAAAAAAATCCCATTTTCCCTTTCATGAGGAAAAATACCATTCATCATCCCATGATGGATACCTCCCCCTAAAGGCTTGCTCCCCCTTGACCATTGCACCAACAATGTCCTTGGGAAGTCTCTAAGCCAATAGGAAGTTTAAACCATCAAAATTAAGGCCTAAAGTTCAACATTGAACTTTTCTTCACCTTAAGATTGATACAAACCCTAAACAACTCTTCTAATCCATATCCAATGGATTTTCACCCTTTCTAATGCTTCCCAAAGTATATCCTAGGGTTAGGAGTGGTTAGGGAACCTTACCATAGCTGAAATGGGTTTAAACACCCTTGTTTCACCTGAAATCAACATTGGCAGTCGACTTTATCAGAGATCAGTCGACTGCCACCAAGGGTCGTCGACTGATAACTGAAATTTTCGAATTTCAATTATTAGAAATAAATTTTGGAAATTCATAAATAAATATACGTATATCGAAAAATCATGAAAATTCATACGTATAATACTTATGACACATACAATGGGTGAAAAATATTTGAAAATTATTTTACCCATAAAATAGGGAAATTGACACAAAGTTCAAAACCATTGAAATTTTCAATGTTTTGGCCCTACTTTGTATCAACTTCATTAATGGTGATTACTATCAAAAGATAGACTTCACCAAGGTTTTCTAAAATGTTTTTGAAAACCTATATTGGATCATGTTCCTTGGGCTCAATGTACATGACTTGTACACAAGCTTTCCCAATGATCCACTACATGATTTTACATGAGTTTGAGTTCATCTAGATGCAAAAACTATGCACCTTAAACTTAACTCATATCTTATCATCTCACATATATCTAGGGTGTTTAAAACACATAAAAGTCAATGTGATGTGAGATGTAAGTTTTGTTCATCCTAATCTAAGGTTTCATGCATTTTTCTAAGGCAACCCTACTTGATTCCCTTATGAATGGGACTCCAAGTCATGACATTGTTCTTAAATCAATTTTCATTAACTTAAATGCATGAAGTATGATCATGGCATAAATGATAGCATAATAAAGCATGGCCAAAGATCATGATGTCATGACATATGATATAATTTAACCTAACCCTAAACATGATCATGACAAATTAAATGATTGAAAATAGATATGATGTCATGGCATATAAAATGTATAGGTATAATAATACCTAAATTTTAATATTAATTGTCATTTGTTATTATTAAGTATATTTTGCCATATTGTCACTTTTCTCCCTAGTGTGACAAAAACCCAAAATGGCACACTATTACCTCTAAACCTAAATTGTGTCAATTTAATTTATTTTTCATAATTCTAAAAATGTATTGGCACATCCTAAAATCTTTTAGGATCATAATATCAATTCTATTTTCAAGGTATCCATAACCTTTGAAAATTTCCTAAAGTGTCACCTTTACCATGGTTAGGTTAACTACCTTTTCATTTAAAGTTGGCATACCCTAAACCCATCTAGCATGAATCAATCACGCTCTTAGGAACCCAAAACCTATTTGAGCTCCTAGGGTTTACTAGGTTTTCCTTAGGGATAACCTCCCTAGATACCTTCCTAATGACCCTTCTAGGCTTGTTAGCCTTGGTCATTGTGGTCATACCTAGGTTGACTCTAGGGGTAACTCCCCTTGCAACCTTCTTAGTGGCTTCCCTAGGTTTCCTTGAAACCCTAGTATTTGGATGTATACTGAAAAGTCTATCTTTTGAATGAACATCTTTGTTTTGAAATAAGAATCACATGATCATTGTTTGCATATTTATGGTTATGCATATTGTCTAATACATTACATTGTAGATAACATGGTGTGTAGTGTCACACGGGAGATCATGTTATCAGTTCCTTGTAGAGTATAAGTAAAGGCTCGCAACTGAGATGGTTTTGGACAAACCATTGGTATGGTTGTAGTGTGATTTGGTATTGGTTTATCTTGACCATAGAATTACATTAATACACTTTGATCTATTGAGCAGGACCGACTTAAAGGTGATTCGATTTATTGTTGACTACATAATTGAATCAGACCTCAGATATTACGTTGTACATGCTATTAATCCCAATATAATAACGGGCACATATACTTAGTATTTATTTCTTTGATTTACCAATGGACGAGATTTATAGAGTAAATCGATAGGCTCGGTAAGTTGGAAAATGATATTATTTATATGGTGTGTCGTTGATTATAGGAGGAAACTGTGTCCTATATATTAGGATGATGATGTCCCCTTGAGGAGCTCATAAGGTTCATCATGTAAACCCTGCAGGTGGACTTCGTCCAGCATGATGATAAGGTTGAGTGGTACTACTCATGGAGTTAGATGTTGATTAATTAATTGTCAGTAAATTAATTAATCAACAGACATTCGAGATCTTAAACACGGGAAGATAAATGTACAAATAATATATGGAGCCCATAGTAGCATATGAGGGTTGGTGAGGTAGATCAATGATAATCCTCTAGTGGAATGGATTATCATTAATGGATCAGACTTTATGTGGGCTTGCTCCATTGGGCGGCCAAGATCCAACTCCTCCTCATGGTCCCTATTGTAGCCTATTAAAACATCATGGAGCCTAGATCCGATGATGGAAAATGAAACTCTAGATCCGACGATGGAGATTAGATCTCTAGATCCGATGGTGGAGATTAAATCTCTAGATCCGACGGTGGAGATTAAATCTCTAGATCCTACGGTGGAGATTAAATCTCTAGGCCCGACGGCTGAGATTAAATCTCTAGATCCAACGGTTGAGATTAAATCCCTAGATCCGACGGTGGAGATTAAAGGAGGCTTAAGCCTAACTCTATAAATAAGGCTTAAGGGGTGGGTGGCAACAACATAAGGGAGGCTAGGGTTTTTGATTGGGCGACTAGGGTTTTGGAGGAGGCATTGGGCGACAACACAAGGGGAAGTTTTTCCTTCTTCGTAGGGTTTTGGTCGGCACCCATCTTCTCTATTCCTCTCCTTGGCCGGCGTCCAATCTTCTTCCTCTCATCCTTGGCTGGCGGCAAGGGCTAGGGTCTCTTCCCTTGGAGCTTTTGGTCGGCGCCCATACTCCTTGTTCTCTCCTTGGCCGGCGGCAATCACCAAGCAAGGTGGCTTGGTGGTCGGTTCTAGATAGGAGAAGAGTTTTGTTTTATTCTTTCTTTTGTTCAGAGTGAGAAAAGAAAGGAAGAACATAATTTAGGAGGCTTCGACTTTTGGAAGATCGTCGCCCACACGACGTCCAAAAGGAGGAAGGACATACAATAGAAGATCGAGAAGTATAATGCTTGTTTATGTTCTTTTGTATTATGTCTATAATTATTTTCAATTATATGTGGCTAATTTACTTGGACCCCGAATACAAACACAAAAACCAGCGATCCGTACATCGTCTATTCCGCGGCTAATCGAAGAATAGAGGATGGTTGCTTGAACAACAAGTTTATTCTGGTGCATTGATAGAAAATTTATATACACTTAAACCAAAAGCTCCCACCATGCAAATAGAAGTGAATAACTCATCTTCTAATTTCAATAAGAGAAAAGAACCTTCGAAGATGAACCAAACATATCTTTGGCATCTAAGGCTAGGTCATATTAACCTAAGCAGAATTCAAAGGTTGATAGCTAATGGACCTCTGGGTTCATTAGTGGTGGAAGATTTCCCAACCTGCGAATCTTGCTTGGAGGGTAAAATGACCATGAGGTCTTTTAAGGCCAAGGGGTATAGAGCCAAAGATGTGTTGGAATTGATTCAATCTGATTTGTGTTGTCCTATGTCTATCCAGGCTAGAGATGGTTTTGAATATTTCGCCTCTTTTATAGATGATTATTCGAGATATGGATACATTAACCTAATGCGCCGCAAGTCTGAATGCTTTGACAAGTTCAAAGAATTCAAGGTTGATGTGGAGAAACGTCAAGGTAAAAGTATCAAGACACTATGATCTGATCATGGTGGTGAGTACCTCTTGGGAGAGTTTAGGAATTACTTATTAGAAGCTGGGATTCAATCCCAATTGTCTGCACCTGGCACACCCCAGCAGAATGGTGTAGCAGAGCGAAGGAATAGGACTCTTATGAAGATGGTTAGATCGATGATTAGTTATTCTTAGTTGCCAGATTCGTTATGGGGGTATGCTCTAGATACCACGGTGTATATTCTAAACTTGGTACCATCTAAATTTGTGCCTTCTACTCCCACAGAATTGTGGACTGAGTGAAAGCCTAGTCTAAGATATATTCGGATATGGGGGAGTCCAGTACATGTGCTGAAGACAGATGCTGGTAAGTTGGAACCTCGTACAGAAGTGCGCATGTTCGTTGGCTATCCTAGAGGAACGAAAGGTGGTTTGTTTTATAGTCCTAGAGATTAGAGGGTGATCGTTAGCATGAATGCCAAATTTCTAGAGGAAGACTATGTGATGAACCACAAACTCATGAGTAATATTGTTCTAGAGGAATTAAGAGGGTAAGTCACTGCTTCAGTACCACCGGTACAAGAGGATATACCACAAGTTACTGCACGAGAATCTTTTGATTTGATCCCTGGCGAACATGAACCTGATCCCTGGACATATGATGAGGTGATCCAAGATAAAGATGCGGTATCTTGGCAAAGTGCGATGAATTCTGAGATAGAATCTATGAATTCAAATCAAGTCTGGGAGCTAGTAGAACCACCCAATGGTGTAAAAGCCATTGGATGCAAGTGGATCTATAAAAGAAAGAGAGGAATAGATGAGAAGGTTGAGACCTTCAAAGCGAGGCTTGTTGCAAAAGGGTATACTCAGAAAGAGGGCATCGATTATGAGGAGGCCTTTTCGCCGGTAGCCATGCTTAAGTATATCTGGATTCTCTTATGTATTTCTACTCATATGGATTATGAGGTGTGGCAGATGGATGTCAAAACAGCTTTCCTTAATGGAAGTCTTGAGGAAAATATCTATATGAAGCAACCAGAGGGATTCATTGCAAAAGGCAAAGAGAATCTTGTGTGCAAGCTTAATCGGTCCATTTATGGATTGAAGCAAGCTTCGAGGTCTTGGAACATCCGCTTTGATGAGGTAATCCAGTCTTATGGATTTATTCAAAGTCTGGATGAGTCTTGTGTATACAATAGATGTGATAGAAACGTAGTGGTATTTCTTGTACTATACGTAGATGACATTTTCTTAATTGGAAACAATGTCAAGATATTATCGGACGTAAGGGTATGGTTGTCCAAACAGTTTGATATGAAGGACTTGGGAGAAGTGGGAGACATCCTTGGGATCAAGGTTATAAGGGATCACAAGAAAAAGATGTTGTGATTATCTCAAGCTTCATACATATACACCATTATGAATCCTTTTAGCATGCAAAACTCCAAGAAAGGTTTTCTACCTTTCAGGCATAGAGTTCCTTTATCTAAGGATATGTGTCCTAGAACATCTAAGGAGATAGAGGAGATGAAGGCGGTTCCTTATGCTTCGGCAGTAGGAAGCCTCATGTATGTCATGCTATGTACGAGGACGGATATCTATTTTGCCGTGGGCATGGACAGTAGATATCAGAGTAATCCAGGACAGGGACATTGGACTGCAGTAAAGCATATATTGAAGTGCCTGAGAAGGATTAGGGATTATATGCTTGTTTACAAAACAGACCAATTACTCCCTGTGGGATTCCGACTTCAAATCAGATAGGGATAACAGTAAGTCTACCTCAAGTTTTATGTTTACTTTGGGAGGTGGAGCCATTGTATGGAGGAGTGTCAAGCAGAAATGTGTGGCGGACTCTACCATGGAAGCTGAGTATGTGGCAGCCTCTGAGGCGGCCAAAGAAGTTGTGTGGCTCAGGAACTTCTTGATGGACTTAGATGTGATTCCTAATTTGGCTAGAACTATCACAATTTATTGTGATAATAGTGGTGAAGTTGCAAACTCGAAGGAACCACGAGCCCATAAGGCAAGTAAACACATAGAGCGCAAGTACCACCTAATATGAGAAATCGTAAAGCGAGGAGAAGTTGTTGTCACCAAGATTGCATCAGAGGATAACCTGACAGATCCTTTCACTAAGGCCCTTCCAGCGAGAGCTTTTGGTAGGCATGTGGAGGGAATGGGAATCAGATGTATGGCAGTATGAGGACAGCATAATCTTTTAGTATAAGTGGGAGATTGTTGGGATGTATACTGAAAAGTCTATCTTTTGTATGAACAACTTTGTTTTGAAATAAGAATCACATGATCATTGTTTGCATATTTATGGTTATGCATATTGTCTAATACATTACATTGTAGATAACATGGTGTGTAGTGTCACACGGGAGATCATGTTATCAGTTCCTTATAGAGTATAAGTAAAGGCTCATAACCAAGATGGTTTTGGGCAAACCATTGGTATGGTTATAGTGTGATTTGGTATTGATTTGTCTTGACCATAGAATTACACTAGTACACTTTGTGTGTATTAAGCAGGACCGACTTAGAGGTGATTCGATTTATTGCTGACTACATAATTGAATCGGACCTCGGATATTATGTTGTACATGCTCTTAATCCCGATATAATAATGGGCACATATACTTAGTATTTATTTCTTTGATTTATCAATGGGCGAGATTTATAGAGTAAATCGATAGGGTCGGTAAGTTGGGAAATGATATTATTTATATGGTATGTCGTTGATTATAGGAGGAAACCGTGTCCTATATATTAGGATGATGATGTCCCCTTGAGTAGCTCATAAGGTTCATCATGTAAACCCTGCAGGTGGACTTGGTCCGACATGATGATAAGGTTGATTGGACTACTCATGGAGTTAGATGTGGATTAATTAATTGTCAGTAAATTAATTAATCGACGGACATTCGAGATCTTAAATACGAAGAGATAAATGTACAAATAATATATGGAGCCCATAGTAGCTTATGGGGGTTGGTGAGGTAGATTAATGATAATCCTCTAGTGGAATGGATTATCATTAATGGATCAGACTTTATGTGGGCTTGATCCATTGGGTGGACAAGATCCAACTCCTCCTCATGGTCCCTATTGTAGCCTATTAAAACCTCATGGAGCCTAGATCCGATGATGGAAAATGAAACTCTAGATCCGATGATGGAGATTAGATCTCTAGATCTGACGGTGGAGATTAAATCTCTAGATCCGACGATGGATATTAAATCTTTAGATCCGACGGTGGAGATTAAATCTCTATGTTCGATGGTTGAGATTAAATCTCTAGATCCGACGGTTGAGATTAAATCCCTAGATCCGACGGTGGAGATTGAAGGAGGCTTATGCCTAACTCTATAAATAAGGCTTAAGGGGTGGGCGGCAACAACATAAGGGAGGCAAGGGTTTTGTTAGTAATATATGAGAGATGTCCTAAGGCAATCGCCTTATGTATGAACCATTTATATGATAAATGAAGATTCACTATTTGAGTATATATGTTTCATGTATTTGATTGGATCTTAAACTCATTTACTGAATGTCCACGATGCGATTCACAGCATGAGAGAATTTGTGATTGGATCACAACTAGTGAGTATCTCTACACGTGTAATTGTGATGTATCGGAATTATCCCTAGTCGATGAATTGATGGATCTGGACACCATCAATTCTGTCGAGACTAGCACGAGGTATACTCCTTGGTGTATCCAAGCAGCTGATTCTCACTGGCTGGAGACATAGTGATGTCTGGAGTTAATCGTGGATGCTAGTTATGGTAACTAGTTCATTGGAGTGACCAGCCGTAAGACTTCATATGGTTCTCTGCATATATAGATATGTCAATGAAGTTCTTACTGTGGCTTAAGTGCGATGTTCCTTTGACTTGCGGTATTCAAGTCATCTTGATCATGGAGACTTATGCTTTGACATCTTAAGCAAACATCTCTAAAGAGATGTGGACCCGGAATGATTGGGTATAAGTCGAAGTGATCGAAGGTGTTTGAATAGCCTATAAAGGATTCACCACTCCTTGCGAGGAGATGTATACCCATGGCCTCTCGTCGGATTGTTACTAAAGTCTTTGGCCAAAGCATTACATGTTTAGAGTAAGGTACTCTTCGATACATGTGGAGTAACTAGAACCCGTAGGACGAGGAAATGATACTGGGCTAGGTGTGACGAGTCACTAGTGGGATCGACACTATAGACCATGTCCTAACCAAGTGGGTATAAGATGAGTGAAGGGAATGGGGCACGATTCATTCGAGCCATCAAGGGTTTCGTAAATAGTTCGATCAACCGCTGATCTTTTCTTGCTAATTGGGGATCATGATGTACTACTAGGTGCCACTCATGATCGCTCTATAATTAATGGTTAATTATAGACGGCCAACATAAACCGAGAACCTATTTGGTCACACGCGACAACGAGTGTAATCCAAAGGATTTAAACGAGCTTGAGAATGGGATTCTCGCATCGAGAGAAACTATGTTTGGTTGGACTCAAACATAAAGCGAGCATGAAATTGTTTCACCGCAATGGAAGCGTGGATGGGCCGTGTCTTATGAAGACATAATGGATGGACCAAAATGGTTTGGTTCTAATCCAATGGATGAGAATAAACCAAAGGGTTTGGTTTATTTTAAACGAATGAACCAAAAGTTGGTTCGATTCGCTTTAACTTAAAATAAACCATCATGGTTTGGTTTATTTTAACTTATCTTAATGGAGCGGTTAACGGGCTTTATGGATATGATCCATTAACCATTAAGAGAATTAGTTCTCTATAACCCTAGTCCACTTCATCTCCTTTGAGTTGGCGCCAACCTTCTTGCCGCCACCCATATAGCTCCTCCAACCGGCGCTCAGGTCCTTCCTTCCGCCCCAAGCTTCAGCGTCGAGCTGCTGCCGGAAGAGTTCCTCCGTGATCCTCCTAGGTTTGGCATCAAGGTGAGCACTTGGCTTACTTGTTTTGGCCGGGCGCCTACTCCTCCACCAAGCTGTCCAGTTTTCTGGACAGCTTTTCTCTCGCCGGAGCGCCGCTTGACGACGGTTAGAGCCCGACAGCGGCTAACTTACCGGGATTTGATCTCCGGTAATCCTCTGAGGTGGAGGAGGCGATTCTGGCCAAACGGTTGACGAATACCTCTCCGGAGAATCGAGTTTTGAGGACTCGGTTTTGGATCCGAATTTTGATTTGGATCGTGATCATCTCTCGATCACGTCGTCTTCAACACGAGGCTAGTAACCCGTACGAAGACGAAGCTCGTGACTTAGCGAAGTCATCCCGAGGAGCTCGGTGTGGATACGGATAGAGACGATTCTTACGAGGATCGTTCCGGTTGATGCCGTTCCCGCTACACGTCATACGAAAGGTATAACGTAGATAATTTTCTTTTATTGCAAATTTTAATTTACGGCTATGTCTACACTTGTTGTAATATGCATGCTTGTGTTGTGTGTGTTGTAATAAATATAGATTTATTAATTTTATTGCTTCCGCTGTGCTCATGTTTGCGAAACATGATCGAACACACACACGCCATGGCCTTTAAACCCAACAAAGGGTATCAGAGCCCAGTTGTGTTTCACATAATCGTAAAATGGTTTTACGATAGTCATAATGTATTTCTGGAAATTTTCTAATTTTGGAAATTTAGAAGTATTTATGGAAATTTTTCAATTTTGGAAAGTCTAGAAGTATTTATGGAAATCTTCCACTTTTGGAAAGTTGGAAGTATTTATGGAAATTGATATTTTCCATAAATAAAATATTTGATTAGATTATGGAAATTTGTTTCCTAATTTAATCATGATTTGATTTGGGAAATCAAATCTTAAAATATTTTATTTCCATAAGTAGTTTTAATGATTTAGGAAATTGGTTTCCTAAATAGATTTTCCTTAATCAAATAATTCCATGAATAAAATATGTGATTAGATTTGGAAATTTGTTTCCTAATTTAATTATGATTTGATTTGGAGAATCAAATCTTAAACATATTTTATTTCCATAAATAGTTATGACATATAAGGAAATTATATACATGACATAATTGTATTCCATGTAATTGCATTAGATGCATAACATTATGCCATGCGTGTCGTGACATGTAGATGTATGCCATGTATGCCATGCCATGTAGATAATAGTTATTTGCATGCAAAGAGGATGAGACATAAAACCCTTAAACAATATTAAAGCCTACACCTTCCATTAATATGGTTAGAACCGTAGTTCTGCTTCTTGTTTGGGTTGTTGGACTCACTCCAAGCCCTCAACCTCGAACATTGTTCAAATCATGGAATAGTTTAACTCTAATATGGTAAGAGTCGAGGTCAATCGTTAGTTTGGGTTGTTGGACTCACTCCAAGCTCGGGCTAATTGGTTGAATGCGCCTTCTAACCATATTAAAACTATTTCCGATTAATGGGTTGGCTTTAACTCGAGCATCGATTTGTTGGACTCTCCAAGGTCGATGTAAGAGAGGTGAAGTTGGGTGCTATGCATATGATGCATACTTGTTAATGTGTTAACAACCCAATGTATGTGTAAACATTCAATTAGTTGATAGCACATTGTGATAGTTACATATACATGATATGTAATCGTATACTTGATACCTACACCATCATAGCTAAGAATGGCTTGTTGGACTCTACTCCAAGGTCGTTCTTATCTATGATGGATATCAGCCATTCGAGATGGACCTACGATCTCCAAGTGATTTTGGGTTTTTGAATTCAAAAATGAATGGGATTTGTAAATGTATGATGCATTTTAAAATCATCTTTCTCATATATGCTCGCTTTGTATTTCTAGGTTAATTGATCATGATGTCTTTGAATTTATGCTCCATTTTGGATTCAATAAATTGATCGGGCCGAACTTCGGATCGCTTAGAAACTTGAGAATTGTTCTCAAGGTGAAAAGCTTGAGTATGTCCTCGGCGCCTCTTCCCGCTCGCCCTAGTGATGATGCAACTCGACCAATTGTTGGCCCATCGTAAACATGTGAGTGATTCCAACAAATGAGTTACATCATGCTAGGGCGCGATGGAACCCAAGCTACGAAAGCAAAGCATGAGCATATAGATGCTCATACCATAGTCCTTCATCTTTATGAGTTGTTTGATGAGCAAGTGAGATTCGAAAGGTTCGAAGTCTCCAAGCTTCTCTTCACCTCTGAGATGCAAGAAGGTTCATCTGTGGTACTGCTCAACATGCTGAAGACTGTGGAGCCTTCTGAGAAGCATGAGCAGGACGGTGTCATAGTTGATTCCTCAAGAAAGGTTCTAAGAGGAAGTCAAAGGAACAAATAGAAGGGAAAGAAGAGAAGGCTAAGAAGGTAGAACTAGCACAAAAGGAAACTTGCCATCATTATGGCAAGGAGAGCCATCGCCGAAGAAAGTGCAAGATTTATCTTGAGTCCGTGAAGAAGAATAAGGCATCGGATGCCCCATCTTCTTCGTAAATCTTCGTTATTGATTGTCATTCTATTTCTCAAACACTTGGGTATTGGATACTGGGTGTGGCTCATATATGTAATGACATACATGGGCTAAGGAATAGAAGAAGACTCATCAAGGAGAGTCAAATTTACGTGTTGGGAATGGAGCAAAGGTTGCCGCACTCGCCATCTAACGTATTTGAGACTCCCTACAGACTTGTCTTAGAATCGACAATTGCTTTTATGTTCCTTCGCTGATAAAGAACATCATTTCTATTTCTTGTTTAAATAGAAATGGGTACCATTTGACTTTTAGTAACAATTGTTGTTACATAACTTTGAATGGAGTTCTTTATGGACCGGAACTTTAAGCAATGGTATTTATACGCTGGACGATTCAAAGGACATTTTCAATATCGGGCGAGCAACAAGCGTGCTCAAAAGATAATCAATTAGACTCCTATATGTGGCATTGTCGCCTTGGCCATATAAGCAAGAAACGCATGTCCGTAATTACACCGATGTGGAATTCGAATCGCTTGAATTGATTCATACGATACATAATCATGCTTAAAAGGCAAGATGACTAAGTTACCTTTAAGAAAAGGTGAACGAGTGAGAGTTACTAGGTCTAATACATACCGATGTATGTGGACCTATGTCAACTCAAGCTTTAGGAGGCTATAGCTACTTCATTACCTTCACCGATGATCACTCACTTCGCTTGGGTATGTGTTCTGATGAAACACAAGTCCAAGCCTTTGAAAGGTTCAAAGAATTCAGAAATGAAGTAGAGAAACAACTTGGCAAGAGTATTAAAATACTGATCGGATCGAGGTGGTGAATACTTGAGTCAAGAGTTTCTAGATTATCCGAGGGACAATGGTATATTGTCTCAATGGACTCCGCCGTATACACCACAAGATAATGGTGTATCCGAGAGGCGAATCGACCTTGTTGGACATGGTCAGTCAATGATGAATCATGCAATCTTCCCAAGTCCTTTTGGGGCTATGCACTGCATACCGCTTACTTGTTAAACAGTCCCGACCAAGGTAGTCTCTACTACTCCATAGGAGATATGGGCTAGTAAGAAACCTCATTTATCTTACTTGAAGATATGGGGTTGTCCTGCTTATGTGAAGCGGACTGTGTCAGACAAATTGGATGCTAAGTCTGATAAATGTCTATTTATTGGATACCCTAAGGAAACGAGGGGTTACCAATTCTATCATCCCATGGAACAAAAGGTGTTTGTTTCAAGGAATGCTGTGTTTCTAGAGAAAGAGTTTCTCTTACAAGAAAACAGTGAGAGTGTCGTTGAACTTGAGGAGGTTCAAGAGACTTCAGTAGACATTGAAGAGATACCTGGTCAAGCACCTCGACCGATGACTCATAGTGATGAGCCATCGGCTGGACCTATTGAGGCACCACATCTTCGTAGATCTAGTAGAGCACGCAATATTCCCGAGAGATATGGATTTCTCGTAAGTGAATCGAACGACGTGTTACTCATTGATGATGAGGAGCCTACTAGTTATGAAGAAGTGCTGACAAGTTCAGAAAGGGATAAGTGGCTTGATGCCATGAAGTCGGAAATGGATTCCATGTATGAAAACCAAGTTTGGAACTTGGTTGACCCACCTGAAGGCATAAAGCCTATAGGGTGCAAGTGGGTTTTCAAGAAGAAAATCGACATGGATGGTAATGTGATTACCTATAAGGCTAGATTGGTGGCGAAAGGATATCGTCAAAAGCAAGGTGTTGATTATGACGAAACCTATTCGCCTGTAGCTATGCTTAAATCCATTCGGATGCTTCTGGCCATAGCGGCTCATTATGATTATGAGATATGGCAGATGGATGTGAAAACAGCTTTCCTTAATGGAAACCTGCTCGAGGACGTGTATATGATACAGCCTGAGGGTTTCACATCGGTTGATAAAACCAAGGTATGCAAATTGCGACGGTCCATTTATGGATTGAAGCAAGCATCCAGGAGCTGGAATATCCGTTTTGATGAGACGATCAAAAAGTTTGATTTCTCGCAAAATCCGCATTTAACCTTGTGTGTACAAGAAGGTTAGTGGGAGTGCAGTCGTGTTCCTAGTATTGTATGTCGATGACATATTACTTATTGGAAACGATGTGTCAATCTTACAGTCAGTTAAGGTTTGGTTATCCAAGACATTCTCCATGAAAGACCTGGGAGAAGCAACCTACATCCTTGGGATTAAGATCTATAGAGATAGATCGAAACGGTTGCTTGGTCTTTCGCAGTCTACATATATAGACCGAGTGCTAAAGAGGTTTAGCATGTCGAAATCCAAGAAAGGTTTCTTACCCATCAGGCATGGGGTACACCTTTCGAAGTCTATGTGTCCGCGCACAGAAGACGAGAGGATTTGCATGAGTAAGATTCCCTATGCATCCGCAATAGGATCTATCATGTATGCTATGTTATGTACGAGGCCCGATGTATCGTATGCTCTGAGTGTCACGAGCAGATACCAGTCTGATCCAGGAATGGATCATTGGGTGGCTGTTAAGACGATCCTTAAGTACTTAAGAAGAACTAAGGATGTGTTCCTAATATATGGAGAAGGGTACATGGTGATACGTGGGTATACGGATGCCAGCTCCAGACAGACAAGGATGATTCCATGTCTTTGTCTGGGTATGTATTCACCTGGAATGGAGGCGCAATAAGTTGGAAAGGTTCCAAGCTTGACACTATAGCGGATTCTGCCACTAAGGCAGAATACATTGCAGCTTTGGAAGCAGCAAAGGAAGCTGTTTGAATCAAGAAGTTCATCCCTGAACTTGATGTGGTCTCATCAATGATCCAAACATGTGCTTCTCCGCTATCATCTTATCAGAGAGATCATCAGTAGGAACGAAATACAAATCGAGAAAATTCCCACTGAAAGGAACTTAGCGGATCCTTTGACTAAAGCATTACCTCAAAGTAAGTTTGAGGGTCATGTTCGAGCTTATGGTATTGGATACCGTAGCGATTGGCATTAGGCCAAGTGGGAGTCTGTTAGTAATATATGAGAGATGTCCTAAGGCAATCGCCTTATGTATGAACCATTTATATGATAAATGAAGATTCACTATTTAAGTATACATGTTTCATGTATTTGATTGGATCTTAAACTCATTTACTGAATGTCCACGATGCGATTCACAGCATGAGAGAATTTGTGATTGGATCACAACTAGTGAGTATCTCTACATGTGTAATTGTGATGTATCGGAATTATCCCTAGTCGATGAATTGATGGATCTGGACACCATCAATTCTGTCGAGACTAGCACGAGGTATACTCCTTGGTGTATCCAAGCAGCTGATTCTCACTGGCTGGAGACATAGTGATGTCCGGAGTTAATCGTGGATGCTAGTTATGGTAACTAGTTCATTGGAGTGACCAGCCGTAAGACTTCATATGGTTCTCTGCATATATAGATATGTCAATGAAGTTCTTACTATGGCTTAAGTGCGATGTTCCTTTGACTTGCGGTATTCAAGTCATCTTGATCATGGAGACTTATGCTTTGACATCTTAAGCAAACATCTCTAAGGAGATGTGGACCCGAGATGATTGGGTATAAGTCGAAGTGATCGAAGGTGTTTGAATAGCCTATAAAGGATTCACCACTCCTTGCGAGGAGATGTATACCCATGGCCTCTCGTCGGATTGTTACTAAAGTCTTTGGCCAAAGCATTACATGTTTAGAGTAAGGTACTCTTCGATACATGTGGAGTAACTAGAACTGTGAGGGACGAGGAAATGATACTTGGGCTAGGTGTGACGTAGTCACCTAGTGGGACCACACTATAGACCATGTCCCGAACCAAGTGGGTATAAGATGAGTGAAGGGAATGGGGCACGATTCATTCGAGCCATCAAGGGTTTCGAAATAGTTCGGATCAACCGCTGATCTTTTGGTTAATTGGGGATCATGATGTACTACTAGGTGCCACTCATGATCGCTCTATAATTAATGGTTAATTATAGACGGCCAACATAAACCGAGAACCTATTTGGTCACACGACAACGAGTGTAATCCAAAGGATTTAAAACGAGCTTGAGAATGGGATTCTCGCATCGAGAGAAACTATGTTTGGTTGGACCAAACATAAAGCGAGCATGAAATTGTTTCAATGCAATGGAAGCGTGGATGGGCCGTGTCTTATGAAGACATAATGGATGGACCAAAATGGTTTGGTTCTAATCCAATGGATGAGAATAAACCAAAGGGTTTGGTTTATTTTAAACGAATGAACCAAAAGTTGGTTCGGTTCGTTTTAACTTAAAATAAACCATCATGGTTTGGTTTATTTTAACTTATCTTAATGGAGAGGGTTAACGGGCTTTATGGATATGATCCATTAACCATTAAGAGAATTAGTTCTCTATAAAAGAGGGCTTTAGGGTTTGTTAAGCCCTAATGAAGAGGCAACCCTAGTTTGGCCGCCCACTTCATCTCCCCTTTTGAGTTGGCGCCAACTTCTCTTGCCGCCCAGCCCATAGCTCCTCCAACCGGCGTCCAGAAGGCGGCTTCCTTCCTCCTCGCCGGCGTCGAGCTGCTGCCGGAAGAGTTCCGGCGATCCTCCTTAGGTTTGGCATCAAGGTGAGCACTTGGCTTACTTGTTTTGGCCGGCGCCTACTCCTCCACCAAGCTGTCCAGTTTTCTGGACAGCTTCTTCTCCTCTCGTCGGAGCATCGTTTGGACGACGGTTAGAGCTCCGACAGCGGCTAACTTACCGGGGATTTGATCTCCGGTAATTCTCTGAGGTGGAGGACGAAGGATTCGTCAAACGGTTGATGAATACCTCTCCGGAAAATCGAGTTTTGAGGACTCGGTTTTGGATCCGAATTTAGATTCGGATCGTGATCATCTCTCGATCACGTCGTCTTCAACACGAGGCTAGTAACCCGTACGAAGACGAAGCTCGTGGCTTAGCAAAGTCATCCCAAGGAGCTCGGCGTGGATACGGATAGAGACGATTCTTACGAGGATCGTTCCGGTTGATGCCGTTCCCGCTAAACGTCATACGAAAGGTATAACGTAGATAACTTTCTTTTATTGCAAATTTTAATTTACGGCTATGTCTACACTTGTTGTAATATGCATGCGTGTGTTGTGTGTGTTGTAATAAATATAGATTTATTAATTTTATTGCTTCCGCTGTGCTCATGTTTGCGAAACATGATCGAACACACACACGCCGCGGTGCCGGAAACCCAACAGGTTTTGGATTGGGCGGCTAGGGTTTTAGAGGAGGCATTGGGCGGCAACACAAGGGGAAGTTTTTCCTTCTTCCTAGGGTTTTGGCCGGCGCCCATCTTCTCTATTCCTCTCCTTAGCCGGCGTCCAATCTTCTTCCTCTAATCCTTGGCCGGCGGCAAGGGCTAGGATCTCTTCCCTTGGAGCTTTTGGCCGGCGCCCATACTCCTTGTTCTCTCCTTGGCCGACGGCAATCACCAAGCAAGGTGGTTTGGTGGTCGGTTCGGAGCGAGAAAAGAAAGGAAGAACGTGATCTAGGAGGCTTCGACTTTTGGAAGATCGTCGCCCACACGTCGTCCAAAAGGAGGAAGGACATATAATTGAAGATTGAGAGGTATAATGCTTGTTTATATTCTTTTGTATTATGTCTATAATTGTTTTCAATTATATGTGGCTAATTTACTTGGACCCCGAATACAAACATATAAACTGGCGATCCGTACATCATCTATTCCGCGGCTAATCGAATAATAGAGGATGGTTGCTTGAACAATAAGTTTTTTTAAGTGACCACCCTAATCGAATAACACGACGATGGAACGGTAGCTTGGGTAATCCCTAATTGTCATGGATTAATTTTTTTTAATCCGGGGACGAAGACGGGATCGCCATGAACAAGCAACCGAGTTGAAGTGGGAAGCGAAGTTTCCTACCTTCACCTTGCCACTAGGCACACACCTTGGTCAACCTTAGGTATGACTTCCCTATTGACCTTGGTCTTCCTAGACCTAGTTTGTGTTCCATAATCAAATGGAACATTATGATAAGCCACCTTAGGCTTTAGGTTTGTGACCCAAACCCTTCTTGCCCTTGGTTGACTTTTGTCTCTTGGTCCTAGACTCTTGACTTTGACCATTTGACCCTTCAACTTGATTTTGCATAATTCTAAGGGTCTTTTCAAGTTTCTCAAGCCTTGACCTTAAGGCTTGATTTTCAATCTCTAATTGCCCAATTTTAGAATTTTGATTTGGTCTTTGGGCAATGTTCTTCCTAGGCATATGCCTAGTCCATTTGGGGTTGATGCCTAGATGTTCTCCTATTTTCCTAATGGTTTCCTTAGGTAGAATATTTTTAGGGACATTAGTCCCAAATTTCTCCTTATTCCTAAGGTGAATATTCTTAGCTCCTAGGCAAAAATATTAATTGCTCCTAGCATGCTTTTCATGATAAATAGCAAGTGAATTAAAATTCCTAGCATGCTTTTGTCTATTAACAAAAATAGGAGTATTATTAAAATATACCTTAGGGTTTACCTTAGAGGCTCCCCCTACTTGTGAAGCTCCCCTTGGAGTCTTCTTCTCCCCCTTTGGGCATTGATTCCGGAAGTGTCCTAGTTGACAACATTTGAAGCAAATCACTTGCTCCTTGCTTTTGGTTGTTGGGGGACCGGCATCCTTGACTTTTGGTGCCGGAGGAGACTTCTTGATCCTTTTAGGACACTTACTCTTATAGTGTCCTTTCTCCCTACACTCAAAACATATTATATAATTTTTTATTTTAGCCACAATGTTTGAGTTACCTAGGTCAATGGTGGAATTTTGGATTTGTTCTTCTTCTCGACCGGAGGTCGAGACTTCTTCTTGATTTTGCTCTGACTCTGGTGTGGATGGTCTCTCCCCCTCAATCCTTGAAGTGGAGTCTTCTTCCACTTCTTCCACCAATTCGGAAGTTGATTCCTTCTCAACTTCCGAATCCTCACTTGAGACCGGTGATGGTCCCTCTTCTTGAACCGGTAATGAATCTTCATGGAGCTTTGCCACTTGGCTCCATAGCTCCTTGGCATCTATATAATTACCTAACATACACAAGATATTATTAGGTATTAAGTCAATTAAAAACTTCATTACCTTATCATTTTTCTCGAAGGCTTGGACTTGCTCTTCGGTCCATCTCTTTTTCTTGAGGAACCCTCCCTTTGGTCCTATTGGACAACTATATCCTGTTGGGGATCGATATGGCCGGCTAGAGGGGGGTGAATAGCCCTCGTACGTTGGACGTCGTAAATTGCTCGTCTACAAAACGTTAGCGCAAGCGGAATATACAACTATAAGTAAAGACAAGCAAAATATAAACAAGCAATACAAACACCGAGATATAACGTGGTTCACGGCTACGCCGCTAATCCACGGTCCGATTCGTCCACGGTGAATCACTCCGCCAAAACCAATCACTATCGGTCTCTCCTTTGCACAAAGCTAGGTGGAGGTAACCTTTACAACCAAGATCACTCTTCTTACAATAGGATTGAAGTAAAGACAAGTAAGAAGAGTTTAGAGCTTGTGGGGCACTAGGAAGATTGTTTGGAGTATGAGCATTAGCCTCTCAAAGGCTCACACCCTCTCTTTTTATAGAGAGGGCTAACTTCTTCCCGTTTACCGCCATCGATCTTACTACAACGGGCCTCGAACACGGACTGCTGTAGTCCAACGAACTCTTGGCGCCGATCGATGGACTCATCACGATCGATACCTCGTAGTCGACCGCCGGCTACGAACGGTTCTCGCGGTCGAACCCTTATCTATCACCATCGCCGCTTCGCAGCCGATCGATGGTCTTGGCAATGATCGCCGACGATGGCGGGCCGATCGCGGCCAATCCGGGCCAAGATACCACCGAACTCACTCGATTCGAGCGCCGATCGCCATGACATGGCAATGATCGCGTGTCGAAAACCCATCCGACACTCGGCCAAATGGGCCAAGTTTCACCTAAGAGCTACCCTTCCCGGGTTACAATCGCCACTCTCATTTCTCGAGTCCCTTGCCTCAAGTTCTCTTCGCTCGCCACGCCCCTAAGCAAGATCAGCGCACGGCCGCAATGCTCCTTCGCCTCTTGCCTCAAGTCTACTTCCTCCGGCCACTCCAAGCTTCTCGTCCGGTCCTCGGATGCTCCAAGCGCACGGCTTCCGCAAAGCTATCCTTCACCGACTCAAGGCACGAGTCATGAGATGTGAAACTCGCCACGGCTCCATGTGCGAATTACTAAGTCCTGCACGACTTCAACGCACATATCACATCAACATATCAAACTAACTTAAACCCTTTGCCACACCATCAAAACCATATCACGGCAAGAGATTGCCTAACAATCTCCTTTTGATGTGTGGCAATCCGCTTGCTAGGTAAAACATATGATATAAATTCTAAGGTAAGAAAGCATGTAAAGATAAACATGATATAGCAACATGCAACTCCCCCTTAATCCATGAAACTCTCCATGTAAATTTTCTCCCCTTATCATATATTTCTCCCCCTATAATATATTTCTCCCCCTAATGTGATTAACTTAAACATACTTATTTCTCCCCCTTTGACACCATCAAAAAAGATTAACCCTAAGTTATAAGCTCATGCCATCAAGTATAATAGAGGAAAAATATGACAAGTTGATTTAAAATTGGGTACCACTTGTTGATGACATTAAGTATATTTCTACCACTTGTTGGTGGCATCAAGTATATTTCTACCACTTGTAGGAGGTTTACAAACTGAATTCGGCCTTCAATATTCTGATTTACAGGCCACCAGTCGACTGCTATCAGTATGGCAGTCGACTGGCACAAAGGAATCCAAATTTCTGATTTTCTGGACGAAATTCAGAAATGCATTATAAATTCCAGAAAATTTGAAAAATCATGAAATTTGGGGAACATATTTCTATTAAGTATATCTATCAATGAAAAATAGTTTTTCATGAAAACTCATTATATTTTCTTGTTTTTGCCAAAAATCCAAAACTTCTAAAAACCACTAGGTTTTTGATCATTCTAGTATCAAGTTAGCTACCTAGTTTTGCATCCAATTGTTTCAAAACATGAATATATGTATTTTAAGGTAAGAAATTGTTTTGAAAACATATGAAATATCCAACCATGATCTTTGGGCAATATGTCTATGAATTAAACATAAGCCTTCCCCATGATTGGTCTATTATTGCTATGTTGATACTTTAAATGACCATCTAAATGTCATAGGCATTAGTGGACATTTGTATCATCCTAACATCTCACCCATGCTAAGTTTGCAATCAAGGCCTATAGCAATACGTAACTGAACGAAGTATTAGGGGTATTTGTATATACTTAACCAATATATTCATGCAATTCTATCATGGTTAAGTATCAACCTAACATTCTATATGATCATAATGACATATAAGATTTAATTCTACATTATGATCATGAAATACATGTTTTCATCAAATTGTAATCATGCATTAGGTATTATATGATGATAATAAACAAATTATCACCTAAAGCATGATTTAAACCTATTTCTAGTGATAGCGTGCCAAATTTCAAAATCATAAATCATGATTTAAAACATACATAGGAATTACAACAATCATCATGATTTAAGCATTATTACCTATTTATGGGCACGTTATCATCACCCAACACTATCTAAAAAATGTTGTCCCGTCATCCTAAGTCAACCAAATTATGATATAGGTCAAGTTCATATGGTTGACTACCCTAGGGTTATTCTAACCCTTAAGGCTGGATTTTGGAACCCAAAATAAGTTCTTTCCTATTGGGTTCACTAAATATTCCTTGGGGATCCATTTCCTAGCAATTACTTTCTTTTTATCTTGTCCCCTAGCTATTAGGCATTTATAGGCCTTTTCATTTTTCTTTTCTTTGTATCCTAGGCCTTTCTTGTTGAAGCTAGCTCTTTGGCTCCCTAAGATCATGTTCAATGTGTTGGAGCCTATAGTGAATTTCTCTAGGGCTTTGGTTAAATAATCTACCTTTTCCCTTAAAGCCCTATTTTCCTCTATGCATGCATCATTAACATTTAAAGGCATATAATCATGTGAGCATGCATCATCTAAGCTAGAAGAAATATTATCATTTAAACATGCCTTTTCTAATTTGTTTTCTAGGTCCTTAATTTGCTCTAGCATGCTCTTGTTCTTCTTCTTTGCTCTAAATAGGTCCTTAGTTAAACTAGAAACCATGGAAACTATTTTCTTGGGGGTTAGATTTGTTACCATAGTCTCCATGTCCTCTTCTTCTTCGGATGATGAGGATGTGGAAGCTCCCCCTTCATTTGAGCTTTCCCCACTTGAGCTTGATTCTTCATTTTCGGATGAAGAGCAATCCAAGTCATCAAAGGCCATCAAGGCCAAATTGGTGACAAAGGCATTCTCCTCATCCGATGATGATGAGGAGGATGAGGATGGATCATCCCAAGTCCTTGCCTTGAGAGCCTTAGCCTTTCCCTTCTCCTTTGTTTTCTTCTCCTCTTCCTTCTTTTTCTTGCTCCCCTTTTTCTTCTTCTTTTCTTCTTTCTTTTTCCTTTCTTCCTTGCTCTTGTTTAGGAGAGGACAATTGTCCCTTATGTGCCCTTCTCCTTGGCAATTGTAGCATATAACCTTCCCCCTTGGTCTTCTCATCCTATCATTAGATTTATCAAATCTAAAATTCTTAAATGCACGTCTTACCCTCCTTACCATATAGGCTTCTTCGGTGCTATCCATGGAGGAGGAGGAAGACGCTTCGTCATCGGAGGAGGAGGGGATTTCCATCTTCTTCTTCCCCTTACTTGCCAATAATGCTACTCCTCTTGAAGGTTGAATTCTAGGCTCCTCTTGTATTCCTTCAAGCCTAGTTTCGTGGAGTTCCATTGTTGAGAAGAACTCCTCCAAGGTGCTCACTTCTAGGTTCTTGGAGATATAAAATGAGTCCACCATGGAGCTCCATTTTGAGGACCGGGGAAAGGCATCTATGGCCTTCATTACCATATCCCGGTTTGATAGCTTCTCACCTACACTTGTTAGCCCAATTAAAATTTCTTTAAACCTAGAGTGTAGTGAGGTTACCTTTTCTCCCTTTTCTAGTTTTATATTGGATAATTGGGAGCGGAGGAGGTCTCTCCTTGCTAGCTTGGCCTCGGATGTGCCTTCATGGAGTTCTATAAGCTTCTCCCACATCTCTTTGGCGCTAGCACATTCTCCGATCCGGTTGATCTCTTGTTGAGGGAGCACATTGTAGAGATGGTGCTTGGCTTTGGAGTTTGCAAGGTGCTCCTCTCTTTGCCTCTTGGTCCACCTAGATTTCTCTATTGGCTTCCCTTCTTCATCCCTAGGCAAAACGAAACCGGATTCCATTGTAATCATTATATCAAAATCCGTTTCGAAAAATACCTCCATTCGCTTCTTCCACCAAGCGAATTCTCCTTCAAACTTCGGAGGATGGATGTTGGAGCCGGCCATTTTTGATGTAGGGCTTGTTGCGGCGGTTAGTCCGGTGACAAGCAACCTGTGCTCTGATACCACTTGTTGGGGATCGATATGGCCGGCTAGAGGGGGGTGAATAGCCCTCGTACGTTGGACGTCGTAAATTGCTCGTCTACAAAACGTTAAAGAATATACAACTATAAGTAAAGACAAGCAAAATATAAACAAGCAATATAAACACCGAGATATAACGTGGTTCACGGCTACGCCGCTAATCCACGGTCCGATTCATCCACGGTGAATCACTCCGCCAAAACCAATCACTATCGGTCTCTCCTTTGCACAAAGCTAGGTGGAGGTAACCTTTACAACCAAGATCACACTTCTTACAATAGGATTGAAGTAAAGACAAGTAAGAAGAGTTTAGAGCTTGTGGGGCACTAGGAAGATTGTTTGGAGTATGAGCATTAGCCTCTCAAAGGCTCACACCCTCTCTTTTTATAGAGAGGGCTAACTTCTTCCGCTTGCGCCATCACATTGCCGCCTTGGCGCCGATCGCCTACTAACGGCCTCCGAACACGTCGGATCCCGACCATTGTAGTCCAATGGAACTCTTGGCAGTCGACTGATGGACCTCATCAGTCATCACGCTCCGTAGTCGATCGGCCCGATCGGCTATGAACGGTCCGTGGTCGAACCCTTATCTATCACCGATCGCGCCGATGATCGATGGTCTTGGCGATCGGCCCACGTATGCGATCGCGCCACCAATCCGGCCTACCGTATACCGGTCGAACTCACTGACTCGACGGCCGATCGCCATGACATGGCAATGATCTGAAAACCCATCCGACACTTGGCCAAATGGCCAAGTTTCACCTAAGAGCTACCCTTCCCGGGTTACAATCGCCACTCTCATTTCTGAGTCCTCGCCGAAGTTCTCTCGCCGTTCGCCACGTCCTCGCAGATCGCGCGGCGGCCGCAATGCTCCTTCGCGTCTCTTGCCTCAAGTCTACTTCCTCCGCTTCACTCCAAGCTTCTCGTCCGGCGGTCCCTCGGATGCTCCAAGCGCACGGCTTCCGCAAAGCTATCCTTCACCGACTCAAGGCACGAGTCATGAGATGTGAAACTCGCCACGGCTCCATGTGCGAATTACTAAGTCCTGCACGACTTTATCGCACATATCACATCAACATATCAAACTAACTTAAACCCTTTGCCACACCATCAAAACCATATCACGGCAAGAGATTGCCCTAACATATCCCTCCATTAAAATGGACCATTCTTTGAAGTCCCACATCATGAAAAAATCTTCAATAATTCTCTTCCAAGAATTGAAGACTTCTCGTCCATATAAAATGTCAGGCACCGGTGTGTTGATGTCCCAACCTAGTTGCACTTGAACTTCCATCTTCACCCTCTAGCGTGCTCCCTTAGTTGTTAAACTTGAAGAGCGGTCTCGCTCTGAAACCACTTGTAGAGGATCCTTGGAAGCTAGAGGGGGGTTGAATAGCTCATTTTCATTGCGTGATGGAATTCGATTGCGTTCGTCTCTACAAAACTAGTTATGCGCAACAGAATATAGATAATAGCAATAACGAAATATGACAAACACAATTACACAAGTATTTAATGTGGTTCAGAACCGAACGGTTCCTACTCCACGGATCAAGCTCTAAAGAGCTCTAGCAACGCCAATGCAATCACTAATCACAAATAACTCCTTCTCGACACAATCGGAGGCAGAGAAACCTCTTACAATAGATTACAAGCAATATACAATACAAATATACAAGACAAGTAAAGAAAACTTTACAACACTTTGCTTTTGATTGCTTGAATGCTTGGTTGCTTGACTTGCACTTGGAGACCTTGATTTGCAGCAACAAATCACCCCAAAAGCCTCAAGAACCGGTGTTGATTTCCTCCTCCTCGAGCTCCATTTAAAGCTTCAACGTGGGTTGGAAATCGTCGATCGGTCGACTGCTCGGGACCATCAGTCGACTGATTCCACTGTTGTCGTGAGATAACGACTAGATCCACGCTGGAAAAATCAAACGGATCCATCATCAGTCGATTGATTATGACCATCAGTCGACTGTTCGAGCCTCCACTCGACTGCTAACCCCAGCAGTCGAGTCAGACTCCATTCTGTGCCCGAGAAACCGAGCACCAATCGACTGATCACACAATCAGTCGACTACTTGGCCAATCATTCGACTACCCTCCTCTAGCAGTCGACTGCTAGGCCAATTCCCGTAGTCAAACCCTAGTTGACTCATGCCAGTCGACTAGCACACCTCAAACATGAGGTTTAAACCCAAGTATGGTTCCCCATACTTGCTAGACCACCCTTAGCCTAGACCTAAGCCTTCTAGCCACCTCCGTCAGCCTCACGCCTCTTGGATCCCTCCAAGTCATCCATGACTTGTTCATCCATTGCGCTAGCCTTCAGGTGCTTCCATCGGCTATGTCATGCTAACGGTATCTACACCGCCAAGGCACATTGGACTTACGCCGCCAAGACTCTACTTGGACTTTACGCCGCCAACCATTGGACTTATGCTGCCAATGTTAGGAATTTCGGAATGCTAGAGGGGGGGTGAATAGCGTCAATGGAATTCGATCTTGTTCGTGTCTACAATTTCGTTAGTGCGCAGCAGAAATAGAAATAATACAATAACGAAATAGACAAGCACACACAAAGACACGAAGATTTAACGTGGTTCGAAACCGCACGGTTCCTACTCCACGGATCGGGCTCAAATGAGCCCTAGCGATGCCAATCACACACCACTATCAAATAACTCCTTCTCGAAACAATCCGGAGGCGGAGAAACCTCGTACAATAATGATTACAACAATAATCAAAAGCTACAAGCAAATACAATGAAATACAAAGCAAAACTAGTAAAGAAAACACTTTACAAATGCCTTTGAATGCTTGATCGCTAGGTTGATCGAGTAGCACTTGGAGACCCTGAATTGCAGCAGCAACTCGCCCCAAATCGCCTCAAAGAACCCTTAGAACCGATTGCTTTTTCCTCCATCACGAGCTCCATATATAGCTTCAACCTGTGCTGGAAAAAGTCGATCAGTTGACTGATCGGGACCATCAGTCGACTGATGCCACTGTTGTCGTGAGACAACGGCTAGATCCACGTTGGATAAGTCCAACGGAACCATCATCAGTCGACTGATTGTGACCATCAGTCGACTGATGGAGTCCTCACTCGACCAGTCGAGTCTCGACTCCATTCTGTGGCCGATTTCTCGAGCACCAGTCGACTGCCAGCCTCTAGCAGTCGACTGCTAGGCCACTTCCCGCAGTCAAACCCTAGTTGACTCGGTCCAGTCGACTGCCACATGGCATCAGTCGACTGGCACACCTCAAACATGAGGTTTTAACCCAAGTATGGTTTCCCCATTCTTGCTAGATCACCCTTAGCCTAGACCTAAGCCTTCTAGCCACCTCCATCAGCCTCACGCCTCTCGGATCCCTCCAAGTCTTCCATGACTTGTTCATCCATCGCGCTAGCCTTCAGGTGCTTCCATCGGCTATGTCATGCTAACGGTGTCTACACCGCCAAGGCACATTGGACTTACGCCGCCAAGACTCCGCTTGGACTTTACGCCGCCAACCATTGGACTTATGCTGCCAAGACTACCGCTTGGACTTTATGCCGCCAATATCAATCCCCTTGGACTTCAAATGCCAAACCTGTTGGGTTTCCGGCACCGCGGCGTGTGTGTGTTCGATCATGTTTCGTAAATATGAGCACAGCGGAAGCAATAAAAATAATAAATACTCCTATTTATTACAACACACACAACACACGCATGCTATTACAACAAGTGTAGACATAACCGTAAATTAAAATTGTGATAAAAGGAAATTAAACTACGTTATACCTTCCGTATGACGTGTAGCGGGAACGGCATCAACCGGAACGATCCTCGTAAGAATCGTCTCTATCCGTATCCACGCCGAGCTCCTTGGGATGACTTCGCTAAGTCACGAGCTTCGTCTTCGTACGGGTTACTAGCCTCGTGTTGAAGACGACGTGATCGAGAGATGATCACGATCCGAATCCAAATTCGGATCCAAAACGAGTTCTCAAAACTCGCTTCTCCGGAGAGGTATTCGTCAACCGTTTGACGAATCCTTCGTCCTCCACCTCAGAGGATTACCGTAGATCAAATCCCCGGTATGTTAGCCGCTGTCGGAGCACTAACCGTCGTCCAAACGACGCTCCGACGAGAGGAGAAGAAGCTGTCCAGAAAACTGGACAGCTTGGTGGAGGAGATAGGCGCCGGCCAACAAAGGAAGCCAAGTGCTTACCTTGATGCCAAACCTAAGGAGGATCGCCGGAACTCTTCCGGCAGCAGCTCGACGCCGGCGAGGAGGAAGGAAGCCGCCTTACGGGCGCGGTTGGAGGAGAGTGGGTGGCGGCAACACAAGGAGGTTGGCGGCAACTCTTGATGTTAGGCGGCCAAAATAAATTAGGTTTAGGGTTAGGGTTTAATCCTATTTTATAGAGAACTAATTCTCTTAATGGTTAATGGATCATATCCATAAAGCCCGTTAACCCGCTCCATTAAGATAAGTTAAAATAAACCAAACCATGATGGTTTATTTTAAGTTAAAGCGAACCGAACCAACCTTTGGTTCATTCGTTTAATATAAACCAAACCCTTTGGTTTATTCTCATCCATTGGATTAGAACCAAACCATTTTGGTCCATCCATTATGTCTTCATAAGACACGGCCCATCCACGCTTCCATTTCGACTGAAACAATTTCATGCTAGCTTTATGTTTGGTCCAACCAAACATAGTTTCTCTCGGTCTGAGAATCCCATTCTCAAGCTCGTTTTAAATCCTTTGGATTACACTCGTTGTGCGTGTGACCAAATAGGTTCTCGGTTTATGTTGGCCATCTATAATTAACCATTAATTATAGAGCGATCATGAGTGGCACCTAGTAGTACATCATGATCCCCAATTAGCAGAAAAGATCAGCGGTTGATCGAACTATTTACGAAACCCTTGATGCTTCGAATGAATCGTGCCCCATTCCCTTCACTCATCTTATACCCACTTGGTTGAGGACATGGTCTATTGTGTCGGTCCCACTAGGTGACTCGTCACACCTAGCCCAGTATCATTTCCTCGTCCTCACAGTTCTGAATTTACTCACGTATCGAAGAGTACCTTACTCTAAACATGTAATGCTTTGGCCAAAGACTTTAGTAACAATCCGACGAGAGGCCATGGGTATACATCTCCTCGCAAGGAGTGGTGAATCCTTTATAGGCTATTCAAACACCTTGATCACTTGACTTATACCCAATCATCCGGGTCCACATCTCCTTAGAGATGTTTGCTTAAGATGTCAAAGCATAAGTCTCCATGATCAAGATGACTTGAATACATAAGTCGAAGGAACATCGCACTTAAGCCCGGTAAGAACTTCATTGACATATCTATATATGCAGAGAACCATATGAAGTCTTACGGTGGTCACTCAATGAACTAGTTACCATAACTAGCATCCACGATTAACTCGGACATCACTATGTCTCCAGCCAGTGAGAATCAGCTGCTTGGATACACCAAGGAGTATAACTCGTGCTAGTCTCGACAGAATTGATGGTGTCCAAATCCATCAATTCATCGACTAGGGATAATTCAGATACATCACAATTACACATGTAGAGATACTCACTAGTTGTGATCCAATCACAAATTCTCTCATGTTGTGAATCGTATCGTGGACATTCAGTAAATGAGTTTAAGATCCAATCAAATACATAAAACATGTATACTCAAATAGTGAATCTTCATTTATCATATAAATGGTTCATACATAAGGCGATTGCCTTAGGACATCTCTCATATATTACTAACAGACTCCCACTTGGCCTAATGCCAATCGCTACGGTATCCAATACCATAAGCTCTAACATGACCCTCAAACTTATTTTGAGGTAATGCTTTAGTCAAAGGATCCGCTAAGTTCCTTTCAGTGGGAATTTTCTCGATTTGTATTTCATTCCTACTGATGATCTCTCTGATAAGATGATAGCGGCGAAACACATGTTTGGATCATTGATGAGACCACATCAAGTTCAGAGATGAACTTCTTGATCCAAACCGCTTCCTTTGCTGCTTCCAAAGCTGCAATGTATTCTGCCTTAGTGGCAGAATCCGCTATAGTGTCAAGCTTGGAACCTTTCCAACTTATTGCGCCTCCATTCTAGGTGAATACATACCCAGACTGAGACATGGAATCATCCTTATGCATGCGGAGTATCCGTATACCACGTATCACCATGTACCCTTCTCCGTATATTAGGAACACATCCTTAGTTCTTCTCAAGTACTTAAGGATCGTCTTAACGACCACCCAATGATCCATTCTGGATCGGTGAGTATCTGCTCGTGACACTCGAGCATACGATACATCGGGCCTCGTACATAACATAGCATACATGATAGATCCTATTGCGGATGCATAGGGAATCTTACTCATGCAAATCCTCTCGTCTTACGTGCGCGGACACATAGACTTGAAAGGTGTACCCCATGCACGATGGGTAGAAACCTTTCTTGGATTGACATGCTAAACCTCTTTGCTTTTCGGTCTATATATATGAAGCTGCGAAAGACCAAGCAACCATTTTGATCTATCTCTATAGATCTTAATCCAGGATGTAGGTTGCTTCTCCCAGTCTTTCATGGAGAATGTCTTGGATAACCAAACCTTCAGTAAGATTGAAATATCATTTCCTATAAGTAGTATGTCATCGACATACAATACTAGGAATCTGTTGCCTCCCACTAACCTTCTTGTACACACAAGGTTAAATGCGGATTTTGTGAAATCAAACTTTTTGATCGTCTCATCAAAGCGGATATTCGACTCTGGATGCTTGCTTCAATCCATAAATGGATCGTCGTTTGCATACCTTGGTTTTATCAACCGATGTGAAACCCTCGGTGTATCATATACCGTCCTCGGCGAGTTTCCATTAAGGAAAGTTGTTTTCACATCCATCGCCATATCTCATAATCATAATGGCGCTATGGCGGGAGCATCGAATGGATTTAAGCATAGCTACGAGCGAATAGGTTTCGTCATAATCAACACCTTGCTTTTGGCGATATCCTTTGCCACCAATCTAACCTTATAGGTAATCACATTACCATCCATGTCGGTTTCTTCTTGAAAACCCACTTGCACCTATAGGCTTTATGCCTTGGTGGAGTCGACCAAGTTCAAACTTGGTTTTCATACATGGAATCCATTTCCGACTTCATGGCACCAAGCCACTTATCCCTTCTGAACTTGTCACTTCTTCATAGCGGTAGGCTCCTCATCATCAATGAGTAACACGTCGTTCGATTCACTTACGAGAAATCCATATCTCTCGGGAATGTTGCGTGTTCTGCGGATCTGAAGATGTGGTGTTACTGATAGGTCAGTAGATTGCTCATCACTATGAGTTGTTGTTGTACTTCACCCTTATCTCATTAATGTCTATTTGAGTCTCTCGAGCCTCCTCAAGCTCGCGACACTCCCCTTTATTTTCTTGCAGAAACTCTTTCTCTAGAAACACAGCATGCCTTGAAACAAACACCTTTTGTTCCACGGGATGATAGAATTAGTAACCCCTTGTTTCCTTAGGGTATCAATAAATAGACATTTATCGGACTTAGCATCGATTTATGCGTCTGATCCCGCTTCACATAAGTGACAACCCCATATCTTCAAGTAAGATACATGAGGTTTCTTACCATTCCATATCTCATATGGAGTAGTTGAGACTACTTGGTAGGCATTCTGCTTAACAAGTAAACAAATTCAAGTGCATAACCCCAAAAGGACTTGGGAAGAGTTGATGATTCATCATTGACTGACCATGTCCAACAAGGTCCTGCTACGCCTCGTATACACCATTATGTCAGGTGTATAGGGCGGAGTCCATTGAGACAATATGCCATTGTCTCTAGATAATCAAGAAACTCGACTTAAGTATTCACCACCTCGATCCGATCAAGTATTTTAATACTCTTGTCATGTTGTTTCTCTACTTCATTTCTGAATTCTTGAACCTTTCAAAGGCTTCAGACTTGTGTTTCATCAAGAACACATACCCAAACCGTGAGTGATCATCGTGAAGGTAATGAAGTAGCTATAGCCTCCTAATGCTTGAGTTGACATAGGTCCACATACATCAAGATGTACTAAACCTAGTAACTCTCCCACTGCTCACCTTTTCCAAAGAAAGGTAACTTAGTCATCTTGCCTTTAAGCATGATTCGCATGTATCGTATGAATCCAATTCAACGATTCCGCAATTCCACATCGTGTAATTCGACATGCGCTTCTTGCTTATATGGCCAAGACGACAATGCCACATATAGGAGTCTATGTGATTATCCTTCGAGCACGCTGTTGCTCGCTTCGATATTGAAAATGTCACCGATACGCCCAACGATAAATGCCATTACTCAAAGTTCCAGCTCCATAAAGTACGCCATTCAAAGTTATATAACAACAATTGTTACTAAACGTTAAATGGAAACCATTTCTATTTAAGCAGAAATAGAAACAATGTTCTTTATTAGAGAAGGAACATAATAGCAATTGTCCGGGCCTAAGACTAGTCCACTAGGGAGCTTCAAAGAAATAAGTTCCAATGGCGAGTGCAAAGAACCTTTGCTCCATTGCCAACTCGCAAATTTGACTCCTCCGACAAGTCTTCTTCTATTCCTTAGCCTCGTATGTCATTACATATATGTGAGCTACACCCAGATCCAATACCCAAGTGTCTAAGGAAATAGAATGACAATCAATAACGAAGATACTCAAGAGGATGGGGCATCTGATGCCTTCTTCTTCTTCATGGACTCAAGATAAATCTTGCGCTTTCTTCACAATGGCCTTCCTTGCCATAATGATGGCAAGTGCCCTTTGCTGTTCCGCTTTCTTTGCCTTTTTCTTTCCTTTTCTTCTCGCTTCTTTTGCCTTCCTCTTAGAACCTTTCTTTGAGGAATCAACTAACAGAACCGCTTTCTCCTCATGCTTCATGTAAGGCTCCACAGCCTTCAAAGATATTGAGGAGCTCGAATGGTGGATTCCAATTTGTTCATCCGATAGTTCATCACAAATTGCGAGAAACTCTTGGGCAACAATGCACTTAAGTCAATACTTAACTCATGATCCATCACAAAACCGAGGGTAGCTAGCCGCCGATGTACCCGCTCATCTTTAGCACAAACTCGCATTACAGACGAACCTTCTTGCATCTTCGTGGTGAAGAGGAGCCTAGAGACCTCGAACCTTCTGATCTCGCCGCTCATCGAACAACTCATGAAGATGGAAGACCATAGTGTTAGCATCCATATGCTCATGCCGCTTCGCACTTGTACCATCGCCGCTAGCATGATGCAACTCGCCACAGACCGCTACATGCTTCGATAGACCAACATTTGGTCTCGAGTTGCATCGCCCTTAGGACTCAGAAGAGGCTCTTCAAGGACATATGCAAGCTTTTCCGCCTTGAGAACAATTCTCGTGTTTCTAAGCCACCCGTGAAGTTAGGCCTTTACTTGTTCGAATCCAAAATAGTGCGCAAATTCAAAGACGCCATGATCAATTTATTGACCTAGAAATACAAAACGAGCATATATGAGAAAATGATTTTAAAATGCATCAATATACATTTATAAATCCCATTCATTTTTCAATTTCAAAACCCCAAAATCACTTCGAGATCGTAGGTCCATCTCCGAATGGTCGATATCCATCATAGTTATGAACAACCTCGAGAGAGTCCAACAAGCCATTCATAACTACGACGTAGGTATCATCTATACCGATTGCATATCACGATATGCAACTATCACAATGTGCTATCAACTAATTGAATGTTCACACATACATCGGGTTGTTAACACATTAACAAGTATGCATCATATGCATAGCACCCAACTTCACCTCCCTTTACATCGACTTGAGAGAGTCCAACAAGCCGATGCTCCAGTGTTAAAGCCAACCCATTAATCGACATAGTTTTAATATGGTTAGAGCGATTCAACCAATTAGCCCAGCTTGAGAGAGTCCAACAACCAAAGCTAACGATTGACCTCGACTCTTACCATATTAGTATTAAACTATTCCATGGTTTGAACATGTTCGTGTTCGAGCCGGGCTTGAGAGAGTCCAACAACCCAAACAAGAAATGAACTCGTTCTAACCATATTAATGGAAGGTGTAGGCTTTAATATTGATTAAGGGTTTTTATGTCTCATCCTCTTTGCATGCAAATAACTATTATCTACATGGCATGGCATACATGGCATACATCTACATGTCACGACACGCATGGCATAATGTTATGCATCTAATGCAATTACATGGCATACAATTATGTCATGTATAATTTCCTTATATGTCATAACTATTTATGGAAATAAAATATGTTTAAGATTTGATTCTCCAAATCAAATCATAATTAAATTAGGAAACAAATTTCCAAATCTAATCACATATTTTATTCATGGAATTATTTGATTAAGGAAAATCTATTTAGGAAACCAATTTCCTAAATCATTAAAACTACTTATGGAAATAAAATATTTTAAGATTTGATTTCAAATCAAATCATGATTAAATTAGGAAACAAATTTCCAGAATCTAATCAAATATTTTATTTATGGAAAATATCAATTTCCATAAATACTTCCAACTTTCCAAAAGTGGAAGATTTCATAAATACTTCTAGACTTTCCAAAATTGAAAAATTTCCATAAATACTTCTAAATTTCCAAAATTAGAAAATTTCCAGAAATACATTATGACTATCGCAAAACCATTTTACGATTATGTAAACACAACCCGGGCTCGATACCATGGTTTCCAGATCACAAGGCGCAGGTGTGTTCGATCATGTTTCGTAAACATGAGCACAGCGGAAGCAATAAAAATAATAAATACTCATATTTATTACAACACACACAACACACGCATGCTATTACAACAAGTGTAGACATAACTGTAAATTAAAATTGCAATAAAAGGAAATTAAACTACGTTATACCTTCCGTATGACGTGTAGCGGGAACGGCATCAACCGGAACGATCCTCGTAAGAATCGTCTCTATCCGTATCCACGCCGAGCTCCTCGGGATGACTTCGCTAAGTCACGAGCTTCGTCTTCGTACTGGTTACTAGCCTCGTGTTGAAGACGACGTGATCGAGAGATGATCACGATCCGAATCCAAATTCGGATCCAAAACGAGTTCTCAAAACTCGCTTCTCCGGAGAGGTATTCGTCAACCGTTTGACGAATCCTTCGTCCTCCACCTCAGAGGATTACCGGAGATCAAATCCCCGGTAAGTTAGGCGCTATCGGAGCACTAACCGCCGCCCAAACGACGCCCGACGAGAGAAGAAGCTGTCCAGAAAACTGGACAGCTTGGTGGAGGAGATAGGGCGCCGGCCAACAAAGGAAGCCAAGTGCTTACCTTGATGCCAAACCTAAGGAGGATCGCCGGAACTCTTCCGCAGCAGCGGCTCGACGCCGGCGGAGGAAGGAAGCAGCCTTCTTGGGCCGGTTGGCACACAAGGTTGGCGGCAACTTGATGTTAGGCTGGCGCCTATTTTATAGAGAACTAATTCTCTTAATGGTTAATGGATCATATCCATAAAGCCCGTTAACCCGCTCCATTAAGATAAGTTAAAATAAACCAAACCATGATGGTTTATTTTAAGTTAAAACGAACGAACCAACCTTTGGTTCATTCGTTTTAATATAAACCAAACCCTTTGGTTTATTCTCCTCCATTGGATTAGAACCAAACCATTTTGGTCCATCCATTATGTCTTCATAAGACACGGCCCATCCACGCTTCCATTGCGATTGAAACAATTTCATGCTCGCTTTATGTTTGGTCCAACCAAACATAGTTTCTCTCGGTCTGAGAATCTCATTCTCAAGCTCGTTTTAAATCCTTTGGATTACGCTCGTTGTGCGTGTGACCAAATAGGTTCTCGGTTTATGTTGGCCGTCTATAATTAACCATTAATTATAGAACGATCATGAGTGGCACCTAGTAGTACATCATGATCCCCAATTAACCGAAAAGATCAACAGTTGATCCAGAACTATTTCTGAAACCCTTCAGTAGCTCGAATGAATCGTGCCCCATTCCCTTCACTCATCTTATACCCACTTGGTTCAGGACATGGTCTATTGTGTCAGTCCCCACTAGGTGACTCGTCACACCTAGCCCAAGTATCATTTCCTCGTCCTACAGTTCTAGTTACTCCACATGTATCGAAGAGTACCTTACTCTAAACATGTAATGCTTTGGCCAAAGACTTTAGTAACAATCGACGAGAGGCCATGGGTATACATCTCCTCGCAAGGAGTGGTGAATCCTTTATAGGCTATTCAAACACCTTCGATCACTTCGACTTATACCCAATCATCCCGGGTCCACATCTCCTCGGAGATGTTTGCTTAAGATGTCAAAGCACAAGTCTCCATGATCAAGATGACTTGAATACCGAAGTCAAAGGAACATCGCACTTAGGCCACAGTAAGAACTTCATTGACATATCTATATATGCAGAGAACCATATGAAGTCTTACGGCTGGTCACTCCAATGAACTAGTTACCATAACTAGCATCCACGATTAACTCCGGACATCACTATGTCTCCAGCCAGTGAGAATCAGCTGCTTGGATACACCAAGGAGTATACCTCGTGCTAGTCTCAACAGAATTGATGGTGTCCAAATTCATCAATTCATCGACTAGGGATAATTCCGATACATCACAATTACACATGTAGAGATACTCACTAGTTGTGATCCAATCACAAATTCTCTCATGCTGTGAATCGTATCGTGGACATTCAGTAAATGAGTTTAAGATCCAATCAAATACATAAAACATGTATACTCAAATAGTGAATCTTCATTTATCATATAAATGGTTCATACATAAGGCGATTGCCTTAGGACATCTCTCATATATTACTAACAAAACCATGTTGGACTTTCCATGCCAAGACCATGCTTGGACTTTCCTTGCCAAGACCATGCTTGGACTTTCCTTTGCCAACCCATGTTGGACTTTTACATTGCCAAGACCATGCTTGGACTTTCCTTGCCAACCCATGTTGGACTTCTCAAATGCCAAGACCATGCTTGGACTTTCCCTTGCCAACCCATGTTGGACTTTTACATTGCCAAGACCATGCTTGGACTTTCCTTGCCAACCCATGTTGGACTTCTCAAATGCCAAGACCATGCTTGGACTTTCCCTTGCCAACCCATGTTGGACTTTTACATTGCCAAGACCATGCTTGGACTTTCCATTGCCAAGTGTCCCACTTGGACTTTCCATGCCAAGTACCCATGACTTGGACTTTACCTAATGACAATTACATTGTCATATGTTTTTGTCAAAACATCAAAACACGTCACAACATTACTCGAGCCAAATTCGAGTCCTGGTCAATCGTGACCTGGGCCGATTGCACCAACAATCTCCCCCTTTTTGATGTTTGACAAAAACCAAACAAATAAAACCAAACAAATTATTGAGTTAGAACACTAACTCAAATCCCTTACCAATTATCCCAAATTGGTAAATACTCTCTAAATGTTTTCCCCAAACATTCTCCCCCTTTTTGACTAACATCAAAAAGGTTTTCTCTCCAAAGAGGTCAATGTCTCATGTCCCAATGAGATCTTACAATCTCCCCCTTGGTCTAAAAATACCTAGGATGTCTACCATCTTCCTAGTGATAAGTCCCATATCACTTAAGAGAGACAATCCTATACACTCTCCCAATTTCCAAATTGGGTTAAAAAAAATCCATCAATTTCCCAATTGATAACATTCTCCCCATCAAGAAAAACACATCCATCATCCCAAGATGGATACCTCCCCCTAAAGGCTTGCTCCCCCTTGACCATTGCACCAACAATGTCCTTGGGAAGCCCCTAAGCCAATAGGAACTCTAAACCATCAAAATTAAGGTTCTAAGTTCAACATAGAACTTTTACTCACCCTAAATTTGATACTTTGACCTAACATAACTCCAAATCCATATCCAATGGATTTTCACCCTTCATCATGCTTCTCAAAGCATATCCTAGGGTTAGGAGTGGTTAGGGACCTTTACCATGGCTGAAAATGGGCTAAACAACCTTGTTAACCCGAAATCAGACCTGGCAGTCGACTCCTGACAGTAATCAGTCGATTGCCACATACATCAGTCGACTGCCACCAATGGCAGTCGACTAGTAGCTGAATTTTCCGAAATTCAGCTATCAGAATCTAATTTCAAAAATTCATAAATAATTATACGTATATCGAAAAATCATGAAATTTGATACGTATAATTCCTTTGACCAATACAATGGGTGAAAAATGTTTGAAAAATATTTTACCCATAAAATATTGAAATTAATACAAAATTCAAAAGTGAAGAAAACTTATAAGTTTTTGGCTCACTTTGTATCAATCTCATCAATGGTGATTGCTATCGAAAGATAGACTTCACCAAGGTTTTTCAAAATGATTTTAAAACGTTTTCAAAACCTTATTTTGGATCATATTCCTTGGGCTCTATGTACATGACTTGTACACAAGCTTTCCCAATGATCCACGTTGAATTAAAAAGAGTTTTGGTTCAACTAGATGCAAAAACTATGCACCTTGAACTTAACTCATATCCTAGCATCTCACATGTATCTAGGGTGTATAAATACACATACATGTCAATTAGATGTGAGATGTGGGTTTTGTTCTCCCTAAACTAGGGTTTCATGCATTTTTCTAAGGCAACTCTACTTGATTCCCTTATAAATGGGACTCCAAGTCATGCCATTGTCCTTAAATCAATTTTAATCAATTTAGATGCATGAAGATGATCATGGCATAATGATAGCAAAATAAATCATTGCCAATGATCATGATGTCATGGCATATGATAAAATCTAAAAACACATGACATTTAAAACTTAATCCTAAGCATGATCATAACATATAGAATGATTAAAAATAAGCATGATGTCATGGCATGTTATATGGCAAACAAAGCATGGCATATAAAATATATAGGTATAGTAATACCTAAATTTTAATATTAATTGTCATTTCATATAATTAATTATATTTTACCATATTTCTATTTTTCTCCCAAGTGTGCCAAAAACCCAAAATGGCACACTAACCTCTAAACCTAAATTGTGCCAATTTTGATCATTTTATCAAACTTCTCAAGTAATATTGGCACATCCTAAAACTTTTAGGATTAAGACTCAAATGTATTTCCAAGGTAACCATAACCTTGAAAATATCCTAAAGTGCCACCTTTACCATGGTTCAGTTAACTACTCATCCAATCAAGGTTGGCACACCCTAAACCCATCTTAGCGTGAATCAATCACGCTCTTAGGAACCCAAAAACGATTTGAGCTCCTAGGGTTAATTAGGTATTCCTTAGGGATAACCTCCCTAAATACCTTCCTAATGACCCTCCTAGGCTTAGAAGCCTTGGTCATTGTGGTCTTACCATGGTTAACTCTAGGGGTGACTCCCCTTGTAACCTTCTTAGTGGCTTCCCTGGGTTTCCTAGAAACCCTAGCCACTAGGCACAAACCTTGGTCAACTCTAGGGATGACTTCCCTATTGACCTTGGTCTTCCTAGACCTAGTTAGTGTTCCATAGTCAAATGGAACACTATGGTAAGTCACCTTAGGCTTAGGTTTGTGACCCAAACCTTGCTTGCCCTTGGTTGACTTTTGACTCTTAGGTCCTAGGTGTTGACTTTGACTTTTGGACCTAGAAGTTTGACTAATTGACCCTTGCATTTGATTTTGCATAACCTTAAGGGTCTTTTCAAGTTTTTCAAGCCTTGATCTCAAGGCTTGATTTTCCTTTTCTAATATCTCAATTTTTGATTTTTCATTTTCTCTTGAGATATTTTTATTTCTAGGCATATGTCTAGATTTCTTAGCATTAAAGCCTAGATGTTCTCCTATTTTCTTAATGCTTTCCTTAGGCAATATATTTTTAGGGACATTAGTCCCAAATTTCTACCTATTTTCTACATGGACTCTCTTAGCTCCTAAGCAAAAATATTTATTCCTATTAGCATGCTTTTCATAAATTGCAAGAGAGTTAAAATCATTCCTAGCATGCTTCTTATCCCTAGAAATTGAAGGTGCATTAATAAATTTTACCTTAGGGTTTGCCTTGATGGCTCCCCCTACTTGTATTGCTCCTTCTTGCCCTTTTTCCTTCCCCCTTGGGCAATGACTCCGGTAATGTCCCGGTTGTCGGCACTTGAAGCACACCACGTGCTCCATGCTCTTCTTGGTGGGGACATCGGCATCCTTGACCTTTTCATTTACTTTTGGTGCCGGAGGAGCTTTCCTAATCTTCTTTGGGCATTTGCTCTTGTAATGCCCAAATTCCCTACACTCAAAACACATGATATTATTTTTATTTCGAATTATAGTGTTTGAGTTACCTAGGGTGGTGGATGGTGTCGGAGTTAGATTTTGAGCTTCTTCATCTTGACTGGATGTAGAAGCTTCTTCTTGACTTGACTCTTGCTCCAAAGTGGATGGTCTAACTCCCTCCCCCTCAATTCTAGAGGTGGATACTTTTTCAACTTCTTCCACTTTTCCGGATTCGGGTGTTGATTCCTCTTCAATTTCCGAATCCTTACTTGCTTGTGAGGAAGAGCTTGCTTCTTCGGCCTCTTCCGATTGAACCGATGAGCATTCTACATCTTCTTCTTCTTCTTGCTCCGATCCAGAAGTTGACTCCATCTCAACTTCCGATTCCTCACTTTCACTTGAGGATGAGCTCTCCTCATGGAATTTTGCCAATCTTCTCCATAGCTCCTTGGCATACGTGTACTCCCCTAGCTTGCACAAAACATCATTAGGGATTAAATCTTCCAAAAGTTTTGTTACCTTAATTTCGGTCTTGAGCTTTTGGCGTTGCTCTTTGGTCCACTTTTTCAATTTTAAGACCTTTCCCTTCTTGTCCCTAGGGGGTTCAAGGCCTTCAATGAGGATGAACCAATCCTCTATGTTCATCATCAAGAATGTTTCCATTCTTGCTCTCCACGCCGGAAAATCTTCTGGATCATATGGAGGTGGAGTGTTGATATCCCATCCAAGCTTGTCTTGGAATTCCATCTTCACCCTCTAGCCTTTTGTCTTAGCTCCGGGCGGTTAGTCCGTAGAAGAGCCCCGGGCTCTGATACCACTTGTTAGGAATTTCGGAATGGCTAGAGGGGGGGTGAATAGCGTCAATGGAATTCGATCTCGTTCGTGTCTACAATTTCGTTAGTGCGCAGCGGAAATAGAAATAATACAATAACGAAATAGACAAGCACACACAAAGACACGAAGATTTAACGTGGTTCGGAACCGCACGGTTCCTACTCCACGGATCGGGCTCAAATGAGCCCTAGCGATGCCAATCACACACCACTATCAAATAACTCCTTCTCGAAACAATCCGGAGGCGGAGAAACCTCGTACAATAATGATTACAACAATAATCAAAAGCTACAAGCAAATACAATGAAATACAAAGCAAAACTAGTAAAGAAAACACTTTACAAATGCCTTTGAATGCTTGATCGCTAGGTTGATCGAGTAGCACTTGGAGACCCTGAATTGCAGCAGCAACTCGCCCCAAATCGCCTCAAAGACCCTTAGAACCGATTGCTTTTTCCTCCATCACGAGCTCCATATATAGCTTCAACCTGTGCTGGAAAAAGTCGATCAGTCGACTGATCGGGACCATTAGTCGACTGATGCCACTGTTATCGTGAGACAATGGCTAGATCCACGTTGGATAAGTCCAACGGAACCATCATCGATCGACCGGTGTGACCATCGATCGGTGATGGAGTCCTCACTCGACCGATCAGTCTCGACTCCGATGCGGCGATTTCGAGCACCACGAGCCTCTGGCGATCATTGCTAGGCCACTTCCCGCAGTCAAACCCTAGTTGACTCGGTCCAGTCGACTGCCACATGGCATCAGTCGACTGGCACACCTCAAACATGAGGTTTTAACCCAAGTATGGTTTCCCCATTCTTGCTAGATCACCCTTAGCCTAGACCTAAGCCTTCTAGCCACCTCCATCAGCCTCACGCCTCTCGGATCCCTCCAAGTCTTCCATGACTTGTTCATCCATCGCGCTAGCCTTCAGGTTCTTCCATCGGCTATGTCATGCTAACGGTGTCTACACCGCCAAGGCACATTAGACTTATGCCGCCAAGACTCCGCTTGGACTTTACGCCGCCAACCATTGGACTTATGCTGCCAAGACTACCGCTTGGACTTTACGCCGCCAATATCAATCCCCTTGGACTTCAAATGCCAAACCATGTTGGACTTTCCATGCCAAGACCATTCTTGGACTTTCCTTGCCAAGACCATGCTTGGACTTTCCTTTGCCAACCCATGTTGGACTTTTACATTGCCAAGACCATGCTTAGACTTTCCTTGCCAACCCATGTTGGACTTCTCAAATGCCAAGACCATGCTTGGACTTTCCCTTGCCAACCCATGTTGGACTTTTACATTGCCAAGACCATGCTTGGACTTTCCTTGCCAATCCATGTTGGACTTCTCAAATGCCAAGACCATGCTTGGACTTTCCCTTGCCAACCCATGTTGGACTTTTACATTGCCAAGACCATGCTTGGACTTTCCATTGCCAAGTGTCCCACTTGGACTTTCCATGCCAAGTACCCATGACTTGGACTTTACCTAATGACAATTACATTGTCATATGTTTTTGTCGAAACATCAAAACACGTCACAACATTACTCGAGCCAAACTCGAGTCCTGGTCAATCGTGACCTGGGCCGATTGCACCAACAGCCAAGACTCCCGCTTGGACTTTATGCCACCAATATCAAACCCCTTGGACTTCTCAAATGCCAAGACTCAAGCTTGGACTTTCCCTTACTAACCCATGTTGGACTTTCCATGCCAAGACCCATGCTTGGACTTTCCCAAATGCCAAGTGTCCCACTTGGACTTTCCATGCCAAGTACCCATGACTTGGACTTCTCATGCCAAGTACTCAAGACTTGGACTTTCCCATGACAATCACATTGTCATATGTTTTTGTCGAACATCAAAACATCTCTCGAGTCAAGCTCGAGTCCTGGTCAATCGTGACCTGGGCCGATTGCACCAACACTTTCTGGCGACTGCGGGGGCGTGCATAGACATAAAAGCGCACAAGATCTCATTAGAGGTAGACGGAGAGATCATCCTCTTCAATCTGTTAGAGTGTAGAACTCCCTTCCTAGACAGCTTCACTTTCAGCAGTGTGAAGCCAAGCCCACCAGATGTCAATCCTGAGACAGATTAATGGAGGTTTACAGAATCTCCGGAGCCAAGTTAATAATGGAGTTTTGTCGAGCTAAAAGACCTTAAACAAAATACTTCTTGGGAGGCAACCCAAGTTTAGTTTTTAGGTTTTTTTTTATTGTATTGCATTCATTTGGTTAGTTTGAACTTTTATTTTCATTTCGTTTAGCATTAGGACCAGAAAGAACTTCCTAGGTAAAAATAAAAATCAATTTTAGCTTACACGGCAAAGAGTGTGAGAAAATTTGGACCGTTGTGCATGAAAGGAGTAAAATGGGAGAGCACACGGCCTGATCGTGTGTTTTCACACGGTCGTGCCCTACTAACCCGAGGTGTACACGACTTGGTTGTGTGTTTTCACACGACCGTGTCACGCGAGGTTAAGTAGGGCACGTCGTGTATTTCCACCCCAAATGCACCGTGTGTTTTGATTTCTTTTGCCCTAGCCATGTAGATCCTTCTTCCCCACCACCTAGAAGCCTTTCCAACCTTCAAAGAAGCTCAAAAGAAGTAAGGATGAGGAGAACCAAGCAAGTGGCATCTCGATCCGGTGCTTCGGAGCGAAGGACAAGGAGAATGGATGCCCCTCAAGCTTCGGAGGAAGGTAACGCTTTTCCAACCATTCTCTTTTGCAATAATGAGCATAAGCAAAGATTTGATATGCTCTCTACTAGAAGAATCACCGCTACTAGGTACCTTGACGAAGATCTCTTAGAATCCCTAGGTTTGTTTTGTGAAATTCAAGCCCTATTTACAAAAATGGGGTGGGGAGAGATAATGGGGATAAGACACCCAACCTACCCTAGGATAGTTTTAGAGTTTTTAAGTTTTTTAGGAGCAGAAGTTTTAATGGGTAGAGAGAGCGAATAGTGTAGGATTAACTTTAGGCTATTTACCATTGAGCATGAATAAACACTACACCAATGGAACACATGCTTTGACTTGCCTAGTGGGGGAGAGAGAAGAACCCCTATTGGGTTCAACTCTCGAATCTTTTGGACTGAATTGACAAGAGAGCACGCATACGACTCTTCTAGGGCCAAAATGTCGCACCTCCAAAACCCTATTTTTTGGTACCTACATCGAATCATGGCAAGTACTATTTTTAGTCGTGGGAACAGTGACGTAGGCTTAGAAGGACACTCCTCGAGATGTACAAACTTGTACTCCTCAGCAGTCAAGACAATGTCCAGATTCCTTTTCCAATCCACATAGTTAGGTCCAGTAAGTTTATTTTCCTTTAGAATCACAGCAAGTGGGTTGAAAGTCATTTTGAAGAAACCTAAGAATGACATAGATCAAAAACATTTAGATTTTAAAAAATTATTGATTCCTCAAATAATAAAATTTTAAAATCAACCAACACCTCAAAACACCGAGAATATCGTATTCCACAATAGTGTGGACGTATACGAATTCTACATTTGTAAGAGGAGGTTTTACCCATTAATTTTATTATCTTATCAATCTTACTTTTTGACAAATAAAATTAATAGTTGGTTCCTCTTCAGCCCTACAAATAAAAGCAGTGACTCGGATGAAAAGGATACTTATATTTGCATCTAAGTGTTCACTATTACCCGATACTAAGGCAATTACCTCAGATTATGTGCCTTCCAATGGGGAAGTACACACGCTCCTAAATAATTTCCTATAACCATATTTGACCTAGTGATCCGCAAAACAAACTCATTCGATATGGAGGAAGGCACTCAGAGCCAACGCGCAAGTTTGTTCGCATCACATGTCAAATTGTAATGAAGGCCGCGGGAATTTTTTAAAAAATATCCCTCTCCCACTTAGTAATTTAAAATTAACGAATTTTAACTATGCAAGCACAACAAGCATATAAACCAAAAGCAATAAATATGAAAAAAAAACAAATTTTCCAACTATTATGGCTTTTGTTCTCCAATATGCCTCCAGTCGTGTTGCCACCTCGTCCGCTCCTCCATACACCATGTACAAGCCACCCAGAGATTCGAGCCGAGAAAAATTATTTTAATTTACATCCATCGATCCTATACTCCACAAATGAGTGTACATGAAATCTAGTTCGAAAGTAAACTAAAATAAAAGAGTGGCTAAACAATGTTGTACTTAATTAGAAAAATTAAATACTAGTCTCGTCAACCCCGAGGATTCAAATAATATTACGATTACACACATACAATCACATACACACATATATGGCCATAATAGTTGGATCTTATGCCTGCAACCAAAAAGTTAGCCTACGCACATCCTACTATTATCCAGCACACATAATATATGATAAGTGCATAAAGTAACCGAATCCTAAACACATAAAATTGGAAACTGTGGCTCTGATACCACTTGAAGAGTTGAAGCTTCACTTCTTGCTTCGCCTCAATTGCTTGTGCATGGTGATCCAATCATACATCCCCGGATTAAAAAAAATTAATCCAAACGAAGAAGGATTACCCAAGCAACTGATCCATCATCGTGCTTCTCGATTTGAGTCGTCGCTTAAACAAACTTGTTGTTCAAGCAACCTAACTCCTTTCTTCGATTAGTCGCTGAATAGATGATGTATGGATCGCCGGTTTTTGTGTTTATCATCGGGGTCCAAGTAAATTAACTACATACATTATACAAAAGAACTAAATCAAAACAAACAAGATTATACCTCTTGTTTACCTCTTGATCTTCTATTGTGTGTCCTATCTGTTGGGTTTTTCCGAAAAAAAACCGCCAAATATAATTACATGTATGTGCTTACAAAAATCCTAGATCTACCTTAGATCTAAGAGGTTAGAACGTTACCCTCGTAGCGACGCCCTTCGCTTATCCCGCTCGTCCAAAAGTCCGTCGGAACTCGAGAGTGTCAAGTGCACACTCCTCTATGGTATCCACACAAGCAATAGGTGGAGAAAAAGACACTTGAGTGTGCTAGCACTCCTCTATGGTGTCTCGGCAAGATGAGGTTGGAGAGGGAGAGCTTGAGAGAAAAATTCCCAAGGAAGAAGATGAAGTTAAGAGTGTGTAACTCACCAAATGAATTCTCCACATGAAACCCCTAAAGTGGCCGGCCACTTCAAGGAGAGGGAGTTACATGCATGCATGTAACTCCCATGTCCCTTGGTCTCCCTCATGAGGTGGCACCAATTGACAAAGTCAATGATGATGTGGAGCATCATCATTGACCGGCCATGCCTAGTCATCATCATGACATGGCATTTGGTCAAGTCAAACTTGACCTTTCATCTTCCCTCTCAAGTCAAGTCAAACTTGACCTCTAATCTCCCATGGTTGATCAAATCTAACCACTTGACTCAAGTCAATTTAATATAATGAATCTCTATTCATTAATTTAAATTGATTTGATGAATCAAATCTCAATTAGACTCATTCAACACTTGAATCAACTTGAGTCTAACTCAATTAGTCTAATTTGGATTACTCTTAATCCAATTTGGTTCATCCCATGAACCTAATCCTCATGGTTCATCATATGAACTTAATCTCCATCTAATTGCTCTTATGTGTGTGACCCTATAGGTTCTTGTAACGTTGGCAATGTCCCTAAACCGATTTAGGAACATAAGCAATGAGCGGTATCTAGCAACACATCATTGCTACCCAAGTTACAAGAATGTTGAGCTCCAACATCACCTTTGTGACTACTAATTGTGACTCTCACAATATGTGACAATGTCCCTCTATCCTTGACATCTAGATTGACCAATCGAGGCATAGACCGTGTCATCCTCGGTACAATCTAAGTCTTGAACTCCAAGTAGACTCACTCTAATCAAATGAGCTCAATATCTCATATTGACTCATTTGGGCATGGCCATGCACTTCGTGGTCTCACTCTATCAAGAATATCGATGTCACCCCCGTCATATAGGAGGGATAGATCCCATCTACATCACTCACATCCCTCCGCATAATTTTAGTTACATACCCGATGTCGCCTTTATAGTCCACCCATTTCTACGGGTGGCGTTTGTGAAGCCAAAGTATGCAACTCCTTATGTAGGGAACCATGGTGACTTCAGGTCTAAGGACTAATAGTCATACTAATAGCCACATGAGAAAGTATATGACACTCATATAACGATCCATGATACTTTCTCATGGCGGGTCATTCAGTATACATTCTCCAATGCATACCCATGTGTCAACTTGATATCTCATATCCATGACTTGTGAGATCAAGTCATCTTGTTGACCTACATGCTAGTCTCTACGCATTAACATTGTCCCTGAATGTTAATACTCGACTAGGAATGATTAAGAGTAGTGTTCTCTATATCATCTCATTATCGATTCAACCAATCGATTGATATAGATAAGAACCTACTACTCAAGGACATTATTATATTTAGTTATTTGGCACCAATACAAGTAAATATAATAACCATGCCTTTATAAATAGGAATATGATACAATAAAGTCCATACAACAATCATCATATGATTGGCTCTAGGGCTTTCACTAACAATCTCCCACTAGCACTAGTGCCAATCACCGTAGTATCTAATACCCAATGACCTAGTGTGACCATCATGCTTTTTCTGTGCCAAAGCCTTGGTCAAGGGATCTGCGATGTTAGCCTCTGTGGGTACTCTGCAAATCTTCACATCTCCTCGATCGACAATCTCACGAATGAGATGGAAGCACCGATATATTCGGCCTCTGTTGTAGAATCAATAACTGTGTCCTGCTTGGAACTCTTCCAGCTCACAGTGCTACCTATTCAAGCAAAACACGAACCCTGACTGCGATCTATAATCATCCTGGTCAGTTTGGAAGCTGGCATCGCTGTAACCCTTTACAGCTAGCTCCTCATCGCCTCCAAATATCAAGATATATTCTTTAGTCCTTCTCAAGTACTTAAGAATATTCTTGGTACTATCCGATGGCGCTCACCGATCATTTGGTATCTACTCGTCATGCTCAAGGCATACGAGACATCGGAGCAGTACCATACAGGCGTACATGATAGATCCTATAGCAGATGCGTAAGGGATCTTATCCATGCGGTCTCTCTCCTCTCTAGAAGAGGGACTTTGAGTCTTCGAAAGACTCACACCATGTGACATCGGCAGAAGTCCTTTCTTGGAATTCTGCATGGCAAACCGAAGTAATACCGTGTCAATGTATGTACTCTGACTTAGGCCAAGCAATCTCTTAGATCTATCTCTATAGATCTTGATGCCTAGAATACAGGCTGCTTCACCTAAGTCCTTCATTGAGAAGCACGTCCCCAGCCAAGTCTTCACAGACTGTAGCGAAGGGATGTCATTCCCAATGAGTAGTATGTCATCCACATACAATACAAGGAACACAACTGTGTTCCCATTAACCCTCTTGTAGACACAGGGTTCATCTTCATTCTTGATGAAACCAAACTGTTTGATCGCATCATCGAATCGAAGATTCCAGCTCCGAGAAGCTTGCTTTAGCCCATAAATGGACCTTTGCAGCTTGCATACCTTCCCAGTATGCTGTGGATCTACAAAACCCTCAGGTTGTGTCATGTACACATCCTCGAGTAAATTTCCATTCAGAAACGCGGTTTTGACATCCATTTGCCAGATCTCATAATCGTGGTATGCTGCAATAGCAAGCAAGATCCGAATGGACTTAAACATCACCACTGGAGAAAAGGTTTCATCATAGTCAATACCATGAATTTGCTTGAAACCTTTAGCCACCAATCGGCCCTTATAGGTATGCGTAAGTCCATCCATGTCAGTCTTTCTCCTAAAGACCCACTTACACCCAATGGGTTTGACCCCTTCAGGTGGATCAACCAAAGTCCATACTTGGTTAGTGTACATGGATTCCATCTCGGATCTCATGGCGTCTAGCCATTTCTCGAGAATCTGGGCTCATCACGGCTTCCTCGATAGGAGGTAGGCTCATTCTCAATGAGCATAACGTCATCATGGTCGACAAGAGAAATGAGTATCTCTCAGGCTGACGACGTACCCTATCAGACCTGCGAAGAGGTAGGTCTACTTGAACAGGTGGTTGTTCCACAACTCTTTGTGCAACAACCTCATCACCCACAACACTTTGTGGTTCCTGCTCAACCTCCATCAAGGCCTCAGTGCTATGGTCCTTATCTTGAATTTCTTCAAGATCGAAGGTACTCCCACTAGTTTTTCTAGAAACAAAATCCCTTTCTAGAAAAACCCAGTCTTTACCACAAACACTTTGTCTTGGGAATGTAGAAGTAATATCCCTTTGTATCCTTGGGATATCCAACAAAATAGCACCTATCAGATTTGGGTCCCAGTTTGTCTGAGACTTGATGTCGAACGTAAGCCTCACAACCCCAAATCCTCATAAAAGACATCTTGGGATTTTTCCCTGTCCATATCGTATATGGTGTCTTTACCACAGCCTTGGATGGTATACGGTTAAGGGTAAAGGCTGTTGTGTCGGAGCATATCCCAAAAGGATATAGGAAGATCTGTGTGACTCATCATAGATGATCGTACCATATCAATAAGCGATTCCTCCTTTCGGATACACCATTCCACTTTGTGGTGTTCCGGGAGGAGTGAGTTGGGATAGAATCCCACACTCGGCTAGATAGTCACGAAACTCATGGCTAAGGTATTCACCACCTCGATCCGATCAGTATCTTAATACTCTTGCCAAGCTGGTTTTGTACTTCATTCTTGAATTCTTTGAACTTTTCAAAGGATTCAGATTTATGTGTCATAAGATATACATAACCATATCTACTGAAGTCATCAGTAAATGTAATGAAGTACCTGTAACCACCTCTAGCAGCAACATTGAAAGGACCACATACATCACTATGTATAAGTCCTAACAAATCTGTTGCTCTTTCGCTATGTCCACTAAAGGAGTCTTGGTCATCTTGCCTAAAAGGCAAGACTCGCATGTCTCATATGATTCAAAATCAAATGAGTCTAGCACCCATCCTTATGGAGTGAGATAAGCGACTCTCATTTATGTGACCTAGCGACAATGCCAGAGATAGGTTTGGTTCAACTCATTTGACTTGAACCTCTTGGTACTTATGTTATAGATAGGGCTCTCTAAGTCTAGAAAGTAGAGTCCGTTCATTAGAGGTGCACTACAATAGAATATATCATTTAAATAAACTGAACAACATTTGTTCTTTATTATAAATGAAAACCCTTTCTTGTCCAAACAAGAAAGCAAAATGATGTTCTTAGTTAAAGCGAGGCACATAACAACATTCTTCTAATTCTAGTACAAGCCCGGAGGGCGAGAGATAGATCATAAGTTCCTACTGGCGGAGCTCCATTGCCTACTCGTAGGTCCACCTTGCCCTTTGTCAATGCCTTGCTATTTCTCAGCCCCTGCACATTGGTACAAATGTGAGATGCACATCCGGTATCTAATACCCATGATGAAGAAATAGATAGATTGACTTCTATAACATTTATACAGTAGAAGTCTCACTTCTCTTCTTCTTAAGATCTTCAGTATGCCTTGCGATTCGCTTCGGTGTCCGCTTCCTTGCAGAAGAAACAAGCCCCTTCCTTGGCTACCCCTCCTTTGGGTTTAAGTTCTTTGCATTTGCCCTTGGCTTGGGACTTTCCCTTACCTTTAGGCTTGCCCTTGCCTTTCTTTGCCTGCACCATCAAAATGGTGTCAGATTTACCCTTCTTAAGGTTAAGCTCTGCAGTTCTCAACATCTTTGAGCATTTCAGGCAGTGGCTTATCAATTTCATTCATGTTATAATTCATGACAAATTGATCGAAGGCTCTTGGCAAAGATTGCAAGATTAGGTCAGTGGCCAGCTCTTGGCCAAGTGGGAATCCCAGCCTTTGTAGGTTTTCTACGTACCCAATCATCTTGAGTACATATGTACCTACGGGAGTCCCTTCTTGCATTTTGGACCCAAATAATGCCTTAGAGACTTCATATCTCTCATGCCTAGCTTGTCCTTGATATAGTTGACGAAGATGTCCAACCATATCATAAGCATTCATGAACTCGTGTTATACGAAGCTCAGAGTTCATGGTCGTGAGCATTAGACATGACACATCTAATGCATCATCTTGATGCTTCTTGTAAGCATCTTTGTCAGCTCGCGAGGCAGTGGCAGGAGGTGCCTCCGGAATGGGCTGCTCCAGGACGTACAGCTTCCTTTCTTGGGTGAGAACAATTCTCAGGTTCCTGTACCAGTCCAGGAAATTTGCTCCATTGAGCTTGTCCTTCTCAAGGACAGATCGCAGAGAGAGAGTGTTCGTGTTTGTCGACATAGTAATCTACAACATACAATGCAGAGGATTAATATCATATTCCTTTTATCATTTAATTAGGCCTTTAATCAAATGATGCTCCCACTGAATTATAGGAATTTTGTAGAATCGAGTTATGGATGTGGTCAAACCACATTTACTAGATTCATACAAACTAGCTATAATTCTTGTGGGACAAGATCCACATCATACTAAGCCTTGAGTTAGCTTTGGCTAAATCGCCCAAGACTTAGTATGATCGGTGGGTAACACATTACCGATTACATCTCTATGCAACTCTTGTTTATAGGATTAAGACCCACATTTACAAAAGACCTTGAGTTAGCTTTGGCTAAATCGCCCAAGATTTAGTGTAAATGCGATCTTAACCTATCTTTCCAACGATTGGAATATGCCTATAGTTCTACTCGATCCAATTGAGTTAACTAGTTTTGCTCAATCTAATTGAGCTTACTCTAACCCGAGTCGTGATAGGCGGGACCAAGATTGTCCCTCCGCACCCTACCAAGATAATATGCGTTGCTCTGCTTTGGCAGATTCAACAACAAATGATCGAGGTAGTGATGGGTATCAAGGCTCGGTAGGCATTTTCGAGTTGATTCGATTATGATCTAATCTAATCGTAATGTGTATCTTATACGCATTTAGGCCTTTATTATCCTATATTAGCATGCATCATATACATACATTAATTATTCTAGCATGCATCATATACATACAAGAAAATTAACCTAGCATGCATCATATACATACAAACATGTTTCTACTAGCATGCATCACATACATACAAGCAAAATCAATTAAATATACATATATATATATCAACATATATATATATCATTAAATGTGATATAGTCATGGCCCTACTACGATCTTCTCAAGCCAATGAGAAGATCGGACGGTCAACCTAAGGCTAGCGGCTTCTCCAAGCGCTTCCTTTGACCGCCATGTGTCGTCGTCACCCTTCTCGTAAGCTCGTCTTCAAGTGGACTTTCCACCGCTCCATTTTTGTACATTACAAATACGAAACTCGAGTTACATTCGAGTCTAAAACTATTTACAACTAGAATATTAAAAGAATAGGCGCGACGCGCAGGTCGCAAACACTTTACAACACGCCTGACCACAAAAAGCACGCAGCCGTATTATGAATTACAACACACTTAATCCAATCCAATTGGGTTATTGGGCCATGACAATCACAGAATTATACATAATTCTAAATTATGTATTTTTACAGAAATTTCTATAATTTTTCCTAATTTATTTCGAATTTATGAGTCAACTCTCCGTAACGGTCCCGCTAAGCGGTTTCCGGGCGCGATCGCGGGACATGGCCCCTTCGGGATAGGGCAGCGCCCTACAAAATAAACGCGAGTATCCCTACAATGATCTTACAGCGACTTAAGTCGCTGTCCCAAAAACCTAAAGCGAGAACTCGCCGATTCGGAGAGTTTTCTCGACGGTTGAAGCCTACGAGTGTCCCAACACTCGTTGCTTCGACTCTACGAGAAAAATACCCAAAAATTCTATAATATAAGAAAATTTACAGAAACATATAAATCTGTAATTTTATATCTAATATAAAAACTACAAATACGAAACACATACATGCTTCGCACGTGGCTCTGATACCCTTTGTTGGGTTTTTAGAGCATGAAACCGCTTTGCGTTGGAAACCTCGGAAGCCCGACACGGATCCGTGCGAAGATATAAAATTAAAATTACATGTATGTGCTTACAAAATCCTAGATCTACCTTAGATCTAAGAGGTTAGAACGTTACCCTCGTAGCGCGCCCTTCACTTATCCCGCTCGTCCAAAAGTCCTTGGAACTCGAGAGTGTCAAGTGCACACTCCTCTATGGTATCCACACAAGCAATAGGTGGAAAAAGACACTTGAGTGTGCTAGAACTCCTCCTATGGTGTCTCGGCAAGATGAGGTTGGAGAGGGAGAGCTTGAGAGAAAATTCCCAGGAAGAAGATGAAGTTAAGAGTGTGTGTAACTCACCAACGGAATTCTCCACCTGAACCCCCTAACGTGGCCGGCCACTTCACGGAGCGGGAGTTACATGCATGCATGTAACTCCCATGTCCCTTGGTCTCCCTCATGAGGTGGCACCAATTGACAAAGTCAATGATGATGTGGAGCATCATCATTGGCGCCATGCCTAGTCATCATCATGACATGGCATTTGGTCAAGTCAAACTTGACCTTTCATCTTCCCTCTCAAGTCAAGTCAAACTTGACCTCTAATCTCCATGGTTGATCAAATCTAACCACTTGACTCAAGTCAATTTAATATAATGAATCTCTATTCATTAATTTAAATTGATTTGATGAATCAAATCTCAATTAGACTCATTCAACACTTGAATCAACTTGAGTCTAACTCAATTAGTCTAATTTGGATTACTCTTAATCCAATTTGGTTCATCCCATGAACCTAATCCTCATGGTTCATCATATGAACCTAATCTCCATCTAATTGCTCTTATGTGTGTGACCCTATAGGTTCTTGTAACGTTGGCAATGTCCCTAAACCGATTTAGGAACATAAGCAATGAGCGGTATCTAGCAACACATCATTGCTACCCAAGTTACAAGAATGTTGAGCTCCAACATCACCTTTGTGACTACTAATTGTGACTCTCACAATATGTGACAATGTCCCTCTATCCTTGACATCTAGATTGACCAATCGAGGCATAGACCGTGTCATCCTCGGTACAATCTAAGTCTTGAACTCCAAGTAGACTCACTCTAATCAAATGAGCTCAATATCTCATATTGACTCATTTGGGCATGGCCATGCACTTCGTGGTCTCACTCTATCAAGAATATCGATGTCACCCCCGTCATATAGGAGGGATAGATCCCATCTACATCACTCACATCCCTCCGCATAATTCGTTACATACCCAGTAATCGCCTTTATAGTCCACCCATTTACGGGTGACATTTGACGAAGCCAAAGTATGCAACTCCTTATGTAGGGAACCATAGTGACTTCAGGTCTAAGGACTAATAGTCATACTAATAGCCACATGAGAAAGTATATGACACTCATATAACGATCCATGATACTTTCTCATGGCGGGTCATTCAGTATACATTCTCCAATGCATACCCATGTGTCAACTTGATATCTCATATCCATGACTTGTGAGATCAAGTCATCTTGTTGACCTACATGCTAGTCTCTACGCATTAACATTGTCCCTGAATGTTAATACTCGACTAGGAATGATTAAGAGTAGTGTTCTCTATATCATCTCATTATCGATTCAACCAATCGATTGATATAGATAAGAACCTACTACTCAAGGACATTATTATATTTAGTTATTTGGCACCAATACAAGTAAATATAATAACCATGCCTTTATAAATAGGAATATGATACAATAAAGTCCATACAACAATCATCATATGATTGGCTCTAGGGCTTTCACTAACACTATCCTCCTCTTGAACGTTGTGTGGGCAACGATCCTCCAATAGTTGAAGCCTCCTAGATCGCATATCTTCCTTTCCTTGTTCGCTCCGAACAAAAGAAGATAACCAACACACTTCTTCTCCTATCTAGTGTCGACCACCAAGCCACCTTGCTTGGTTGTTGCCGCCGGCCAAGGAGAGGAAGAGAGTGTGGGCGCCGGCCAAGAGCTCCAAGGGAAGAAGCCCTAACTCTTGCCGCCGGCCAAGAAAGAGAGAGAGAGGGAGGAGCCGCCGACCAAACTAGAGAGAGAGGGAGGCACCGCCGGCCAAGGAAGAAGAACCACCTTAGGTTGCCACCACCCAATGAAGAAGCACCACCTTAGGTTGCCGCCCAAGCCTCTCTAAAGCCAACTCCAAAACCCTAGCACAACTCTTAAGTTGCCACCCAAGCCTCTCCAACCCCTTCTTATATATATTTCACCCAAGCCTCCTTTTAATCGTGTCTGTTGGATCTAGGTTTCATGAGGGTTTTAATAGGCTACAATATGGACCATGAGGAGGAGTTGGATCTTGGCCACCTAATGGATCTGGCCAACATAAAATCTGATCCATTAATGATAATCCATTCCACTAGAGGATTATCATTGATCTACCTCATCAACCCCCTATTAAAATGGGCTCCATATATTAATTGTACAAATATCTCCCCGTGTTTAAGATATCGAATGTCCATTAATTAATTAATTTGTTGACAATTAATTAATTAACATCTAACTCCATGAGTAGTACCACTCAACCTTATCATCATACTGGACCAAATCCACCTGCAGGGTTAACATGATGATCCTTATGAGCTCCTCAAGGGGACATCATCATCCTAATACATAGGACATGGTTTCCTCCTATAATCAACGACACACCATGTAAATAATATCATTTCCCAACTTACCGGACCTATCAATTTAACCCATAAATCTCACCCATTGGTAAATTAAAGAAATAAATATTAAGTACATGTGCCCGTTATTATATCGGGATTAAGAGCATGTACACCATAATATCCGAGGTCCAATTCAATTATGTAGTCAACAATAAATTGAATCACCTCTAAGTCGGTTCTGCTCAATACACACAAAGTGTACTAGTGTAATTCTATGGTCAAGATAAACCAATACTAAATTACACTACAACCATACCAATGGTTTGTCTAAAACCGTCTTGGTTGTGAGCCTCTACTTATACTCTACAAGAAACTGATAACATGATCCTTTGTGTGACACCACACACCATGTTATCAACAATGTAAAGTATTAGACAATATGCACACATATAATAAATATAAAATGCAAACAATGATCATGTGATTCTTATTTCAAAATGAAGATATCCATACAAAGACTAGGCTTTCAGAATACAACCCAACAATCTCCCACTTATACTAAAATACTATGGTACCATCAAAGTGCCATAATCTGATTCCCATTCTCTCCACATGCCTATCAAAAGCTCTCGCTAGAAGGGCCTTAGTGAAAGGATCTACCAGGTTATCCTCTGATGCAATCTTGGTGATAGTAACTTTCCCTCGCTTTACAATCTCTCGTATCAGGTGGTACTTGCGCTCTATGTGTTTACTTGTCTTATGGGCTCGTAGTTCCTTCGAGTTTGCAACTGCACCACTGTTATCACAATAAATTGTGATAGTTCTGGGCAAACCAGGAATCACATCCAAGTCTATCAAGAAGTTTCTGAGCCATACAGCTTCTTTGGCTGCCTCAGAGGCTGCCACATACTCAACTTCCATGGTGGAGTCCGCCTCGCATTTTTTCTTGACACAAAACCTCCCAAAGTAAATACAAAACTCGAGGTAGACTTGCTGTTATCCCTATCTGATTGGAAGTCAGAATCTGTGTAACCCACATAGAGTAATTGATCTGCCTGGTATACCAGCATATAATCCCTAGCCCTTCTCAAGTACTTCAATATATGCTTTACCGTAGTCTAATGTCCCTGTTCTGGATTACTCTGATATCTGCTAACCATGCCCACGACAAAGTAGATATCCGGCCTCATACATAACATAGCATACATGAGGCTTCCTACCGCTGAAGCATAAGGAACCGCCTTCATCTCCTCTATCTCCTTTGATGTTCTAGGACACATGTCTTTAGATAAAGGTACTCCATGCCTAAAAGGTAGAAAACTTTTCTTGGAGTTCTGCATGCTAAAACGAGCCAAAATAGTGTCTACGTATGAAGCTTAAGCTAAGCGGAATATCTTTTTCTTGCGATCCCTTATAACCTTGATCCCAAGGATGTGTCCCACTTCTCCCAAGTCCTTCATATCAAACTGTTTGGACAACCATATCCTTACATCTGACAACACTTTGACATTGTTGCCAATGAGCAAAATGTCATCTACGTATAGTACAAGAAATATCACTACGTTTCCATCACATCTTTTGTATACGCAAGACTCATCCGGACTTTGAATAAATCCATATGACTGGATTACCTTATCAAAGCGGATGTTCCAAGATCTTGAAGCTTGCTTCAATCCATAATTGGACCGATTAAGCTTGCACACAAGATGCTCTTTTCCCTTTGTAATGAATTCCTTTGGTTGCTCCATATAGATATTTTCTTCAAGACTTCCATTAAGAAAAGTTGTCTTGACATCCATCTGCCAAACTTCATAATCCATATGAGCAGCAATAGATAAGAGAATCCGGATAGACTTAAGCATGGCTACCGGCGAAAAGGTCTCCTTATAATCGATACCCTCTTTCAGAGTATACCCTTTCGCAACAAGCCTTGCTTTGAAGGTCTCAACCTTCCTATCTGATCCTCTCTTTCTTTTGTAAATCCACTTGCATCCAATGGATTTTACACCCTTGGGTGGTTCTACTAGCTCCCAGACCTGATTTGAATCCATAAATTCTATCTCAGAATTCATCGCCCTTTGCCAAGATACCGCATCTTTGCCTTGGATTGCCTCATCATATGTCCAGGGTTCAGATTCATGTGTTGGTGCAGGGGCACTAGATAATTGAACCTGTGTTTTGATTATGGCAAAGACACAAAGTTAAGTTTACATCGTTATCTCACGAGTTAAATCGAGTGTGCAGAAAAGTACTAAAGCTAGAGCTGAAGGCTAGCGACACCCGGAGGAAGCCGCGGTGGTCGGGCGACACTCGAGTGACTTCGAAGGGAGCCGAAGGAATCGAGTGGAAGGCCGGAAGCGAGAGCTACAAAGTAAGTATCGAGGTAAGATCGTGTGAGTGAGAGATGGTAAGGTGGTGTCCTCTCTACGTGGATGACAGTAGGCGGCAATCCGACTAAGACTTCCTGTGGAAGGTCTAGGTCAAGATCGGACGGTTAGAAACCGTCGCATTTATCATTTTTCGAGCTAACCTCTTACTGAGGGAAGTGGCCAGGCTGACAGTCGACTGTTGGACATTGGGCAGTCGACTGATGCTCATCAGTCTACTGATGGGAGGCATCAGTGGACTAATGGCGATGAATCAGCCTTTGCGCTAGGTCAAAATGGATAAGGTTTGATGCGGCCACTTTGCGATAAAATTTATACAACTTCGTGATCTGTTCCGAAAAAAGAGGAGACATATTCAAAGGCCAAAATCTATAAAAGGAGGGGAGGATTCCAACTCCAAATATCATCAAGTTTATTCTCAAGTGCTCCTACAACGCCAACACTCCAACGCCGTCATAACGCCGACGCGACGACAAGTTCAAATCTCCTTCGTCGGCAGGAGTAGCAAGTAATTGTTTTTATTGTATTCTTTATTTTAATCGTAACGAGGTGAGGTAGGCTTGTTGCCTCATCCTCGTACTTCCGGTTTTGTGATCGTTGTCTCCTACCTCCAACGAGGAGGAGATGTTATAGTGATTTGCCCTCCGTACGCGATCTAGGAGCGATAGGGCCTTAGAGTAGCAACCGCTAGGTTGTGAACCAAGTAAAATAAACGTGTCACTTTATTTTCCGCTGTGCTTACTCGTTTAATTGTCTACTCGAACGAAACGAAGAAAAGATTTACGCTCGCTATTCACCCCCCCTCTAGCGACGCTTCTCGATCCAACATCATGTTCGCTAGGGATCAAATCAGAAGATTTTCCCAAGAACATAAATCTCTCAGGTTGTCTAACAACCCTCCCACTATGACGAGGTATCACCTGTGTATCCTCTGTGATACGCGGTGCAGTCACTTGTGGTATGCCCTCTTGTACCATTGGTACTGAAGTAGTGACTTCCCCTCTCAACTCCTCCAGAACAATCTTGCTCATGGGCTTGTGGTTCATCATATAGTCTTTCTCTAAAAATTGGGCATTCGTGCTAACGATCACCCTATGATCTCTAGGACTATAGAACAAACCACCTTTCGTTCCTCTAGGATAGCCTATGAACAAGTGCACTTTTGTACGAAGTTCCAACTTACCAGCATCTACCTTCAGCACATGTGCTAGACTCTCCCAAATCTGAATATGTCTCAGACTAGGCTTTCGCCCAATCCACAATTCTGTGACAGTAGAAGGTACTGATTTAGATGGTACCAAGTTCAGAATATACACTACCGTATCCAGAGCATACCCCCAGAACGAATCTGGTAACTCAGAATAACTCATCATCGATCTAACCATCTCTATAAGAGTCCTATTCATTCGCTCCGCCACACCATTCTGCTAGGGTGTACCAGGTGCAGATAGTTGGGATTGAATCCCAGCCTCTGATAAGTAACTCCTAAACTCTCCCAAGAGGTACTCTCCACCACGATCAAATTGTAGTGTCTTGATACTTTTACCTTGACGTTTCTTCACATCAACCTTGAATTCTTTGAACCTGTCAAAACATTCAGACTTGCGGCGCATCAAGTAAATGTATCCATATCTCAAATAATCATCTATAAAAGAGATGAAATATTCAAAACCACCTCTATCTTGGATAGACATAGGACCACACAAATCAGAATGAACCAATTCCAACACATCTTTGGCCCTATACCCCTTGGCCTTAAAAGGCCTCTTGGTCATTTTACCTTCCAAGCAAGATTCGCAGGTTGGAAAATCTTGCACCACTAATGAACCCAAAGGTCCATCTGTTGGGATGTATACTGAAAGCCTAGCTCTTTAGTATGAACATCTTTATTTTGAAATAAGAATCACATGATCATTGTTTGCACTTTTATATTTATTATATGTTGTGCATATTGTCTAATACTTTACATTGTAGATAACATGGTGCTTGGGTGATGGCACAGAAGATCATGTTATCAGTCCCTTGTAGAGTATAAGTAGAGGCTCACAACCAAGATGGTTTTGGACAAACCATTGGTATGGTTGTAGTGTAGCTTGGTATTGTTTTGTCTTAAACATAGAGTTACACTAGTACACTTAGGTGTATTGAGCAGGACCGACATAGAGGTGATTCAATCTATTGCTGACTACATAATTGAATCGGACCTCGGATATTATGTTGTACATGCTCTTAATCCCGATATAATAACGGGCACATGTACTTAATATTTATTTCTTTGATTTACCAGAGGGTGAGATTTCTATGGATTAAATCAATATGCCCGGTAAGTTGGGAAATGATATTATTTACATGGTGTGCCGTTGATTATAAGAGGAAACTATGTCCTATGTATTAGGTTGATGATGTCCCCTTGAGGAGCTCATAAGGTTCATCATGTAAACCCTGCAGGTTGACTTAGTCAACATGATGATAAGGTTGAGTGGTACTACTCGAGGAGTTAGATGTTAATTAATTGATGGTCAGTAAATCAATTAATTGACGGACATTCGATATCTTAAACACGGGGAGATAAATGTACAAATAATATATGGAGCCCATATTAATTTATGGGGGTTGGTGAGGTAGTTCGATGATGATCCTCTAGTGGAATGGAACATCATTGATGGATCAAGATTGTGTGGTTCCGATCCATCGGGTGGCCAAGACCCAACTCCTCCTCATGGTCCCTATCGTAGCCTAATATAAACCTCATGAAGTCTAGATCAAATGATGGAAAACAAATCTCTAGATCCGACGGTTGGGATTAATTCCTAGAACCGACGGTTGAGATTAAATCTCTAGATCCGACGGTTGGGATTAAATTCCTAGAACCGACGGTGGAGATTAAATCTCTAGATCCGACGGTTGGGATTAAAACCCTAGAACCGACGGTTGAGATTAAATCTCTAGATCCGACGGTTGGGATTAATTCCTAGAACCGACGGTTGAGATTAAATCTCTAGATCCGACGGTTGGGATTAAATTCCTAGAACCGACGGTTGAGATTAAATCTCTAGATCCGATGGTTGAGATTAAAACCCTAGAACCGACGGTGGAGATTAAACCAAGGCCTAAACCTAACTCTATATATATGGGAGATTGGGTTGGGCGGCAATTGAGTTTTTTGGTTGGAGTTGGATGGCTTGGGCGGCAAGCAACCTTAAGGAGGAAACCCTAATTAGGGTTTTGGCTCTTTAGGTTGGGCGGCCAAGGTGGTGATGGAGTTTGGGCGGCAACCTATGGAGGAGCTTGTCTTCTTCCTTGGAGGTGGCTAGCTCCTAGATCTCTCCTCTCCACCATGCTTGGGCGGCAAGAAACCCAATGGAGGAAACCATAATTAGATTAGGGTTTGGCTCTTTGGATTGGGCGGCTAGGTTTGGAAGCAATGGTTGGGCGGCAACTATAGGGGAAGGGCTCTTCTTCTTCCTAAGAGGGTTGGTCGGCCACTATCTTCTCTTCCTCTACCTTGGGCGGCAAGAAATCCAAAGGAAGCTTGGTTGGGCGGCTAGGGCTTGGAAAGTAAGGTGGGTGGCAACTATAGGGGAAGTGTTCTTCTTCTTCCTAGGGTGTTGGCCGGTTCCTATCCTTTTTCCTATACCTTAAGCGGTGCCCAACCTATTCCTCTTTTCCTCTTGGCCGGCGGCACTAGGAGCTAGGGTTTGTCCCTAGTTCGGTTCCTTGGTTGTTTCCATTATATTCTCTCTATTCTTGGAGCCGGCGGTATCAATCCTTTGTGGATTGGTGGTTGGCTCAAGCAAGAAGGGAAAGAGAGTTCTTCTTTCTTTGGATTGAAGATGATCTAAGAAGCTTCAACTTGTGGAGGATCTTCGCCCACACGAAGTCTACAAGGAGGTTAGGACATACGATAGAAGATCAAGAGGTATAAAAGTTTTATAACTTTTATTTATGATCTTTGCATGTTTCTATTCTTATTTGATATGCTAGCTTATGTTCTTTATGTTAGTGTATGTTGATTATACTAGTTTACATTTGCATGTATTTGTATAATCATGGACCCCGATAAGAAACACAAAAACCGGCGATCCGTCCGTCGTCTCTTCCGCGGCTAACCGACTAGAAGAGTTGGTTGCTTGAACAACTAGTTTGTTCAAGCGATCGCTCGAGTCGTTAGCACGACGATGAATTGGTTGTGCTTAGGAAACTCATCCCATCCGGATTAGTTTTCATTAGTGAAAATTTTAATCCGGCGACATGGGAGCCAATGAGCATTCCGAGGATTAGCACATTGCCAACACCATCAACTATCAACCTTTGAATTCTACTCAGGTTAATATGACCTAACCTTAGATGCCAAAGATACATTTGGTTCATTTTTGAAGGTTCTTTTCTCTTATTAGATTTAGAAGATGAGTTATTTACTTCTATTTGCATCATGGGAGCTTTTGGTTGAAGAGTGTACAAATTACCTACCAACGTACCAGAACAGATAATCTCCCTATTCCTTTTTATAACAACTCTGTCATTAAAAGAAATAGAATATCCATCCAAAAACAATTTAGAAACTGAAATTAAATTCTTTCTAAATGAAGGTACATAAAGGCAATTTCTCAGAACCAAAGTTTTATTCTTATCAAAAGATAAATAAACATCTCCCACTGTAATAGCCGCCACCTTAGTAGCATTGCCCATGTAGACGGTAATCTCCCCCTCAGCTAGTCGTCTGGTTTCCTGGAACCCCTACAAAGTATTGCAGACATGATCAGTGGCTCTCGTATCTAGACACACGGTACCTATAGATAACACCGCTAAACATGTTTCAACGACTAGACCAAAAGATATACCTTTGTTCTGCTTCCAGTTGGGGAAGTCAGCCTTCCAATGTCCAATCTGATTGCAAGTGAAGCACTTGCCTTTCGGCTTCTTCACTCCTCCCTGAGATCCTCCCACCACCTTCGTTGCATTTTGTTTCTTCTTCTTCTTGCCTTTCATCTTAGAAGTAGAAACCTTCTGGGCAACTAAAACCTGAAAACTCTAACGAAAAAGCCCCTCTGCCACCTAGAGTTTTGTCAGAAGCTCCACCAACGAATACAACCTCTTATTCATGTTGTAGTTCAGGCAAAATTGCTCAAAACTCCAAGGTAGAGATTGAAGAATGATATCGACCTGGGTTTTCCCATCGATCTTATCTCCAAGGACTTCCAGCTCATTCAAATGAGCTATCATCTTGAGAACATTATCCCTCACGGGTGTTCCCTCAACCATGGTGGTCGTCATCAAGTTTCTCATGGCTTCTTGCCTAGCAGCCCGATTCTGGTGTCCGAAAAGTTCCTTGAGATTGAGCATCATGTCATAAGCAGTAGTCATGGCTTGATGCTGATATTGTAATACATTTGACATAGAAGCCAAAATGTAATACCGCACCATCTCATCAGCCTTGATCCACTTTTTATAACTATCTTTCTCCTTTTCTCCAGAATCATCCGTAGGCTTAGGAGGACACTCCTCAAGAAGTACATACTTCTAGTCCTCAACAGTCAAGACTATGTCCAGATTCCTTTTCCAATCCACAAAGTTGGGTCCAGTAAGTTTATTTTCCTTTAGAATCACAACAAGTAGGTTGAAAGTCATTTTGAAGAAACCTAAGAATCACATAGATAAAAAACATTTAGATTTCAAAAAATTATTGATTCCTCAAACAATAAAATTTTAAAATCAACTAACACCTCAAAACACCGAGAATATCATATGCCACGATAGTGTGGACGTATATGAATTCAACATTTGTAAGAGGAGGTTTTACCCATTAATTTTATTATCCTATCAACCTTACTTTTTTACAAATAAAATTAATAGTTGGTTCCTCTTCGGCCCTACAAATAAAAGCAGTGACTCCGATGGAGATGATACTTATATTTGCATCTAAGTGTTCACCATTACCCGATACTAAGGCAATTACCTCGGATTATGTGCCTTCCAATGGAGAAGTACACACGCTCCTAAATAATTTCCTATAACCATATTTGACCTAGTGATCTGCAAAACAAACTCATCCGATATGGAGGAAAGCACTCTGAGCCAATGCGCAAGTTTGTTCACATCACATGTCAAATTGTAATGGAGGCTGCGGGAATTTTTAAAAAAATATCCCTCTCCCACTTAGTAATTTAAAATTGAGGAATTTTAACTATGCAAGCACAACAAGCATATAAATCAAAATCAATAAATATGAACAAACAAATTTTCCAACTATTATGGCTCTTGTTCTTCAATATGCCTCCAGTCGTGTTACCACCTCGTCGGCTCCTCCATACACCATGTACAAGCCATCCGGAGATCCGAGCCGAGAAAAATTATTTTAATTTACATCCATCAATCCTATACTCCACAAAGGAGTGTACATGAAATCTAGATCGAAAGTATTCAAAATAAAATATTGGCTAAACAATGTCGTACTTACTTACAAAAATTAAATACTAGCCTCGTCAACCACGAGGATTCAAATAATATTACGATTACACACATACAATCACATACACACACATATGGCCATAATAGTTGGATCTTATGTCTGCAACCAAAAAGTTATCCTACGCACATCCTACTATTATTCGGCACACATAATATATGATAAGTGCATAAAAGTAACTGAATCCTAAACACACAAAATCGAAAAACCGTGGCTCTGATACCACTTGAAGGGTCGAAGCTTCGCTTCTTGCTTCGCCTCGGTAGCTTGTGCATGGTGATCCAATCATACGTCCCCGGATTAAAAAAAAATAATCCAAATGAAGATGGATTACCCAAGCAACTAATCCATCATCGTGCTTCTCGATTTGAGTCATCGCTTGAACAAACTTGTTGTTCAAGCAACCTAACTCTTTTCTTCGATTAGCCGAGGAATAGATGATTTATGGATCATTGGTTTTTGTGTTTATCATTGGGGGTCAAAGTAAATTAACCACATACATAATACAAAAGAACTAAATCAAAACAAACAAGATTATACCTCTTGTTTACCTCTTGATCTTCTATTGTATGTCCTATCCTCCTCTTGGACGTTGTGTGGGCAATGATCCTCCAAGAGTTGAAGCCTCCTAGATCGTGTATCTTCCTTTCCTTGTTCGCTCCGAACAAAAGAAGATAACCAACACACTTATTCTCCTATCTAGTGCCGACCACCAAGCCACCTTGCTTGGTTGTTGCCGCCGGCCAAGGAGAGGAAGAGAGTGTGGGCGCCGGCCAAGAGCTCCAAGGGAAGAAACCCTAACTCTTGCCGCTGGCCAAGAAAGAGAGAGAGAGAGAGGGAGGAGCTACCGACCAAACTAGAGAGAGAGAGGGAGGTGTCGTCGGCCAAGGAAGAAGCACAACCTTAGGTTGTCGTCGCCCAATGAAGAAGCACCACCTTAGGTTGCTGCCCAAGCCTCTCTAAAGCCAACTCCAAAACCCTAGCACAACTATTAAGTTGCCGCCCAAGCCTCTCCAACCCCTTCTTATATAGATTTTGCCCAAGCCTCCTTTTAATCGTGTCTGTTGGATCTAGGTTTCATGAGGGTTTTAAGAGGCTACAATAGGGACCATAAGGAGGAGTTGGATCTTAGCCACCTAATGGATCCGGCCCATATAAAATCCAATCCATTAATGATATTCCACTAGAGGATTATCATTGATCTACCTCACCAACCCCCATAATTAAATATCGGCTCCATATATTAATTGTATAAATATCTCCCTGTATTTAAGATATCGAATGTCTGTTAATTAATTAATTTACTGACAATTAATTAATTAACATCTAACTCCATGAGTAGTACCACTCAACCTTATTATCATGCTGGACCAAGTCCACCTGTAGGGTTTACATGATTATCCTTATGAGCTCCTCAAGGGGACATCATCATCCTAATACATAGGCCACGATTTCCTCCTATAATCAACAACACACCATGTAAATAATATCATTTCCCAACTTACCGAGCCTATCGATTTAACCCATAAATCTCGCCCATTGGTAAATAAAAGAAATAAATATTAAGTACATGTGCCCGTTATTATATCGGGGATTAAGAGCATGTACACTATAATATCCGAGGTCCGATTCAATTATGTAGTCAGCAATAAATTGAATCACCTCTAAGTCAGTCCTGCTCAATACACACAAAGTGTACTTGTGTAATTCTATGGTCAAGATAAACCAATGCCAAATTACACTACAACCATACCAATGGTTTGTCCAAAACCATCTTGGTTGTGAGCCTTTACTTATACTCTACAAGGAACTGATAACCACTACAAAAAAACTATTTTTTGGCGACGAAATTTGGCAACAAATTATTTTCGTTGCAAATCTGCAACAAATATATCGACGAATTTTAGGTTTCGTCGCAAATTTGTAACGAAAACAATTTTCGTCGCCAATTTGCAACAAAAAATAAATTTGTATCGAAATATCTGCGGCAATTAATTCGTTAGAAATTTGCGAATTTATTTTTCGTCTCAAATTGGCACTAAAATAATTTTAAATGATAATTTAGCGAAATTAATTCGTCGTAGATATTTATTTTATTAAAAAAAATAGAAAACAAGTTCTCGTGAATGAGTTTATTTTTAAATATTTTGCAACGAATTCGTGGATTCGTTGCAAAATAGCAACGAATCCGAGAATTCATTGCTGATTTTGCAACGAATCTGAGGATTCGTTGCAAACTCTTATTTTTAGAAAAAAAAAATTAAAAATTCGTCGAACCCGATTAAGTGACTTAGAGAGTTCGAAATTAGATGAAACAAGTTCTATGTATTCGTCTAGTTCCCTTGATTATATATATATTTTTAAAAATAATTTGTACCGAAAATATTGCGATATATGATTTTTTTAACATGAATTAGATTTCTTAGACACACCGATATTCGAAAATTCACGGATTAAAACATTTTTGACGAATCCGTGGATTCGTTGCAAATTTTTAAATTTAAAAAAAATTATTAAAAGAATTAGTTAACGTTTTCAAATGTTTAAATTTTTTTTTTTAAAGTTTGCAACGAATCACAGATTCGTTGCAAACTTTTAAAAATTTTCTATTTTTTTCTTAAAAATTTGCAACGAATCCAGGATTCGTTACAATTTTATTGCAATGAATCCGTGGATTCGTTACAAAATTAATATTAAAAAAATCAGTTAACATTTTCAAAAGTTTAAAAAAAAATTTTAAAATTTGCAACGAATGCAGGATTCGTTGCAAAATTAATATTAAAAATTAAGTTAATGTTTTGAAAAGTTTTAATTTTTTTTTTTTAAATTTGCAACGAATCCTGGATTCGTTGCAAAATTGCAACGAATCCTGGATTTGTTGCAAAATTGCAACGAATCCGTGGATTCGTTGCAAAAAAATTGCAACGAATCCAGGATTCGTTGCAAAATTAATATTAAAAATTAAGTTAACGTTTTAAAAATTTAAATTTTTTTTTTTAGAATTTGCAACGAATCCTGGATTCGTTGCAATTTTTTGCAACGAATCCACGGATTCGTTGCAAAATTAATATTAAAAATTAAGTTAACGTTTTAAAAACTTTAAAAAAAATTTTTTAAATTAGCAACGAATCCAGGATTCGTTGCAATTTTTTGCAACGAATCCGTGGATTCGTTGCAATTTTGCAACGAATCCAGGATTCGTTGCAAAATTAATATTACGAGAATAAGTTAACGTTTTAAAAAATTAAAAAAAATTTTTTAAAAAAAATTGCAACAAATCTTTGGATTCGTTGCAAATTTGCAACGAATTCAAAGATTCGTTGGAAATTTTATTTTACTTTACCCACGATGCCCTAATTTCTTTTCCTTCCCCTCGCGTCCCGCCCGAGCCCTAATTTCTTTTCCTTCCCCTCCGTCATCGCCGCTCTTCCCTTCGCCTCGCGCTGCCTCCTTAAGCCATGACCGCCCTCCCCGCCGCCGCCGTGCAGTAGCCCGCCCGAGCCGCGCGCCGGGCCGTGCCCTCGTCGACCACGTGCCCCAAGCGCGGCGGCCAGCGCACCCGCCAGCGACCCGAGCCAGCCGCTGCCGCCAAGCCCGATAACGCCGCTAGCTTCTTCGCCGCGCCCTCATCGTCGCGTGCCCCGGCGCGAGCACCGCTTCCGGCCGCCCGCCAGCTCGGCGCCTCTCGGCCACGCCGCGCCTCGCCGCCTCGTGCCCGAGTCGCCATCGTCGACACTTTCGGCGCCGCCGCCTCCACGGCCAGCCAGCGCGAGCCGCCGGTGTCCGAGCGATTCGGCGATCGCCATGAGTCCACCCGCCACGCCGGTGGGTACCGATTAGGTCTCTGTCGAGAGGTCGTGATCGCCGCGAGGGGCCGAAGCGACCAATCGTCGGCTCAGAGACGCCCGTAGCCACCAGTGGTATAATATTTTTTTTTTAAATCATTGTTATTTTTTATATTGAAATTTATATTATTGTTAATTTTCTGTTTTGATCTAAAGTGGTATTAGAGTGGTATGGTATAGGTTAATTGCGCCCGATGCATTCCATTCAAAATCATATTGGGACTCCATGATATTACCATAATCTTGCAGATTTTTATGCCTGGGCCCAATTCATTAACACCTTAATGTCATGGTGGTTAGCATAAGATAGTGAGATGTCTTTTTATAACAAAGGATAATGTATACTAAATGCAGTAATACATGGAAACATATTATATGTTTTTATATCCTGATTTTGCAAACATTCAACTCATGTAACATATATAATATAAGTTTTCAAGTATGATAAAATTCAAGGATATGACACATAACCATTTCATAAACATTCACATACACCATCAGAATCTGCAACCCATTACAATTGTTGTCTTTCTTCGGTTCTGTTTAAAGATAGTTAAACATAGTGAATTCATATGTGAACTAACTGTATATTCGTATTATTGTAATTTCTAGGAGTTTATATTAATATAATTGATTGAAAATGTATATAATGCAGTGAAAGGAGTTGGATGTATAATAGGAATTTACCTCAACGTCGGGGTTTAAGCTCGATGAATTTATGAGTGGGTTGCAAGAGTTTTTAAATTTTGACTAGTAATGTTGAGTTTATGGATGGTAATCAGATAAGGTGTCCGTGCAGAAAGTGTCACAATGGTAGATTTTTACCGTCTAGCAAAGTTTCAGAGCATCTTTGTAGATTTGGATTCATTGCAAATTACTATAACTGGACATGCCATGGTGAACCATATATATCTGATGAAGTTTATGATAGACACAACACACAAGTCTCTAGGGATCAAAGTGATTATAATTAATTAAATCCATATCAGAGGATGATATATGATGTAGCGGGCCCGAATTTGATTCCCCAATCACAAGGTGCAACTTCAAGTTGTCCTCCAACAGTTGAGCAAATGTTTACTAATGCATCACCCTTGGAAGAGGTACAAGTAACAGATATCGGTCAGAATATGAATAATGAAGCATATCTCAAATTTCAGGAGGTGTTGAGTGCTGCAGATGCACCTTTATGGGCTGGTTGTGAGACTCACACTAAACTATCGTTCACCGCAAGAATGTTGAATGTCAAGGCAGAGCATAATGTGTCTGAAGATTGTTTTAATAATTTTGTTCAAGCTTTTGAAGAGGCATTGTCGCGTGATCATATACTGCCCAATGATTTGTACAGTATGAAAAAATTGATGAAAGAATTAGGTCTCCCAGTGGAAAGAATTGATGTGTGCAGAGATGGTTGTATGTTATATTGGGGAGATGATGCAGATTTGGATGTTTGTAAATTCTGTAATCAAGATAGGTACAAGAGCACTAGTAGGAGGCAAGAACAGCGTAAATCATATAGTCGTTGTTTTATTTGCCTTTAACTCCTAGGTTACAAAGGCTTTATGCATCAAAGACAATCACGAACACATGACTTGGCATGCAAATCATCGAACAGAAGAGGGACTAATGTGTCATCCATCAGATGCAGAGGTGTGGAAAAATTTTGATAGAACATATCCTGATTTTGCGAAAGAGACTCGAAATATTAGGTTAGGTCTCTGTGCTGAAAAATTTGCTCCATTTGGTAAATCAGGAAGACACTATTCTTGTTGGCCAGTTATATTAACTCTGTATAATCTTTCGCCTGGGATGTGCATGAAAACACCGTATATGTTTTTAACATTGGTTGTGCCTGGCCCAAAAAATCCGAAGAAGTTAATAGATGTTTATATGCAACCATTGATTGCAGAGCTAAAACAACTATGGGATGAAGGTTTTCCTACATACGACGTTCATACTAATCAGATGTTTGTAATAAAGGTTGCTCTTCTTTGGACCATAAATGACTTTTCGGCTTATGGTATGCTATCGGTTGAGAATCGCAAGGATCTTAGGATGCCCAATATGTATGGAGAGATCAAAGTCGATTAGATTGAAGCATGGTAAGAAGCCGAGTTATTTTGATTGGCATAGACAATTTTTACCACTAAATCATAATTTCAGAAGGAATAAAGATGAATTCACTAGGAATCGAATTGAAAGAACACCTCCGCCATTGAGATTGACAGGTCAAGATATTTGGTACAGAGTTCATCACTTTCCATCTGTTATTGAAGAGCCACATGGTACAACTTATGAATATAAAAGCAACCATAAATGGACCAAACGAAGTATATTTTGGGAGTTACCATATTGGTTTAGTAATTTGATTCATCATAATCTCGATGTTATGCATATTGAGAAGAATATTTTTGATAATCTGATAAATACAGTGATGGATATCACCGAAAAAACAAAAGATAATCTAAATGCAAGAAAAGATATGCGACTCATTTGTAAACGACCCACCCTTGATGTTGATGAAAATAGTAGAGGACCAAAACCAAAGGCAGTTTATACATTGAATAAGGAACAGAGACGTGTTGTTTGTGAATGGTTGAAGTCATTGAGATTTCCTGATGGGTATGTTTCTAATCTTGGGAGATGTGTCGATATGAAGGAATGCAAATTAATGGGTTTGAAAAGCCATGATTGCCATATATTCATGGAAAGACTAATTCCTATTGCCTTTAAAGAACTCTTACCGAATTTTGTATGGGGTGCCATTACAGAGTTAAGTATTTTTCTTCATGATATATGCTCAACAGTTTTGGGATATTCACACATGGAGAAGTTAGAGAGAGACATTCCAATCATTTTGTGCAATTTAGAAAGGATTTTTCCGCCAGCATTTTTTGATTCAATGGAACATCTTTTGGTTCACTTGTCATATGAGGCCAAAGTTGGAGGACCAGTTCATTATCGATGGATGTATCCTTTTGAAAGGTATAATTCGCATATTCTATACTTCGTTATTATTGCATAAAAATGTATAATTTTTTTATATATTCATTTCTAATACAATTTTTTATATTACAATCAGATTCTTATATCATTTGAAGAAAAAAGTGAAAAATAAGGCACATGTTGAAGCCTCTATTGTGAATGCATATATTGTGGAGGAAGTAACAACTTTTGCATCATATTATTTTGAACCTCACGTTCAGACCAAAAGACGGAAATCCGGAAGGAATGATGAAGGTCCTGTCGATCCCAATTTGAATTCATTCTCAATTTTTAATTATCTTGGTCGACCAAGTGGACCGTGTAAGCAACGATACTTAACTGATCAAGAATGGCGGGCAGCCCAGACATATGTTTTACTTAATTGTCCAGAAGTATCGTCATATTTCGAGTTAGTATATATTTTCTATTTCTTCGTTAAGTGTTAATTTTTTTATGTTATAATTCAATTTTTTATTATAGGATTTTCCAAAACTTATATTCTGAAATCCCGACACGTGAATTTGATCACTTCTGCGATCAAGAATTTGCACCATGGTTCAAATCATATGTAAGCAGTTTTAATTACCTCATTTTTGTTTACACATATCTTAGCTTTTAAATAAATATCATTTTCATTTGAGTATAGGTTTATGCTAATCAAACTCACGTTCAGCAAGAATTGCTAATCCATCTATCATGGGGTCCAAAAGCAATGGTACGCACTTGGCCAGCATATTTCATAAACGGCTATAATTTCCATACTCAAGAATATGGAAATGGAAAGAGTACAATGAATAGTGGAGTATGTGTTAAGTCTTCCAATGATGGAGGTGCAAGCAATGAATTTTATGGTTTGCTGGATGAAATAATAGAGATTGAATATCTTGGTCCAGAAATACGAGTTATCTTATTTATGTGTCACTGGTTTGACCCCGTCAGAGGGATGAAGGTGCATCCACAGTATAATTTGGTTGAAATAAATCATAAAAGATTGTATAAGAGATATGAACCATTTGTTTTGGCACAACAAGCGATTCAAGTTTTCTATGCTCCGTATCCTAGTTTGAGGCGTGACAAAAATGAATGGTGGGATGTTTGTAAAACAAAAGCACGGAAAAAAATTGAAGAGCGCTGGCAAGACATTGCATATCAACAAGACAAAGTTACAAATATGTTTCATACCGAGGAATATATTATTCCAACATTACGAGATCCCAGCGGAGTAGTGATTAACGTGGATGCAACTGAAATTGATGATAATGATGAGGAGGAGGAGGGGGAGGAGGAGGAGGGGGACGAGGAGGAAGAGGAGGAGGAGACCGATGATGAGGAGACTGATGAGGATGAGGAAGATGATAATGAGGACTTTGAATTTTGACGTCTAGGGTAAGTTTTTTTATATATAATTTTAGTTTTAAACTATAATTTTACCAAATTTCTTAGCTCAATTATTTGTTTATATAATGTCTCATTGTTAAATTTATATCTTTTGTCTCTGTATGTTGTGTATAATTTGTTCTTATAGGTTATCAGAGGTGACATCATCGTAGCTTATCGCAGTCTCTCATTTCTTCATTATGAATATTGTAAGTTTTTCATGTTCTTCATTAAGCATAAAAGTTTTATTTGCTTTATTCTAATTTTGATTTTTGTTGATAGTTTCGACGTGGTGGCCAGAGACGACAGAGTACTAGTACTGGCCAGACTGATTCACCGCCTGCCAGCACTATACCTACATGCCCCCCTGATCAGGCTGGACCTTCACATGATCAGTCGGCAGTACCATCTCATTCGCCGGCACGGCCTTCCCATTCTGATTCACCTGTACCCGCCAGACACTCCTCTACTGAGAACATCGAAAGTCGACCGTATATTTTTCCGATTGGAGATTCGTAAGTAATATAAATATTATAAATTTTAAACTATCTTAATTATTTATTCAATTTTTTTTCACTTTATCGTAGGTTTGAAAATTCTGTAACTGTTATTCGCGAGATCAATAAAATCGTGAATAACTATTGGAGAGGAGACTCTTTGTCATACTCAAGTACGCCAGGACCTACAAAAGAACTATGGTGGTGCGAGTTTAAGGTATAATTGATTCATTTTATATATTAAATAAGTGATTATATAATCAATTGTTTTTTTTCCATCTCAGCGGACATTTATTTGGGACTCTACTCAAGACTTGGAAGTTAAAAGAATTTTTAAAAAAAAATGTGGCGATCATATCCGGCATGTATTGAGTCATGCCAAAAGTACTGGAAAAAAACCAGCCTGTGTCACGTCGGAAAATTGGAGTAAAATCTCCAATTATTGGCAATCTGATGAGAGCAAAAAAAGGAGTCAACAGAATAAATTAAATCAAGCATGTAATTCTGGAGACTTATCTGCAACATATGCGGGAGGATCTATAAATATCGAGGAGCATTCACGTAGATTGGTAATTTTTTAATTCTACAATTAGTTCTTAAATTTATTTCAGATTATTTTTTTATTTCTAACATTCTTATATTTAGTCTAAGGAATTGGGAAAGGAGCCGGAATTTATAGATACTTTCGTTCGCACTTTCCAAAAAAAAGATAAGACTTGGAGTGGAGATAGAGCTAGAGCAATTAAGGTTTGAATTAATCTTTAAACTTAGTTTATAACTTTAATTCTGTTAGTTATGTAAATGCTCTGATTAAAATTTTAATTTTGTGTAGGAGAGATATTATCAGTTATCCTCATCTAAGAGAATTTCAGGAGATGACGGTGATACTGAGGGATCTGAGCCATCTGTTAGTAATAATTTGGATTTATGGCTTGAGGCGAGTGGAGGATCAAAAGGGGGAAGGATATTAGGTATGGGTTCTCTGAGCAGAATGCATAATGCTCCTCGTAGATCTATTTCTTCTACTCCACCAGCAGTAGTGGCACAGATACATAACTTAACTGAGGAGGTTAGCAATTTGAAAGGCATAATACATGAAAGAGATCAGCAAATTCTAGAAATACAACAACAAAACTCACAAAGGGATCAAGAAATGATAGAAATGCGACGACAACAAGCCTTTCTTATCGGCTGATTTAAAGAATTTAGTTCTGGTCCAAGTCATATTCCTCCGAGTAATGACGATGATGGTGGCGACGATGATGATATTGTATGCATGTTTGTAATTAGTACTTTTAAAAAAATTTAGTTTATTGAGTTTGTTAATCCTTCATTTTTTTAATTTTTGATTAGTACTTTTTATTTTGTTTTAAACAGGAATGATCGATGAAGTCAATCCTTATGGCGGTTGAAAATGCACATCATTGTAAGTCTTTGCATATTTATTTTCGTGTTAGTATATAGTTTTTTTTTTAATGTATGAAACTTTTTGTTTGTTTCTTTTCTAATGCAGGTAGAAGAATGTCGGCGATTGCTTACCAGATTCTCTTTTCTTTTTTCTTTCCCATGTGTTGAGATCTTTTGTGTTGACATTGTTATTTGGATATCAGAACTATGTTGGTGTTTGAAATGTTGTAGGATATAACTTTTTATTTGGAATGTTGTATTTTTCTTAACTTATTTTGTTACTTTGTATTTATTTGGATATGAAATATTTTTGGATATTATTGAATATTATTTTGTTGTATTGAATGTGTGTGTGTTTTGTTTGTATTGAATGTATTTATTTGGATATTAGAACTTATTGTGTTTTGTTTTGTGTGTGTGAAAATTTATATATATGATAGAATATCGAAACGGATGATATCTGTTTAAATTTTTTTTATTTAGCGACAAATTTAGCGATAAAAATACAAATTCGTTGCTAAATTCTGAGAAATCTGCGATGACTTTTGCGACGAATTTAATTTTCGTCACAAATTAGCGACGAATTTAGCAAAGAAACCAACCTGCGATAAATTCTGCAACGACTTTTGCGACGAAATTTACGACTAAAAAAGAATTCGTCGCAAAATATGGTTTTTTGCAACCAAATTTGCGATGAATTCAGCGACGATATTTGCGACAAAAATTTAATTCGTCGCAAAATTTTGCAACGAAAAAATAATTCAACGCAAAATATGGTTTTTTGCGACGAATTCAGCGACGAAATTTGCGACGAATTTGTATCAGTTGCAAATTTACCAACGAAATCATTATTTCGTTGCGAATTTTCTGCGATGAATTTATTTTTTGTCGTAAAGTTTTGCGACGAATTTCTTATTTCGTCGCGAAAATTAGCAACGAAAAAATTAATTCGTCGCAATTTTTTGCGACGAATTAAAAATTTGTCACAAAAATTCTCGACGAATTTTTAATTCATCGCAAATTTTTGCAACGAAAATTGCGACGAATTTTTGAATTCTTCGTAACTTCTGCAACAAAATTAGCGACGAAAATTTAAATTCGTCCCTAATTTTCGTTTCTAAAATTCGTCGCAAAAATTCGTCGCTATTTTTGTCACTAATATTTGTGACGCTTTATCCGCAACAAAAATATTTTTGTCGCTAAATTCGTCGCTAATTTATTTTGCAACGAATTTTTTTTAAAATTCGTCGCTAAATTCGTCGCTAATGACTATTTTTTTTGTAGTGAACCTGATCCTTTGTGTGACACCACACACCATGTTATCTACAATGTAAATTATTAGACAAGATGCACACATATAATAAATATAAAATGCAAACAATGATCATGTGATTCTTATTTTAAAATGAAGATGTTCATACAAAAACTAGTCTTTCAGTATACATCCCAACATTTACATCACTCTCCCTCTAGTCCACACATTCATAGGAGCTCACCTAGTCCACGTAAACATGAGTCTGCACCTACACCACCACCTTTTTCTACTTTTGAGGAGGATGTAGGTACATCTACCTATGATTTTTCAAAGTTTCAATTGTGCCTCGATGACATATACGTCGAGCAGCAGATGCAGAGGCAGCGATGGGAGGAGCAGAGCGCCTACACGCAGGTAGAGTTTCTGGGTTTCCGAGAGCACTTCCAGCGGGCCGAGGAGTTCTACAGCAAGGCCCGTGTCTACTTCCAGGAGGAGGCTACCCATCGCCAGGCGGAGGCCACCTACCGTCAGGAGATGCGACAACATATACGAGCCTAGCAAGCGCAGTGGGCTAGGGAGGAGGAGCACCGAGCAGTCGCTGCATCCACTAGCTCTCAGATCGACAATATGTATGTTAGTGTCAGCCCTTAGTGTCAATCATGAGATGATTGATTAGGGATCATGTGTATCATATTTCATTAATAAAAGGCAAAGATTGTTTATTATATTTACTTTATGCATGTGCCAGCTAAAATAAATATAATAATACCCTTGAATAGTAGGTTCTAATCTACAGTATATCAATTGGTAGAATTGATTATGAGAAGTTGTAGAGAACACTATTCTTAATATTCCTAGTCAAGTATTAATAGACAAGGGAAATATTAATACATTGAGACTAGCATGTAGGTCAATGGATGACTTAATCTCACAAGTCATGGATATGTGATATCACATTGACACATGGGTATATATATTGGAGAATATATATACTGAATTGATTCTCCATGAGAAAGTGTCATGGATCGTTATATGAGTGTCATATACTTTATCATGTGACTATTGGTATGAATAGTCCTGAGACCTGAAGTCACTACGGTTCCCTAAATAAGGAGTTATGTACTTTGGTATCGTCTAACGTCACACCGTAATAGAGTGCACTATAACAGCGATCATTGGGTATGTAACGAATTATGCAGAGGGATGTGAGTGATGTAGATGGGATCTATCCCTCCCATATGATGAGAGTGATATCTTTGGCCTCTTGATAGAGTAGGACCACGAAATGCATGGTCATGCTCAAATGAGTCAATATGAGATATTGAGCTCATTTGTTTGAGTGAGTCTACTTGGCGATCAAGAAACATAAAGATCGATAAGGGGATGACACAGTCTATGCCTCATTGATCATTTATCATAGAGAGAAGGACACCGTCATATATGATAATAGTCACAGAAAGGTTGTCGGATCTCTACGATCTTGTAACTTGGGTAGCAATGATGTATTCCTAGATGCCGCTCATTGCTTATGTATCTAAAATGGTTTTAGATACATTGCCAACATTACAAGAGCCTATAGGGTCACACACAAATAACATTCTGTTTTGGAGATGGTTTCTTTTTAGTTGGACTAAAAGGACAATTGAGCATATGGCCAAGACTTGAGTTAGACTCAAACTGGTTAAATTTGAGTTAGACTCAAGTTGAACCATTGAAGATGATTCATCATCATGCATGATTAATTTGATTAATCATGCATAGGAATACCAAGGGCCTTGGTATTCATGATGAGAATTCATGAAGGAGAATACCAAGGGTCTTGGTATTAAGAGTTTTCTTAATGAGGAGATAATGGGAATTAATGGCAAGGGTTGTAATGGCTTAAATAGGCTTTGAACGTGAAAAGCAATGGGAGGCTAGATCATTTTGGCCGTGTAAGCCAAGGAAAGCGAAGAGAAGTGTTCTCTCATCCCTCTCCTTCCTCTCCTTCTTCTTCCAAAGGGTTCTTAGCATTTTGCTAGGCTTTGCTAGCACAACGTGACTCCAAAACGATTGGGTGTCAGTGTGGATACCTTAGAGATACGGTTATCCTTACCGTATTGAGATCCGATAGCATTTGAAAAAGTGGGATTGCGAAGGGCACGCACTGAAGGTATACTTCTCCTTCTAGATAAGATCTAGAAAAGTAGGGTACGAAACGACGTATATAGTTTTGCATGGATCTCTGGTGGGATCTGGTTTATAATTATTATTTCCGCTGCGGTTGTGCGAAGTATTCGCTCGCGATGTTGTGAATATCATATCCGAATTTTTCCCAACAATGTACATGTGGCATCAGCGACTCAACAACAGGTTCTCTCAGGATCTCGAGATGCCGAGGCTACTAGACTTTCAACCTCGTTCACCATACTAGAGGTATGCTTCGTTTAAGTATGGGGTGGCCATGAATTTTGATTTATTTTGTTTCTAGCAGTAGTTTCTTTCCTATCATTTTCATTTGTTTTAGTTAGCATTCATTTGTTCATACATAGAGTTTTTAGTTTCGTCAATACTTAATTTTTGCTATCTTTAAGCTACCTCAGTAGTGTTTTAAGAGTTTTCTTTTATGAGTTGTTTCCATGGGTAGCTTAACTTTATTTGCCTCGTGGTATTTATTTTATTTGCTCTAATGAATGTTCTAGTCTTACACTGGTTAGCTTTTACTTTACATATACACATGACGAACTTTCTGAAAGGGAGAGTCTAGTACATACCTAGTTATGATTCATCTCAGTAATCTAGTACTTTGGAATCCACAGGTGACCCTAAGTTTAGCATGTTAGTTACTGGAGATGCTCGGATTATGTAAGCCCATTCAGAAAAATCAAAATCCCAGTGAGTCAAAAAATGAATTCAAAAAAAAAAATAGTTATCGTGGGTGGAAATGTTCAGGTGCCCCTTTGAGACCGAGTTACGTTATTGGGTAAACACCTACTAATTTCTCTCAATACCGAGCACGCCTTTAAGAGTTTGTGCTTGATCTAGGGAATGACCCTCGCTTTGGGTAGGTAAATGCCTAAGAGTCAGAGACCTTAGGAAAGCTATATGATGACGACTTAACTTAACATGGAATGAGTATCCCCTAAGAAGATTCGCTTGGCATGAGCACGAGGAGCTAACTTAGTGAATTTCTAGAACATATCTATTTTTCTTTGATTGCAAATACCAATTGATAAATCTAGTTAACATGCTAAGTATGGAACAATACCTTTTTAAAATTTCATGGCACTGAGGTTTGCTTAAGGACAAGCAAAGATCTAAGTCTGAGGGAATTGATGTGAGTGAAACATATAGGGTTTTAGGAGTAGTTTTCGCTCACATCTCATTTTGTTTTATGTTTGTTTCATGCATATTCTACTTTATTTTGCATGCATTTCCTGTTTTCAGGTTCAGAGATCTGCTCTTTGTACTTTTGTGTGCAAGATAGCATTGCATGGGAAAAATGATGCGCTTTCGGAGCAAAAAAACGACATTTGGCAGCTGGACATAGAGTGGGACATGGCCTGGGCATGTGGCGACACATGGCCATGTCCAGGGTTCGAAAATTGCTGCCACAACCTTACACAAGGCCTAGTCGTGTGTTTTCACATGGAAGTGTGGCGGCCAGGCAACTTGACGCTACCAGGGGGTTTTTGTAGGGATGTATACTGAAAAGTCTACCTTTTATATGAATATCTTTATTTTGAAATAAGAATCACATGATCATTGTTTGCATATTTTTATGGTTATGCAATATTATCTAATCTTTACATTGTAGATAACATGGTGTGTGGTGTCACACATGAGATCATGTTATCGGCCCCTTGTAAAGTATAAGTAAAGGCTCACAACCGAGATGACTTTGGACAAACCATCGGAATTGTTGTAGTGTGATTTGGTGTTGGTTTGTCTTGACCATAGAATCACACTAGTGCACTTTGTGTGTATTGAGCATGACCGACTTAGAGGTGATTCGATTTATTGCTGACTATATAATCGAATCAAATCTCAGATATTATTTAGTACATGCTCTTAATCCCGATATAATAACGGGCACATATACTTAGTACTCATCTCTTTAATTTACCAATAGGCAAGATTTATAGATTAAATCGATAGGCTCGGTAAGTTGGGAGATGATATTATTTATATGGTGTGCCGTTGATTATAGGAGGAAACCGTGTCCTATATATTAGGATGATGATTTCCCCTTGAGGAGCTCATAAGGTTCATCATGTAAACCCTGCAGGTGGACTTGGTCCGACATGATGAAAAGGTTGAGTGGTACTACTGAAGGAGTTAGATGTTGATTAATTAATGGTCAGTAAATTAATTAATCGACGGACATTCGAGATCTTAAACACGGGGATAAAATGTACAAATAATATATGGAGCCCATATTATCATATGGGGGTTGGTGAGGTAGATCAATGATTAACCTTTAGTGGATTGGATCATCATTAGTGGATCGGACTTTATGTGGGCTTGATCCATGGGTGGCCAAGACCCAACTCCTCCTCATGGTCCCTAATGTAGCCTATTAACACCTCATGATGCTTAGATCCAATGGATAGAAACAAAACTTTAAGATCCATAGGTAAAGATTAAATCTCTAAGATCCGACGGTTGAGATTAAATCTCTAGATTCGATGGTTGAGATTAAATCCCTAGAACCAATGGATGAGATTAATTCAAGACTTATCCCTAAATCTATAAAAGGAGGGCATGGGAGTTGGCGTGAATATCATCAAGGAGATCTAGGGTTTGGGCGGCAAGAAGCAATCCTAGTTGAGATAGGATTAGGTTTAGGGTTTGGAGGCTAGGGCGGCACCAAATAAGGAAGGTGATTGTTTCTTCTTCCTCCTCTTGTGGCCAACGTCCAGCAGCCTTTCCAGCCCTTCCCAGCCCTTGGCCAGTGCCCAAAAGCTCCCTTTTCCCTCTCCTTAGGTGGTGGAAACAAGATATAGAGCTTCCCTTGGTGTCTTGATTATTTTCCATCACCTTCTCCACCTTCTAGTTGGCCGGCGGCAAGGAGATTGTATGCTCCTTGTTGGTTGGTTTTAGGGAGGAGAAAAAGCTTGTTTCTATTCTTCCTCTTGCTTTGGAAGAGCAAGGAAGGAAGATTTGCGATCTAGGAGCTTCGACTTTTGGTGGATCGTCGCCCACACGACGTCCAAAAAGAGGAAGGTCATACATTAGAAGATCGAGAGGTATACCTATTCTACTTTCTTCTTTTGTTTGTTGCTTCTATTTGTTTTTCATTTATGAGCATGATATAAATCTGTATATGGCTAAATAATACTTGGATCCCGAGCATAAACACAAAATCCGGCGATCCGGACATCGTCTATTCCGCGGCTACTCGTAGAATAGAGGATGGTCGCTTGAACAACTAGTTTGTTCAAGTGACCTCTCTAAACGAATAGTACGACGATGACTTGGTGGTTTAGGCAATCCCTTTTGTTTAGGATTAAATTTTTTTTAATCCGGGGACATCGAAGGGATCGCCATGGACAAGCTACCGAGATGAAGTGGGAAGCGAAGTTTCCCCTCACGGACTCGATAAGCAAAACCCATCAATTGGTATCAGAGCTTCCAGGCAAAACCTTCAATTGGTATCAGAGCTTCCGAAAAAAACCTTCAATTGGTATTAGAGTTTATGTTCCAAAAATATGTCTATGAACTGAGCTTCAAAAGCCAGGTGGAGGTAACTTTACAACTTCCTTCCTAAGCACACTCTCACTTTATCAACAGAATTTTCTGAGAAGTGAAAGCCAAACAGTGGAGCTCAATACAAACAAGTCACTTGGATGGTCGCTGGTTCTCGATTAATAATCCCAGCAAATACGTAACCGAACGAAGTAGTTTTTGGTAAATTAAATACGGCATTGTTTAGCCGCTCTTTATTTTATTTTACTTTCGATCTAGATTTCATGTACACTCCCTCGTGGAGTATAGGATCGATGGATGTAAATTAAAATAGGTTTTAGTCTCAGCTCGGATCTCCGGATGGCACGTACATGGCATAGGAGGAGCGGACGAGAAGGCGATGCGACGGGAGACATATTGAAGACAAAAGCCATAATAGTTGGAAAATAATTTATTTTTCATATTTATTGCTTATTGTTTGATATGCATGTCGTAGCCTAGAAAATTCCTCATTTTCAAATTACTAAGTGGGAGAACGATATTTTTATAAATTCCCGCGGCCTCCATTACGATTTGACAAGTGATGCAAACAAACTTGCGCGTCGGCTCTGAGTGCCTTCCTCCCCATCGGATGAGTTTGTTTGCGGATCACAAGGTCAAATATGGTTATAAGGAATTATCAAGGAGCGTGTGTACTTCCCCATCGTAAGGCACATAACCCGAGATAATTACCTTGGTATCAAGTAATGGTGAACACTTAGATACAAATATAAGTATCCTCCCCATCGGAGTCACTGCTTTTATTTGTAGGGTCGAAGAGAAACCAACTATTAATTTTACTTGTCAAAACGTTAGGTTGACAAGATAGCAAAATTAATGGGTAAAACCTCCTCTTGCAAATGTAGAATTCGTATACGTCCACACTATCGTGGCATACGATATTCTCGGTGTTTTGAGGTGTTGGTTGATTTTAAAATTTTATTGTTTGAGGAATCAATAATTTTTTGAAATCTACAGTAATGATCTATGTGATTCTTAGAATTTTCAAAAATGACTTTCAGTCCACTTACTATGATACTAAAGGAAATAACCTTACTATACCCAAACAATGTTGATTGGAAAAGAATCCAGATATTGTCTTATTTGCTAAGGAGTACAAGTATGCACTCTTCGAAGAGTGTCCTCAAGCCATGGTTGCTCAAAAAGGTTTCTACTTCTAAACTGAAAGGCAACAAGAAGGAGAAACAAGGTGAAGCAAAGGTGGTGGGAGGATCTCAGGGAGGAGTGAAGAAGCCGAAAGGCAAGTACTTCACTTATAAGCAGGATGGACATTGGAAGAAGGACTGTCCCAATCCAAAGCAGAACAAAGGTGTATCCTTTGGACTAGTCGTTGAAACATGATTAGCGGTGTTATCTACCAGCACCTGGTGTGTAGATACGAGAGCCACTAATCATGTCTGCAATACTTTGCAGGGGTTCCAGGAAACCCGACGACGAGCTAAGGGAGAGATTACCGTTTACTTGGGCAATGCCATAATGGTGGCGGCTATTACAGTGGGAGAAGTTTTATTTATCTTTTGAGAAAAATAAAACTTTGGTTCTGAAAAATTCCCTTTATATACCTTTATTAAGAAAGAATTTAGTTTTAGTTTCTAAATTGTTTATGGATGGATATTCTATTTCTTTTAATGACAAGTTGTTATAAAAAGGAATAGGAAGAATATCTATTCAGGTACATTGAAAGGAAATTTGTATACAAAACCTCCCACGATGCAAATTAAAGATAATAACTCATCTTCTAATTTCAATAAGAGAAAAGAACCTTCGAAGATGAACTAAACATATCTTTGACATCTTAGGCTTAGTCACATTAACCTAAGCAGAATTCAAAGGTTGATAGTTGATGGACCTTTGGGTTCATTAGTGGTGGAGGATCTCCCAACCTGTGAATCTTGCTTGGAAGGTAAAATGACCAAGAGACCTTTTAAGGCCAAGGGGTATAGAGCCAAAGATGTGTTGGAGATGGTTCATTCTGATTTGTGTGGTCCTATGATTATCCAAGAAAGAGGTAGTCTTGAATATTTCGTCTCTTTCATAGTCGATTATTCAAGATATGGATGACACTACGATCTGATCGTGGTGGTGAGTACCTCTTAGGAGAGTTTAGGAACTACTTATCAGAGGCTGGGATTCAATCCTAATTGACTGCATCTGGCACACCCCAGCAGAAAGGTATAGCAGAGCGAAGGAATAGGACTCTTATGGAGATGGTTAGATCGATAATGAGTTATTCTGACTTGCCAGATTCGTTCTGGGGATATGCTCTAGATACGACGGTGTACATTCTGAACTTGGTACCATCTAAATCAGTGCCTTCTACTCCCACAGAGTTGTTGACTGGGTGAAAGCCTAGTCTAAGACATATTCGCATATGGGGGAGTCCAGCACATGTTCTGAAGGCAGATGCTGGTAAGTTGGAACCTCGTACAGAAGTATGCAATGTTCGTTGGCTATCCCAGGGGAACGAAGGGTGGATTATTTTATAGTCCTAGAGATCAGAGGGTGATCGTTAGCACGAACGCCAGATTTCTAGAGGAAGACTATGTGATGAGCCACAAGCCCAAGAGTAAAATTGTTCTGGAGGAGTTAAAAGGGGAAGTCACTTCTTTAGTACCGCCGGTACAAGAGGATATACCACATGTCACTGCACCGCGTGTCACAGAGGATATACAGGTGATACCTTGTCGTAGTGGGAGGGTTGTGAGACATCCGGATAGATTCATGTTCTTGGGAGAATCTTCTGATTTGGTCCCTGGCGAACATGAACCTTATCCCTGGACATATGATGAGGCAATTCAAGATAAAGATGCAGTATCTTGGCAAAGTGGAATAAATACTGAGATTGAATCTATGGATTCAAATCAAGTCTGGGAGCTAGTAGACCCACCCGATGGTATAAAAACCATTGGATGCAAGTGGATCTACAAAATAAAGAGAGGAATAGATGGGAAGGTTGAGACCTTCAAAGCGAGGCTTGTTGCGAAGGGGTATACTCAAAAAGAGGGTATCGATTATGAGGAGACCTTTTCGCCGATAGTCATGTTTAAGTCTATCCGGATTCTCTTATGCATAGCAGCTAATATGGATTATGAGGTATAGCAGATGGATGTCAAGACAGCTTTCCTTAATGGAAGTCTTGAGAAAAACATCTACATGAAGCAACCAGAGGGATTCATTGCTAAGGGCAAAGAGCATCTTGTATGTAAGCTTAATCGGTCCATTTATGGATTGAAACAAGCTTCGAGGTCTTGGAACATTCGCTTTGATGAGGTGATCTAGTCTTATGGATTTATTCAAAGTCCGGATGAGTCTTGTGTATACAAGAGATGTGACGGAAACGTACGTAGTGGTATTTCTTATACTATACATAGATGACATTTTGTTGATTGGCAACAATATCAAGGTGTTATCGGACGTAAGGGTATGGTTGTCCAAACAGTTTGATATGAAGGACTTGGGAGAGGTGAGACACATCCTTGGGATCAAGGTTATAAGGGATCGCAGGAAAAGGATGTTGTGCTTATCCCAAGCTTCATACATAGACACGATTATGGAGAGTTTTAGCATGCAGAACTCCAAGAAGGGTTTTCTACCTTTCAGGCATGGAGTTCCTTTATCTAAGGAGATGTGTCCTAGATCATCTAAGGAGATAGAGGAGATGAAGGCGGTTCCTTATGCTTCAGCAGTAGGAAGCCTCATGTATGCGATGCTCTGTACGAGACCATATATCTGCATTGTCGTGGGCATGGTCAGCAGATATCAGAGTAATCTAGGACAGGGACATTAGACTGCGATAAAGCATATATTGAAGTACCTGAGAAGGACTAGGGATTATATGCTGGTTTACCGGGCAGACCAATTACTCCCTGTGGGTTACACGGATTTCGACTTCCAATCTAATAGGGATAATAGTAAGTCTACCTCAGGTTTTGTGTTTACTTTGGGAGGTGGAGCCATTGTATGGAGGAGTGTCAAGCAGAAGTGCGTGGCAGACTCCACCATGGAAGTTGAGTATGTGGCGGCCTTTGAGGCGGCCAAAGAATTTGTATGGCTCAGAAACTTTCTGATGGACTTGGATGTGATTCCTGGTTTGCCCAGAACTATCACAATTTATTGTGATAATAGTGGTGCAGTTGCAAACTCGAAGGAACCACGAGCCCATAAGGCTAGTAAACACATAGAGCGCAAGTACCACCTGATATGAGAAATCGTAAAGAGAGGAGAAGTTGTTGTGGCCAAGATTGCATCAGAGGATAACCTAGCAGATCCTTTCACTAAGGCCCTTCCGATGAGAGCTTTTGATAGGCATGTGGAGGGAATGGGGATCAGATCTATGGCACTTTGAGGACAGCATAGTCTTTTAGTATAAGTGGGAGATTGTAGGGATGTATACAGAAAAGTCTACCTTTTGTATGAACATCTTTACATTGAAATAAGAATCACATGATCATTGTTTGCATATTTTTATGGTTATGCAATATTGTCTAATACTTTACATTGTAGATAACAAGGTGTGTGGTGTCACACAGGAGATCATGTTATCGGCCCCTTGTAAAGTATAAGTAAAGGCTCACAACCGAGATGACTTTGGACAAACCATCGGAATAGTTGTTGTGTGATTTGGTATTGGTTTGTCTTGACCATAGAATCACACTAGTGCACTTTGTGTGTATTGAGCATGACCGACTTAGAGGTGATTCGATTTTTTACTGACTACATAATCGAATCGGATCTCAGATATTATTTAGTACATGCTCTTAATCCCGATATAATAACGGGCACATATACTTAGTACTCATCTTTTTGATTTACCAATGGGCGAGATTTATAGATTAAATCGATAAGTTCGGTAAGTTGGGAGATGATATTATTTATATGGTGTGCCGTTGATTATAGGAGGAAACCGTGTCCTATATATTAGGATGATGATTTCCCCTTGAGGAGCTCATAAGGTTCATCATGTAAACCCTGCAGGTGGACTTGGTCCGACATGATGAAAAGGTTGAGTGGTACTACTCAATGAGTTAGATGTTGATTAATTAATGGTCAGTAAATTAATTAATCGACGGACATTCGAGATCTTAAACACGGGGAGAAAATGTACAAATAATATATGGAACCCATATTATCATATGGGGGTTGGTGAGGTAGATCAATGATGAACCTTTAGTGGATTGGATCATCATTAGTGGATCGGACTTTATGAGGGCTTGATCCATGGGTGGCCAAGACCCAACTCCTCCTCATGGTCCCTAATGTAGCCTATTAACACCTCATGATGCTTAGATCCAATGGATATAAACAAAACTCTAAGATCCATAGGTAGAGATTAAATCTCTAAGATCCGACGGTTGAGATTAAATCTCTAGATCCGACGGTTGAGATTAAATCCCTAGAACCAATGGATGAGATTAATTCATGACTTATCCCTAACTCTATAAAAGGAGGGCATGGGAGTTGGCATGAATATCATCAAGGAGAGCTAGGGTTTGGGCGGCAAGAAGCAATCCTAGTTGAGATAGGATTAGGTTTAGGGTTTGGAGGCTAGGGCGGCACCAAATAAGGAAGGTGATTGTTTCTTCTTCCTCCTCTTGTGGCCAACGTCCAACAGCCTTTCCATCCCTTCCCAGCCCTTGGCCGGTGCCCAAAAGCTTCCTTCTCCCTCTCCTTAGGTGGTGGAAACAAGATATAGGGCTTCCCTTGGTGTCTTGATTGTTTTCCATCACCTTCTCCACCTTCTAGTTGGCCGGCGGCAAGGAGATTGTATGCTCCTTGTTGGTTGGTTTTAGGGAGGAAAAAAAGCTTGTTTCTATTCTTCCTCTTGCTTTGGAAGAGCAAGGAAGGAATATTTGTGATCTAGGAGCTTCGACTTTTGGTAGATCGTCGCCCACACGACGTCCAAAAGGAGGAAGGTCATACATTAGAAGATCGAGAGGTATACCTATTCTACTTTCTTCTTTTGTTTGTTGCTTCTATTTGTTTTTCATTTATGAGCATGATATAAATCTGTATGTGGCTAAATAATACTTGGATCCCGAGCATAAACACAAAAACCAGCAATACGGACATTGTCTATTCCGCGGCTACTCATAGAATAGAGGATGGTCGCTTGAACAACTAGTTTGTTCAAGTGACCTCTCTAAACAAATAGCACGACGATGACTTAGGTGGTTTAGGCAATCCCTTTTGTCTAGGATTAAAAATTTTTTAATCCGGGGACATCAAAGGGATCGCCGTGGACAAGCTACCGGGGAAGCGAAGTTTCCCCTCACGGACTCGATAAGCAAAACCCATCAATTGGTATCAGAGCTTCCGGGCAAAACCTTCAATTGGTATCAGAGCTTCTGGGAAAAACCTTCAGTTTTCAAGATTTCGCGAGGATCCGGTATGATGTGTATATAAGGAAAGCTATGCCTAAACGCTAGGGAGGAGGCACGACGGCTGGGACGACACTTTGAAGCCCTAAAAAGCTTCAGGGAACTCGTAATGGGGAGGAAGAGAGCCGCTCGAGGATCAAGTTCTGCACCACAACGCCAGAGAGAAGATGCATATTGCATTGTAATTCATATTTCTTACACATTTATCATTATATTCATGAATTTCATAATGTTTTGAGATTCTCTTCTCGTATTCATGGAGTAGATTCTCCTATTCTAGGATTAGGGAGTTGTTTGTGTTGAGTAGAACATTGCTATTTCAAATATGTTTCCATTCTTGAAATCATATTTGCAGTTGAATTATTGTTTAGATCTATAGCTTTGTGTTTTGGTTTTCTATCTTCTGTGCATAGATGATACGAGGGGTGACAGTCCTTGTATCTAAGATTTAGGGGATATTAGGAGGAACCTAGAGGTTGGCCTCATTGCCTGCAACTATGGATAGAAGTATGCGATAGAATTGGTAATGTGTCTCATTTTTGGCTCGCCACAGGGATCGATTCGGCATCCTCGTACCATAGTGTATGATGTCCTTTCCATAAAACCCTAGCTAGAAAATCTAGATACATTCAATTGATAGTATGTTCTGCGACACACAAACGAAACCGAAGTTATAGAATCCCATTCAAATCCTCGTAGCAACCCTTCTCTTCTTCCGTGTGACACCGTACTGAGTTCGGACCACCAACGACCTCTCATTTGTGAACCCTAGGATTACCAATCCGAACAAAAATACATCCACTGGACAAATCGATACTCAAAATCTCAGTCCCTGTGGGATCGATATTCTTTATTACTTGACGACATCCGTGCACTTGCGAGCATTGAGCGTGAGTGCGCGCTTCGAGTCCTCGACGGTCTTCATCACGAGATTTGAGGTCGCTTTGCGTGCATCAATAAACCATAGTTAAAGTTAGGACTTGTGTTCTAGTATCAGTGTTAAGTGTGCAGACTTAACAGGAAGTCCTAGTAGGTCATGTTGACCGAATACTAGGCAGTTGACTTGATAGATCAGGAGGACCGAATACCTAGCATGAAGTCCAGATAGGTCGTGTGGACCAGACATTTGGCATGAAGACCGGTTGGGTCAGGAGACTAGACAATCGACAAAAAGTTTAGCTGGGTCAGGTAGACTGGACAAGTGGTGGAAGCCCTAGTGGGTCAGATCAGATGTCAAGAGTGGTAAGTTTGGCAGGCTGTTGGCAGGTAAGCCTTGAGTGGAGAGATAAGGCCGAGTCCTCTGTAGGGGGACAAAGCTAGGCATCGATCTGACGGAGAGTCCGTGTGGGACATAGAAGTCGAGATTGAGTAATATTACTACTGCTATCTTATTTTGTATTATCTATTTGTGCTAATCTCATTTTGTAGGGATCAGTCAACTGAATGGATTCCAGTCAACTGAAGTTCAGTCGACTCAGTTTAGTTCAATTGACTAGATGCATACTTGGCAGGACTAGCTGGTGATCAATCGAAGATCTGGCATCGCAGATATAAAGAGTTTCAGTCGACTGAGAAAGGTTCAGTGGAATAGAGAGCCAAACTTCCCGATACGGAGCCAGGTGACCTGGAGTCGACTTGTGAGGTTTTAGTCGATTGGAAGACCAAAAGTTCCATATCGATGGGCTGATATGGAGTCGACTAGAGGGCATTCTAGTCGACTAGAAAAACTTTAGAAAAGAAGTGCTCGACCTGCTCCGACAAGAACACTACCACTACGTTAAAGTGCTGCTAAAATTCATTCTCGTCCACTAGAGCTTTAACTCATCACAAAGACACACATCCGACACTCCGTACATACGTCCATATTTCAATTAGTGTCGGTATAACTTAGCTCTAATTTTTCGTTGTATTTATTTTTGCTTTGTGTACTCAATTTCAAAAGAGAAGGTAGAGTGTTACCTTTCTCTAATTATTTGTAAAAAGCAAACCCCTCCGAAGTTGAGAGTTCTCGAGTCGGAGGGTATATAGTGATTGCCCATCGAGGTGGCTCTTGGAAGAGCTATGGGCCTTGGAGTAGCAACCAAGTTAGGGTTGTGAACCAAGTAAAAGAAGTTGTCTCTATTTCATTTCATTTCCGCTGCATATTCTTTAAATATTTCAAAATAAACTTTAAATTATTAAAAGAAAATTATAACTTCCGAGATTCACCCCCTCTCTCGGAGCATCTCAATCCTACATTCCTTACCTCAGATGTAACCCTCTGCAAGGATAAAATTCAGTTATAGCAGATAAAAATGATATTACCTTTGGCTCCTTTTGTACAAGTCAGAGCAAGAATTATTACTTTCACCACCTTTTGACAAGACCTCTCCCTTACACCCAACTCTTCCGATCCATCAACATATGAGGACAACATCTTGACTTGGAGGCAAGCTGGAAAAGTAATGACGACTTGATGTGGGGCCTTGTCAGGTCAGATCGGATCCAGTACTTTTTATTTCATACATCTTCATCAGTGTCTGCACTTTGAACCCAACTCCTCCGTTCCACCACCACACGGGGATGATAGCTTGACTGGAAGGCAAGCTGAAAGAATAGTAATGATCTGATCCAGGGCTTCGCCTGGTCGGATCAGAATGGTTTTTTACTCTGCCGCTCTTCATCAGTGCATCTACCTTGAACCAAACTCCTCCGTTCTGCCACCACATGGGAATAATATCTTTCCCTGAAGGCAAGATGAAAGAATAGTGATGACTTGATCTAGGGCTTCACCTGGTCAAGTCGGAATAATTTTTTCCCCCGCCGCTCTTCATCAGTGCCTCTACCTTGAACCCAACTCCTCCATTCCACCACCACACGGGGATAATAGCTTGACTTGAAGACAAGCTAAAAGAATAGTGATGACTTGATCCAAGGCTTCACCTGGTCAAGTTGGAATAATTTTTACTCCGCTGTTCTTCATCAGGGCATCTACCTTGAACTCAACTCCTTCGTTCCTTCACCACACAAGGATAATAGCTTGGCTTGAAGGCAAGCTGAATGAATAGTGACGACTTGATCCAGGGCTTCACCTGGTCAAGTTGGAATAATTTTTTACTCCGCCACTCTTTATCAGTGCATCTACCTTTAACCCAACTCCTCCGTTTCTCCACCACATGGGGATAATAGCTTGGCTTGAAGGCAAGCTGAAAGAATAGTGACGACTTGATTCAGGGCTTCACCTGATCAAGTTAGAATAATTTTTTTCTCCGCCGCTCTTCATCAGTGCATCTACCTTGAACCCAACTCTTTCGTTCTGCCACCACACGGGGATAATAGCTTGGCTTGAAGGCAACCTAAAGAATAGTGACGACTTGATCCAGGGCATCACCTGGTCAAGTCGGAATAATTTTTTACTCCGCCGCTGTTCATCAGTGCATCTACCTTGAACCTAACTCCTCCGTTCCACCACCACACGGGGATAATAGCTTGGATTGAAGGAAAACTGAAAGAATAGTGACGACTTAATCCAAGGCTTCACTTGGTCAAGTAGGAATAATTTTTTACTCTGCCGCTCTTCATTAGTGCCCCAATCTTAAACCCAACTCCTCCATTCTGCCACCACACGAGGATAATGGCTTGACTTGAAGGCAAGCTAAAAGAATAGTGACGACTTGATCTAGGGCTTCACCTGGTCAAGTCGGAATAATTTTTTACTCCGCCGCTCTTTATCAGTGTATCTACCTTGAACCCAACTCCTCCGTTCCGCACCACATGGGGATAATATCTTGGCTTGAAGGCAAGATGAAAGAATAGTGATGACTTGATCCAGGGCTTCACCTCGTCAAGTCGGAATAATTTTTTACTCCGCCACTCTTCATCAGTGCATCTACCTTGGACCCAACTCCTCTGTTCCGTAATCGCACGGGGATAATGGCTTCAGTTATCACCGAGCTGAAAAAGTTTGATGACTTGATCTAGGGCTTTGGCCCATCATATCGAAATGAATTTTTTCCTCCGCCGTTCTTCACAAGTGTATTTACCTTAAATCCTACTCCTTCATTCCGTAATCGCATGGGAATAATGGATTCGGTTAACACCGAGCTATAAAAGTATGATGACCTGATCTAGAGCTTTACCCCCTAAGGTCGGAATGAACTTTTTTACTCCGCCGTTCTTCACAAGTGCATTTACCTTAACCCCTACTCCTTCATTCCGCAATCGCACGAGGATAATGGCTTCGGTTATCACCGAGCTGAAAAAGTGTGACAACCTGATCTAGGGTTTTGCCCCCTCAGGTCAGAATGAATTTTTTACTCTGCCGTTCTTCACAGGTATTTTTACCTTAAACCCTACTCCTCCGTTCCGCAACCGCACAGAGATAATGGCTTCGGTTAACACCAAGCCGTAAAAGTGTGACGACCTGATCTAGGGCTTTGCCCCCTCAGGTCGAAATGAATTTTTTACTCCGCCATTCTTCATAAGTGTATTTACCTTAAACCCTACTCCTCTGTTCCGCAACCGCACGAGGATAATGGCTTCAGTTAACACTAAGCAGTAAAAGTGTGACGACCTGATCTAGGGCTTTGCCCCCTCAAGTCGGAATGAATTTTTTACTCTCCTATTCTTCACAAGTGTATTTACCTTAAACCCTACTCCTCCATTTCGCAATCGCACGGGGATAATGGCTTCAGTTAACACCGAGCTATAAAAGTATGACGACCTGATCTAAGGCTTTGCCCCCTCAGGTCAGAATGAATTTTTTACTCCATCGTTCTTCACAAGTGTATTTACCTTAACCCCTACTCCTCCATTTCGCAACCGCACGGGGATAATGGCTTCGGTTAACACCGAGCCGTAAAAGCGTGACGACATGATCTAGGGCTTTATCCCATCAGGTCATAATGAATTTAGGTTTAACCTTTCGCTGAATCACGCCCCAATCTTCTTTTAAGGCCCACACCCCTTTCATCAAGCCCAACTATTTCACGTATTGCAAATACATTTCTTCCCTTTATATATGACTCCTCACCTCACTTTTTCTTCATCTTATACTCCTTCTATCTTTGGAACCTCTCCCCACTTCTTTGTATTTAGAAAGGTCTCCCTTCTCCTTCTAGCATCCTTCTCCTTTTCTCTTTCTTCGTAACGAGATGAAGGCTCTCTTTCAGCAAGAACTTTCCTAGCAATGACTCAAGGCCACGAAGAATGGGGGTCAACCGCCTACTGCACTTGCATCTCTGCCCCCTGCTCCAGCTCTTGTTGGGCCTTCTGTCATCACTTCTCTAACTACATCACCTCCTAGTTCATCAACAACTTCATGCCCTATCATTCCACCATCATCTACTACAAGCCCCCGGTCATTATCACCATCTTCCTTTTCCTCTCTCTCACTAAACCCTAGCTCCCCTTCCTCGTCGCCTTCACTTCTGCGCAACCCTAAGCCTCCTCTGCCTTTTTTGCATGTTCACACCGAAATGCGGAGAGTGGCATGCCAATGGATGCAAAGAGAAGAAACTTCTTCCCTCAATTCCTCTTTTTCCCTTACGCTTCCTATAAACATGGAGTTAACCTCGGTCACTCTCCCGTTGTCTTTGACTTCACCAATTCCACTAACACTCCTACCTTCTCCAATTCCACTAACACTCCTACCTTCTCCCCTACATACCCTAACATCAGAAGGCCTCTATCAACATCTTGGTCTAGATTTTGACTCCTGCATCCTTCCCTTAGCCAGTGAAGAGCCATCGATGATCAGGTCTCCCTCAACTGCTCGCACACCTTCAACTTCAGCTCCCACTTCGATGTCCATGTCACCTGAATTACCCAGTCTTCCTATTCTCTCTTCCCTCCCTTCTCTAGAGGGTTCCCCTTCTTCCGTCATTCAACAAGTAGTTTTGAGCATTCTTCGGCCATCCTTGAGCCTCCCCTTCTCATCTGCTACCTCCATAAGCCCCTTAGCGGTGGCTCTCTTCCCCGCAACTTCCATATCCTCCCTTTCTACGGATGTTCCTCCTCCTCCTCCACCAATGGCATAGTCTTCTGTGCCATCCCTATTTTTGCCCATTATAAGTGAACCCCTCACTTGGTTACTTCTACTTCGTCTTCTCCATCTGCCCGAGATTCATGAATCCTCAATTTGGAGGAACTCAGACCGCAGATGGAGAGTTTGCGCCAAGTCCTGGAGCTGGTAAGCTTCTATAGCTATCCTGACCCATATCTTGAATAATACTTTCCCGCTTAACTTGTTACCTTTAGGCAATGGTGAATTACTAGGAGCTGGATCGCTCCTTCTCCCACTACCAACCCCAGCTTCAACAGCAGACCCTGCAATAGTCTGTGGCCAGTACGACCTCCTGAGAAAGAGAAGAATCCCTGCTGCAAGAACTATCAATATGTCGCACCCAACTACGGGAAGCTCAACGTCAAAGACAAGAATATGTTGAGACCATCTCAACCTTCCAACGCCAACAACAGAGGGATACAGAAACTATATCAACTCTTCAACAGTAGCAACAAAGGGATGCCGAGATCATATCCACCCTCCAGTGCCAAAAGCAACGAAATGAAGAAACCATAGCCACACTTCGGCACCAGAAGTAAAAGGATGAAGAAACTATAGCCACCATCCGAACCCGATTAAGTAAGGAGATCTGCCAAAATTCAGCTCTGATATCATAAAGAGCTCGAGCTCACTCTCAAATACATAGGCAAGAAGTCTCTTTGCAGCAACTGAGGAATTAGATTGCTCGCACCAGGGCTTATACAGAGGTAGTGGAGGGGATTTCAACTTCAATGCATCAGGATGTAGTGGACCTATCTAGGGTTATGCAACAAGGTCAAACTTTCCGATCTCACAACGTGTCCACCCTGACGGATGCTATAATTCAAGTATCACAATGATACTGCCAAGCTCGTCGAGCTTTCTTGGAGCACAGAGAACGTTGTGCCAAGTTCAACCAAGATGCACACACGACTGATCAAACCCGATAGGAACGTTTGAGGTCCCGGATGCAAGCCACCTACTAGGATGGATTCAATGAGGCGGTTCGGCAATATGCTAATCAAGGATTCCCTCCAGCTCAGCAACCATCTCCTTTCTTAAACTGAGAGATTGACTTTAGACGCTATCCCCAAGAACATTTTAGGTTGTAACTTTTTTGTCTGCTTTCTTCTTGTGATAATGATGAACACTTGCTAAATGCATGCCATGATATTTAAATGACATTACTTTTTCTGAATAGATTGTCCTCAGCATTTCTCTTTGATTTCTTTTTTCCTTGGAACGAGAAACTGGTTTCCATTGACACTTGCTTTTCATAATTGTATGTAACTATTGGTTGCAATGTCATGACCTGGTATTCATGCTATATTCTTCCTTTTCAAGATTTTATAGAGAATATGTAAAACTTCTCCTCTTGACATCCTTCAGTTACATGGTATGAAAATATTTTAGGCGTACAACATTCCAGGGTCTAGGTAATTCTTTACCATCATCATCTTTTAAATAATAGGTCGACCCGATAACTTGGCGGGTAACAGTGTAAGACCCTTCCCAATTAGGGGCTAGTTTTTTGGGGTCTTCGGCAAGGTTGACCTTGCACAACACTAAATCACCCACCTGAAACCTCCTGGGCACTACTCTTTTGTTGAAGGCTTGTTGTATTCTTCGCTTGTAGGCTTCAACCCAGAATCGATCTTGCTCCCTCTTTTCTTCTAGCAGATCTAATTCAGTACTTCTCGTAACCTGGTTTTGTTCTGGTTCATAAGCTTTAACTTGGGTATTGCTTAAAATGGCTTCCACCGGAATAACTGCCTCAGTTCAATACACCAGACTAAATGGGGTTTCTCCAGTGGTTGTTTTGGGGGTGGTTCGGTAAGCCCATAGTATCCTGGGCAACTTGTCCGTCCAGTTTCCCCGTTTGGCGCCCAACTTAGTCTTCAACCCTTGAATGAGAATTCTATTAGTAACCAACTTGACTATTGGCATGAGGATGAGCCACCGAGGTGAAAACCTATTGAATGTTGAGATTTTGGCACCATTCTCTAATCTTTCGACCCTGTAATTGACATCCATTATAACTAACTAACCTTTGGGGAACTCTAAACCAACATACAATATTCTTCCACAGGAATTGTATCACTGCATTTTATGTGATTTTGGCTAAGGTTTCAGCTTACACCCATTTGGAAAAGTAATCTACCGCTACTAACAAGAACTTCTTATGTAATGGGGTGGTAGGCATTGGGCCTACTATGTCCATTCCCCATTGATCAAAGGGGCAAGAAGCATTCACAACTTTCATCAACTCAGCAGGTAGCTCTGATTGATTGCTGTGTTTCTGGCAAGCTGGACAAGTTTTCACTAGGCGTGTTGCATCTTGATGAAGAGTTGGCTAAAAGTACTCAGCCAATAGTATTTTCCTAGTTAACGCCCTTCCCCCCAAGTGATTGCTACAACATTCTTCATGTACTTCCCGGAGCACCCACTCAGTGTCTTCCTTCCCTAAGCATTTCAACAAAGGCCAACCAAAAGATGTTTTGTAAAAGTTCTATCAATAATCGTGAATCGCTTTGCCCTCTTTACCAAAACTGACATTGCTCTACCTTCGGTGGGAACCTTCCCGTGATGCAAATATGCTCTAATATCAGTTCTCCAGTCGAAGGCACCATCACCCCCTGGCACCGCGTCTTCCACATTACACATAGCCAAAGAATTAGGAACTTGCACATAAACAGAGTCCTGCTACCTCACCCCTTCTAGGACACTAGCCAACCGGGCCAACTCATCTTCTTTTTGATTATCTTCCTTTAGAATCTGCTACAGAATTACCTCTTGGAAATGAGCTTTCCCTTTTTCAAAAGCCACCAAATATTTCTGCAACCTTTCTTCCCTGACGGTGAAAACATATGTGAGCTGTAACACAGCCAACTGGGAATTTGAATGAATAGCAATTGAAGTGGCTCCTACTCCCTGAGCCACTTGTAACCCTTCCAAGATGGCTTCATATTCTGCCTCATTGTTGGATGCTCTATATCTGAGACAAATAGCTATACGAGTTTCCTCTCCTTCTGAAGATATGAGCACCACTCCTACCCCGCTCCCTGCAGTTCTGAAGGATCCATCCACAACAGCGCTCCAGGCTTTCTTTTCTTCTTCCTATTTGGGCGAGCCATTCTCCAAGCCTACCGGCACCTCAGCTAGGAAATCGACCAATGACTGAGCCTTGATAGCAGTTCAAGGATGGTAATGGATGTCATATTCACTTAGTTCCATCGCCCATTTAGCTAACCTTCCTGAAAAATTAGGTTTGGTAACCACCCGGACTAACTCACTGTTAGTTAGCACATTTACTAGATGGGCTAGGAAATAAGGCCTCAACTTGCAAGCTATTAAGATTAAGATATATGCCAACTTTTCTAACTTAGTGTACTACAATTCAGCTCCCTTCAATATGTGACTGGTATAATATATGAGCTGGTATTGAGAATCGCCATGCTTTAGTAGTACTGAACTAACTACTCCTTCTGAGATAGCTAAATACATCCACAGTGGTTCCCTGGAAACAGGTTTGACCAACAAAGGGAGTTTAGCTAAATAATTCTTTAATTCCTAGAAAGCCTTCTCACACTGCTCATCCCATTGAAACTGAGTAGCCTTACGTAGAATCCGAAAGAAGGGTAACCCCTTGTCTGCTGATCTAGCTATAAAGCGAGATAAAGAGACTATCCTTTCCACCAATTTTTGGATTTCCCGTAGATTAGTGGGTGACTTCATGTTACATAATGTCTGCACTTTCTCTGGATTGGCCTGCAATCCCTTCTCTATCACATTATAACCCAAAAATTTTCCACTCTTCACCCCGAACAAGCACTTTTTTAGATTCAATTTCATGTTGTACCATCTAAGGGTGGCAAAAGTCTCCTCCAGGTCCACCACTAAATCTTGAGTAGTTTTTGATTTGACGAGAATATCATCAACATATACTTCCACATTCTTGCCTTTTTGTTCCGCAAAAATCTTGTCCATAGCCTCTGATAAGTAGCTCCTGCATTCTTTAGCCCAAATGGCATTACCACATAAGCATACAACCCTCCTGCTATCACAAAGCTAACCCGCTTCTGATCATCCTTTACCAAGGGAATTTGATGATACCTTTGGTAAGCATCCATAAGGGATACCACTTCGTATCCCACTATGGAGTCAACTAATTGATCAATACGAGGCAAGGGATAGCAGTCTTTAAGACATGCTTTATTCAAATCACAGAAATTGATACACATCCTCCACTGCCCAGAAGGCTTTGGGACCAAAACTACATTAGAAACCCACTCAGAGAATTGAATCTCTCGGATATGACCAGCTCACCGTAGTTTATCCACCTCTTCAACAATGGCCTTGTCCTTTTCTGGCCCGAAGTGATGCCTCTTCTATTGAATAGGTCGGACTCCATGGATGATGTTGAGATGATGTTTGGCCACCAGAGTATCAATCCCTGTGAGGTCATGCACATCTTTGGTAAAGATGTCTTCATTCCTCCCCAAGTAGGAAACGAGCTCTTCCTTCACTTCCAGCTTCTGAGGGACCTGAGTGACGTTCTCGAGAGCCATTTCTACATACTCACCCTCCTCCATCTTCTCAGCCTTGGGAGGGGACTCTTCTGTTAGTGCATATAAGATCCACATATCTCCACAATGGTATGATATTGTCCACTTTGGGCCCAAGCCCTCATGGTTTTGTTTTTGGGCTTTACCCAAAAGGCCTCATGCCAATGGAGATATCTTTTTTTCTTATAAGCACATGATCTTTTCCATGTCTTACCAATGTGGGACTTTGATTGTATTCCCCATACTCCCAACAATCCCCCCCTCAAACGAAGGACCACATTGGGCCCCCCCTCAAGCCTATCCCTCCTCGAAGGATTTTCTCTGCTTGATGTCCGATCTTCAACCCACCAGGACTTCCTGCCAGTTGTTCGGTCCCCCCGACCCAACTAGACTTCCTTCCTAATGTCTGGTTCTCTTGATCCGGACGTGGGAGCTCAACTTCCTTCGTTCGAGGTTCATGGCTTGACATGGACCATGGCTCTGATACCAATTGTTAGTGCTTATAAGCTCCACATATCTCCACAATGGCATGATATTGTCCACTTTGGGTCTAAGCCCTCATGGTTTTATTTTTGGGCTTTACCCAAAAGGCCTCATACCAATGGAGATATCTTTTTTTCTTATAAGCACATGATCTTTTCCATGTCTTACCAATGTGGGACTTTGATTGTATTCCCCATACTCCCAACATCTTCCAGCACATACACTCCTGAAGCAGCAACAACCTTCCCTTTAGGGTCATCCACCCTAGCTTTCTTCTAGTCATCCCTCACCATCTTAACGTAACAGCTCCGAGCTACTTTTTGCTCCCCTCGTGCTTCTCCAATAAGTTAACCGACTAGGAATTTCACCTTTTGATGGTAGGGGGAGGCCACCGCCTGAAAAATTGATAGAAAAGGATGACCCAAAATAACATTATAAGTCGAAGGAGCATCCACTATGAGGAAAGGAATAATATAAGTCTTCTGACTGAGCTTTGTGCCCAAAGTAAGAGGCAAGGAGATTTGCCCAATGGGATGCACCATGTGCCCAACAAAACCAAATAGAGGAGTTGCCATGTCCTCTAATTGCACATTTCCCAGCTTCATCTGTCCGAATGCCTCCTAGAAAAGGATGTTGACAGAACTTCCCGAGTCAACCAGGACTCAGGCTACCTCATAGTTTTCCAAAGAGATCCTGATAATCAAAGTGTCGGTGTGAGGTAGGAGGACGCCCCGCAGATCCTCAGGTACAAAAGATATTTGTGGTGCATTCTGAATGACCCGATCTTCTCCAATAGCCAAACTCTCCATGAGGCGGGCGTATGATTTTCGGGCTCTGTTAGAACCCCCATCAATGGGTCTTCTTGTAATAACATGGATGACTCCGCGAGTGGGGATGTCACCTGGGGCAGCCAATGCGCCCTCATCCACTGACCCTTCTTGTGAAGTACCTTTGTGGTTGGATGGTCACGGGTCGGGTGGGATGAGGGCCTGAGGCATTCTGTTGTAGGGTCCTAGACGAATAATATTTGGCCGACGACCTCTTCTTGCTGGATTCCCCATTTGTAGCTGCAGGTGGGGTTACTTGGCTCTGATGCACTCCAGCTCACTCTGCATCTTGAAACAGCGATCACTAGTGTGACCATACTCCATGTGGTATTGATAGAATAAAGGGGTTGGTGGATTACGTGGATCCCCCTGTATACTGTTGGTCGCTGAAGAATGTCCTGCTGGTCGTATGCCTCCATTTCCCGCTCTTTCCATGTACGTGAAGGGGGCATAGCTTCAGTGGCCATAATCCACAAGGGAGGGGCAGGACGAATCCCCGACATCAGTGGTCGCGCCCGAGGCACTTCAAGCAAGAAAGGCCTGACGTATTCTCTCCTGAGAGGTCCCCGGGGGATTGGAGGGGGGTTTCTTTCTGCAGGGGCAGAAAAAGGCTTCTTCTATGCTCTTCTTACTTGATGCACGCGAATGTGATCCTCAAATCTATGATGAGAATCGTCAAGGACTCGAAGCGCACGCTCACACTCAACACTCGCAAGTGCACGGATGTTGTCAAATAATAAAGATTATCGATCCCATAGGGACTGAGATTCAAGTACTGTTTGTCCAATGGATCTCATTGTTCGGAGCAAATGTCCTAAATACGAGGGTTGCGAGGTCGACGACAATCCTAACTCAAGTACGGTGTCACTCGGAGAAAGGGAAGGTTGGTACAAAGTTTTTAAAAGCATTCTAGGAATTCAGTTTCACTTGTGCGTCGTGGAACATACAATCAATTAAATGTTGTCTAGATCGCTAATTGTGATCTTGCAGGAGGAACATCATACACTTTCTTGATGAGCTTTTGTTTCTATCGAGAACTACCTATTCCTAACTAAGTTGACCTTTCGGATCATCAAAGCTCAAGGGGTTGATACCGTTGGGAGCCCCCTGTCACTAAGGTCACTCAACCCTTCTAGAGTTAATTTCTCCTACTTTGTTTGCCCTTGTTGTTAAGATAGGTTAGATGGTACGAGGATGTCCTAATACTCCCTATAAAGAGTCGGAATGTGTCTCGTTTCCTACTCCATCACATTCTTCTATCAACGGTTATCGGAGGGAGGATGACCGCAATGTTCCTCCTTAATTCTCCTAGATTTTTGATACAAAGGTTGTCACCCTCTGTATCGACTATGCACAATAGATAGAGAAACAAAACAAAATTATCATCAATCCAAACAACTCCAATTGCAAATATAAATTCAAAATAGAATATATATTCTGACTAGCATATTCTACGTACACAAGCTACTCCCTAATCCTAGAATCAAAAGATCTACTCCATAGACGATAGAGAAGAGACACAAGGCATCATAGAATAAATCATTACAATGTAAAAAAATCTAAGAATGAAATTACATTGCTTTTGGTCATTCTATATGGCATTGGAGCACAGAATTTTATACTCAAGCTGCTTCCTTCCTCCCCGTTGTGAATCTCCGGTGCTTTTTAGGGCACCTTCTTGCAGACCCAATCGTCGTGCCTCCCCCTAGGGTTTGGGGCTCGAGGGCAACTCCCCCCACGATCCCCAGCCTCTTAGATAAGTTTCCTATATATAGAGGCGGCTCTGACTTTACATAAATGCTTGGAAAAAATCCTATTTCATCAAATTTGTGATGCTACTACATGACCATTTTCAAGGCTGGAAATGACTGAAATCTGGACTGAAAATCATGCTAGAAAAAATACATGATCATGTGGATTTCACATGGCTGATCATGTGGATTTCACATGGCTGACCGTGTGGATTTTTGGAGCATCCGTTTTGATCCGTTTTGCTTCGGAAACATACCCATGTCTTGGGACATGGCCAGTACGTGTTCCTTGAGATCTGTGCTTCACAAATTGCTCCAATTTTGCTCCAAAAACGACGCTCTGCACATAAAAATAACAAAAGCATATCTATGAACTAGAAAATAGGAAATGAATGGAAAACAAGGAAGAATATGCATGAAACAAGTATAAAATGCAATGAGATGTGTACTAAAACTACTCCTAAAATCCTATGTATTTTGCTCGCATCAATTCCCCCAGACTTAGATCTTTGCTTGTCCCCAAGCAAACCTCAGTGTCATAAAATTTTAAAGTATTGTTTCATACTTAGCATGCTAACTAAAGTTATCAAGTGGTATTTTCAATCAAAGCAAATAGATATGTTCTAAAAGTTCACTAAGTTAGCTTTTCATGCATGTATTGAGAGAATTTTCCTAAAGGATACTCATTCCACAGTGAGTTAAGTCGTCATCCTATATCTTTCCTAAGGCCTCCGACTTTTAGGCACTTACATGCCCTAAGCGAGGGTCCTTCCTTAGAATTAGCATAAAGTCTCAAAGGCATGCTCGGTATTGAAAGAAATTAGTAGGTATTTCCCCAGTAACCTAACTCGATCTTAAAGGGGAACCTAACCATTTCCACCCACAACTGTTGTTTTACTCTTTCTCTCTCTCTCTCTCTCTCTCTCTCTCTCTCTCTCTCTCTTTTCTTCCTTTTATTTTTTTATTTTTATTTTTTAAGGAACTTTGTTCCTCTCTAACTCACTGGTATTTTGATTTTTTCAAATGGACTTACATAATCCGAATATCTCCAGTAACTAAAATGTTAAATCTAGAGTCACCTATGGATTCCAAAGTACTAGACTACTGGGATGAATCATAACTATGTATGTAATAGATTTTCCCTTTCAGAATATTTGTCAAGTGTAAATGAAAGATAAAAGCTAACTAGTGCAAGTCTAGAACATTCATTAAAGCAACTAAAATAAAATACCAAAAGATAAATGAAGTTAAGCTATTTATGGGAGTAATTCGTGAAGAGATTCTAAAAATATTATTAAGGTAGCTTAAAGATGGCAAAAACCAAGTGCTGAAAGGAAACTAAACACTCCATACATGGACAAATGAATGTAAACTAAAACTAAACCTAAATGTCAAGAAAGAAACTACTGCATGGAAGAAAGACATATCAAAATTCAAGGCCTTCCCCAAATTTAACCGTAACAGTACCTCTAATATGGAGGTCGAGGTGAGAAGTCTAGTAGTCTCGGCATGTCGGGCTCCTGCAAAAATCTGGTGCTCAACCACTGATGCCACATGTACATGTGATCGATCAACTGAGGCCCAGTGGATCAGGTGCTCTGCTCCTCCTCCTCACTGTCCCATTTGTGCACGCATGACACATCTTGTTGTCGAACCTCCTACGATAGGCAACCTCCTCCTGGCGATGGGAAGCCTCCTCCTAAAACTAATCATGGGTCTAGCCGTAGAACTCCTCGGCTTGCTAGAAATGCTCTCGAAGGTCCTAAAACTTTGCCTATGTATAGGTCATATACTCCTCCCACCACTGCCCCTATGTCTGCTGCTTGGCGTGAATGTCGTTGAGGCACGATTGGATCTCGAAAAAATCATAGGCTGATGTACCTGCATCCTTCTCAAAGGTAGAAAAAGAAGGTGGTGCAGGTGTAGGTTTGTGGCGTGGACTAGGTGGGCTCTTATTGGGCACTTGAAACAAGTTTTGGATTTGGCACAACCATGGGAAATTCACATGGCCGACCGTGTGCGACTCTGGATTTCTCCTGGAGTGTAACACGGTCCGAGCCTTTCCACACACCCTGCTGTGTGCTCTTCTTCCCATGGGGCACGAGCGTGTGGAATTCACATGGCTTCCTGTGTGGAATCCACACGGCTGCCCATGTGGAATCCACACGCCCGCCCATGCTTCTTTCTGAGGGTTAAAAAAAGGTCTCTCTTTTCTAACTAGCAAGTTCATTCTGACCCTAAACTATTTGCAAAGATGCTAATGGAAAAAAAAATAAAGTCTAAACTATACACTTGAATGCAAAAGGATTAAAAACAGGTAAAATTAAACTTAGGTTGTCTCCCAAGAAGTGCTTATTTAAGGTCTTTAGCTCGATCATACCCCTATGTTTTAGCTTGGTTCCAATGGCCAAAGGAGATCTTTCTACCTCCCCTTCTTGATGCGTTTGAATCTTGCTCGTGGTGGAGCAAGATATTTGCTCACTTTATGCCTCCTGCCTTATGGTCTCTCATCACCATATCTCTTAAATTTGGCTCGTGGAGGGGCAAGATACTTGCTCTCTTTATGCCTCTTACCTTGTGATCCTCCATCACCATATCTGTTGAATCTTGCTCATGGAGGGATAAGATATTTATTAGCTGCCTTCCTTGGTTCAAGATTGAACATGCTTATCTTCAAAAAATTATCAGGAGTTTGATCATAATATTCCATTTTGTCCAAATGTTATAAATAACGTAACTCACCACTTACTTCCTCACCAAAATATTGATCAGTAGATTCTATTATGTAAAATGAAATTTTATCATTACCAATGTAACACCCATAAAATTCTAAACTGTTTAAAGTAATTATATGGATAATAATGTCCATAAAAGGTTTAAAATAAAATAAAATAAAATATGGATAGCTAGGATTTGAACCATGAACCTCCTAATTGTGAGATAGCCTAGATCCCGCTAGACCATAGGATAATTCTTGGCTAGAATAGATAAGGAATATACAAAAAAAGATATATGAGAAGATGAGAGGGTGAAGAGTTGTTTCATCTCCCCATGAGAAGATGAAAAGTTTATTTTTCTCACCTCCTAAGCCATTAACGTGGAGATTAAAGGGAGAAGGAAAGCGAAACCACTTCACATTCCTTCTTCATTCTCCTTCTTCCTCATCCTTGGCCGAAATTCCTCATTCTCCTTCCTCCCTTTTTCATCCCAAGCTCTAGGGCTTCTTGTGTAGGGATTCTCAAGAGGGGTTTTCCAAGAGGAGTTCCTCACAAGTCTTAATATTGCTAGAAGATCCAACTCCACCGAAATTTTCCCTCCTCCTTCCTCCTTCACTGAGACCCTAATGCCCTTGTTTTGGTGTTCTCAAGGGGGTTTCAAGGGAATACAAAGGCTTAGTATATGCTAGAAGACCACTCCTAAGGCTAAGGATCAAGGGAAGGTCTTTATCTCACAAAAACCCTAACGGTATATTAGTACGATAGTGAGAGGATTTAAGTATCTCTCACCTGCAGTATAAGTAGTTCTTCGATTATTTTAAATAACTTCTTTTCCTATGTTTTGATAGATTATATGTTTGGATCCAATGATATATGTGTGTGTTCAGATTTATAGTCGAGGTATAGGTCTTTTTAAGCAAGATCTAAGATCACCAAGATGTTATTTCTCACCTATAGCATATGTAACTCTTTGATTTGGCCATCTAGGTTCTATTATCATGTTTTATTTGGATTTATATGTTCTGTCCAGATTATGTTTGTTTGGACTTTTAGGTATTTTAAGTATATTTCATTGGAAGCAAGATGTAAATATAACAAAATGCTTCCCCTACGAGTTTTAGGGACAAAGAGCATGATCGAATGTCTTGAAAGGCTTTCTATATGGGTTTCTGAGTATGATCATGTAAAATACTTGTTAAATGACAAAATAAATATGTTTTTATCAGATTATATGGGTGTGTTTAGACTTATAGGTAAGGTATATTTTGTTTTAAGCAAGACATAAGATCACTAGGATGCTATCTCTCACATATAGCATAAGTAACTCTTTGGTTTGCGCATGTAGCTTCTAGTATCTTGTTTTTATTTAGATTTATAGGTTCTGTCCAGATTATGTTGGTTGGATTTTTAGGTATTTTAGGTATATTTCTTGTGCAGCAAGATGTAGAGATTTCAAAGAGGCTTCCCCTACGAGTTTTGGGGACAAAGAGCATGATTAAATGTCTTGAAAGGCTCCCTATATGAGTTTTGGGAGTATGAGCATGTTACATGTTGGTTAAATGACAAAATCAATAGGTCATATATATTTATAGGTATATTTCATGTTGAAGCAAGACATAAGATCGCAAAGATGCTTCCCCTATAAGTTTTGGGGAGAAAGAGCATGATCGCATGTCTTGAAAGGCTTCCTATATGAGTTTTGGAAGTATGATCATGTTAAATGTTTGATAAATGACCAAGATCAGTAAGTCATATATAAGGGAAATATTTCACTTTGAATATTTCATTGGAAGCAAGATGTAAAGATCACAAGATGCTTCCCCTACGAGTTTTGGGGACAAAGAGCATGATCAAATGTCTTGAAAGGCTTCCTATATGGGTTTTTTATTATGATCATGTAAAATACTCGTCAAATGACAAAAATAAGTAAGACATATATAAAGGAAGTATTTTACTTTGAAGTGGCATGTACAGGGCTCTTAGATCGCCCACGGGCCTTAGACCTCCCTTGAAAGTTCCACGGCCCCTAGACCGCCCTTGAAAGTTGCCCTAATAAGTTCGGTGGCTAGCTACTCCAAGTTCTCTTAGGGTTACGCATAAATTGGTACAATGCCAGGCTACCCAAACAAGGATGTTTACTGATTTTAAAGTATAAATGTATATATGGTTTCGAAAGTTAACCAAAGCACAATGTTTACAAGTTTAAGTATAGTATGACTCATGTATATGTTTCTACAAGCGAAGAAAATTTCAAGCATGTATTGCAAGTTGCGTAAGTTAGTTCATGCATTTCAAGTTGAGCCATTGTGTTATGTACAAGTGTCTCTATATGTCTGATATAGAAAGTTCATGCTTGTCAAGTGGAACCATTGTATTATGTGCAAGTATTTCCAAATGTTAAATGCAGAATTTTCTTAAATGCAAGTATGAGTATGTGTTGCATGCAAGTATTCTAATAGCATGTTTTCTCCTAATGCGATGTTTTGTGAGAATAGGATATACTTACTAAGCATCATTGCTTATAGTTGCATTCCTTATTCTACAAATAAGGGTAAAGCAAAATTTGAGTAAGAGGGGGGCAGCGGATGAAGTGCTTGGTGTATGTGGCGACGGAACAGTGGATTATGATCCTGGACTTTCTAATATTCTATTATGTTAAGACCTTCGAACTTGTTCGTGTGGTAGTGTTCATGTTATATGTTTGATCATGTTGTGTCTAAGAATGTTGAACTTGCTAGTATTATGCTATGCTAAGAACTTTGAACTATGTGCTAGTCTTCATGTTAGGTTCTAGGGTTGATATTATGTATTGTTGATTACGTTGATGTTCATGTCAAAGATGCATATATCACTATCACCATGCATGAGGTTGAGTTACTTAAGAATGTTTTATATTAGAACCATAGTGAAGGTGCATGCTTAGATAGGTTAAGAACTTGTGTAATATCCCAGTGTCAACATGTCAATGTAGTTGGGTTCGTTATTTAGCTTCTGTTGTTAAAAGTTAAGAGTTTGAATTATGATACTCGTTTAGAAACCAGCTTTAGATCTTGGTACGAGTTGTTGATACTCTTCAATTTAAATCAGGTATTAGTTAACTTACAAATAGTGTATGTGAGTTTATGGAATGATTGAGTCATGATATACCTGATCAATACAAGAGTAAGATAAAGTATGACAGTAACACCTCCTTTACTAGTGTAAGGATAGGGGGGGAGTGTTACAGTATGGTATCAGAGCGAGTTTCACCCTTCCACCACACGCACATCGAGCATCAATACTGCCGCTTCCAAGTAAGAAAGTACATATATGTTTTACTTTCTTCTATGCTTAGTAAAGAATGTTTTTTTTTGTTAAACATGCTTACATATGTAGGTGAGGATGATAGAAAGTAAGTAATAGTTGTAGTCTTATATTTGTCTTACTTTATGAAGAAAAATGGCTTGAACATGGACCATAGTGGTAGTCTTATATTGGTCTTACTTTATGAAGAAGAAGTAAGACCAATAGTTACGTGTCGCACCAGTCCGAATTTCAGGAAGAGAACTTTATAGTGATATGATAATACTGGACATGCATGATTATGATATCATCTTGGGAATGGACTTTCTGATCAAGTACGGTGCTTCCATTGAGTGTCGTATACAAAGAGTCATATTCTAACCTGAGGCAGAGCCTAAGTTTGAATTTATAGGAGAACCAAAGAAAAGAACTAAGAAGTTCTTATCTGCCATAAAGCTTAAAATATGTTAGTCAGTTGATGCGCTGGGTATCTAGCACATGTAGTGGATACAAAGCAAGAAGGAGGCCAAAGAGCTCGAAGAAGTCCGAGTTGTATGTGACTACCCAGAAGTATTCCCTGACGAGTTGCCAAGGTTGGCTCCTAAAAGAGAAATCGAATTTGAGATTGAACTTATTCCTGGTACCAAACCAATCTCAAAAGCACCCTATCGTATGGCCCCGACAGAATTGAAAGAGCTTCAGGAACAATTATAGGAGTTACTCGACAAGGGATTCATTCGCCCTAGTCACTCACCGTGGGGAGCTCCAGTATTGTTCATGAAGAAGGAAGATGGGTCTATGAGAATGTGCATAGATTATCGAGCACTGAATAAGAGGACAATCAAAAACAGATATCCCTTGCCAAGGATTGATGATCTGTTGGATCAATTGAGGGGAGCCACAATTTTCTCCAAGATTGACTTGCGGTCCGATTATCATCAAGTAAAAGTTAAAGAGGATGATGTACTGAAAATAGCTTTCCGAATGAGGTATGGACACTATGAGCTCGTAGTCATGCCCTTTGGAGTGACAAATGCTCCAGCAACCTTTATAGAACTAATGAATCGAGTATTTAAGTCATTCCTTGACAAGGTTGTGATCATCTTCATTGACGATATCCTTATTTACTCGAGAACTCAATAAGAAGATGCTGAACACTTGAATACAGTATTATAGACCCTTCTTCAGCAGAGACAATTGTATGCAAAGTTCTCTAAGTGTGAATTTTGGCTCGATCGAGTATCTTTCTTGGGTCACATTATTTCAAAAGATGGGGTTATGGTAGATCTGACAAAGATAAAAGCTGTTAGTAACTGGAGTCGACTAAAGAATGCCAGTGAAATCAGATGTTTCCTTGGATTAGCAGGGTACTATAGAAAATTGGTAGAAGACTTCTCAAGGATAGCTTCACCATTGACGGTTCTTACCAGAAAGAACCGAAAGTTTGAATGGACCAAGATTGTGAGAAAAGTTCCTTGAACTAAAGAGGAGATTAACAAGTGCTCCAGAAAGTAATGAAATCTTTGATATGTATAGTGATGCATCCAAAATGGGACTCGAAGTTGTGCTTATGCAGAATGGTAAAGTCATTGCCTATGCATCTAGACAACTCAAGGATTATGAAAAGAATTATCCCACTCATGACCTTGAGTTGGCAGCAGTAGTCTTTGCTCTCAAAATTTGGAGATGTTGAACTTTGGGGTTGAGATTTTTCTGGATAGCTTTTTACCTTGACAATAGCACCAATACTATTTGATGATATACTAACAAAGCAAGACGAAGATCCAAGCATCCAAAGGATCAAGAAAGAGATCCAAGAAGGAAAGGATGATGGATTTCGGGTCTCTAACAGTGGGGGACTATATCTTGGTGAACACTTATGTATTCCCAATGATCCAGAATTGAAAAAGAAAATTTTAGAAGAAGCTCATGGGACCCCATATTCAATGCATCCTGGATCTACCAAGATGTATCAAGATTTGATAGAAAAGTTCTGGTGGTTTGGTATAAAAAGGGATGCGGCTAAATATGACGCATTTGTTTGACGTGTCAAAGAGTCAAAGAAGAACATTAGAGAGACCTGGAGGAGTTCTATAGCCTATTCAAATCCCAGAATGGAAGTGGGAAGACATAGCTATGAATTTCATAGTAGGACTACCCAAAACAACTAATGGTTATGATGCTATTTGGGTGATTGTTGATAGATTGACAAAATATGCTCATTTTCTGGCAATCAAAATATCGTACTCAATGGATCAACTAGCTTAGTTGTATGTTAAGGAGGTGATCAAATTGCATGGAGTTCCTAAGACCATCATTTCTAATAGGGATAGTCGATTTACTTCACACTTTTGGGAGTGTGATCAGAAGGTCCTTGGCACTAAGTTACAATTCAGCACAACATTTCATCCTCAAACAAATGGGCAAAATGAATGAGTAAATCAAATTCTAAAGGATATGCTACGAGCTTGTGCCTTAGATTTTAAAGGAAGCTAGTGCAAATACCTATGTTTGGCAGAGTTTGCTTACAATAACAGCTACCAAGCTACAATTGGAATGGCACCCTACGAAGCTTTATATGGAAGAAAGTGTAGGTCTCCTATTTGTTGGTATGAAGGTGGTGAGAAGAAAGAATGTGACTTAAGACAGATGTTATAGATGACACAACCAAAGCTATAAAGAGCATCCGCCAAAGAATAGAGACTGCTCAGAGTCGGTAGAAAAGTTATGCCGATATACGACGTAGACCGCTTGAATTCGCAGTTGGGGATTTTGTATTTCTTAAAGTAGCTCCTATGAAAAGGGTGATGAGATTTGGGAAGAAAGACAAGATGATTCCAAGTTATGTAGGACCTTACCGGATCACAAAAAGAGTTGGCAAAGTAGCTTGAGTTAGAGCTACCTCAAGAAATGTTAGCAATTCACAACGTGTTTCATGTCTCAATGCTGAAAAAGTACGTTCCTGATGCAGACCATGTGATTGAACCATAGACGGTACAAGGGAGATTTGAGTTATGAAAGTTGACCTATTCAAATAATACATCGAGAAATCAAGAAATTGAGAAACAAAGAAGTACCCTTAGTGAAAGTCATATGGCAAAATCAAAAGTTTGAAGAAGCAACTTGGGAACGCGAGGATGACATGAAACAAAAGTATCCAGAGTTGTTCTAAGTTTCGAGGATGAAACTTTTATAAGGTATGAAGGATTGTAACACCCATAAAATTCTAAACTATTTAAAGTAGTTATATGGATAATAACGTCCATAAAAGGTTTAAAATAAAATAAAATAAAAGATGGTTATAGCTAGGATTTGAACCATGAACCTCCTAATTGTGAGATAGCCTTGATACCACTAGACCATAGGATAATTCTTGGCTAGAATAGATAAGGAATATACAAAAAAGATATATGAGAAGATGAGAGGGTGAAGAGTTGTTTCATCTCCCCATGAGAAGATGAAAAGTTTATTTTTCTCACCTCCCTAACCATTAACGTGGAGATTAAAGGGAGAAGGAAAGCAAAACCACTTCACATTCCTTCTTCATTCTCCTTCTTCCTCATCCTTGGACGAAATTCCTCATTCTCCTTCCTCCCTTTTTCATCCCAAGCTCTAGGGATTCTTGTGTAGGGATTCTCAAGAGGGGTTTTCCAAGAGGAGTTCCTCACAAGTCTTAATATTGCTAGAAGATCCAACTCCACCGAAATTTTCCCTCCTCCTTCCTCCTACACCGAGACCCTAATGCCCTTGTTTTGGTGTTCTCAAGGGGGTTTCAAGGGGATACAAAGGATTAGTATATGCTAGAGGACCACTTCTAAGGCTAAGGAACAAGGGAAGGTCTTCATCTCACAAAAACCCTAGCGGTATACTTGTATGATAGCGAGAGGATGTAAGTATCTCTCACCTGCAGTATAAGTAGTTCTTCGATTATTTTATAAAACTTCTTTTCCTATGTTTTGATAGATTATATGTTTGGATCAGATGATATATGTGTGTGTTCAGATTTATAGTCGAGGTATAGGTCTTTTTAAGCAAGATCTAAGATCACCAAGATGTTATTTCTCACCTATAGCATAAGTAACTCTTTGATTTGCCCATCTAGGTTCTATTATCATGTTTTATTTGGATTTATATGTTCTGTCCAGATTATGTTTGTTGTACTTTTAGGTATTTTAAGTATATTTCATTGGAAACAAGATGTAAAGATCACAAGATGCTTCACCTACGAGTTTTGGGGACAAAGAGCATGATCGAATGTCTTGAAAGGCTTCCTATATGGGTTTTTGAGTATGATCATGTAAAATACTGGTTAAATGACAAAAAAATATGTTTTGATCAGATTATATGGGTGTGTTTAGACTTATAGGTAAGGTATATTTTGTTTTAAGCAAGACATAAGATCACTAGGATGCTATCTCTCACCTATTGCATAAGTAACTCTTTGATTTGCACATCTAGCTTCTAGTATCATGTTTTTATTTAGATTTATAGATTCTGTCCAGATTGTGTTGTTTGGATTTTTAGGTATTTTAGGTATATTAATCGTGCGGCAAGATGTAGATATTTCAAAGAGGCTTCCCCTATGAGTTTTGGGGACAAAGAGCATGATTAAATGTCTTGAAAGGCTCCCTATATGAGTTTTGGGAGTATGAGCATGTTACATGTTGGTTAAATGACAAAATCAGTAGGTAATATATATTTATAGGTATATTTCATGTTGAAGCAAGACATAAGATCGCAAAGATGCTTCCCCTATAAGTTTTGGGGACAAAGAGCATGATCGCATGTCTTGAAAGGCTTCCTATATTAGTTTTGAGAGTATGATCATGTTAAATGATTGATAAATGACCAAGATCAGTAAGTCATATATAAGGGAAATATTTCACTTTGAATATTTCATTGGAAGCAAGATGTAAAGATCACAAGATGCTTCCCCTACGAGTTTTGGGGACAAAGAGCATGATCAAATATCTTGAAAGGCTTCCTATATGGGTTTCTGATTATGATCATGTAAAATACTCGTTAAATGGCAAAAATAAGTAAGTCATATATAAAAAAAGTATTTTACTTTGAAGTGGCATGTACCGTTCTCTTAGATCGACCACGGGCCCTAGACCGCTCTTGAAAGTTCCACGAGCCTCTAGACCACCCTTGAAAGTTGCCCTAATAAGTTTGGTGGCTAGCTACCCCGAGTTCTCTTAGGGTTGCGTGCAAATTGGTACAATGTCAGGCTGCCCAAACAAGGATGTTTACTGATTTTAAAGTATAAATGTATATATGGTTTCGAAAGTTAACCAAAGCACAATGTTTACAAGTTTAAGTATAGTATGACTCATGTATATGTTTCTACAAGCGAAGCATATTTCAAGCATGTATTGCATGTTGCGTATGTTTAGTTCATGCATTTCAAGTTGAGCCATTGTGTTATGTACAAGTGCCTCTATATGTTTGATATAGAAAGTTCATGCTTGTCAAGTGGAACCATTGTATTATGTGAAAGTATTTCCAAATGTTAAATGCAAGTATGAGCAAGTGTTGTATGCAAGTATTCTAATAGCATATTTTCTCCTAATGCGATGTTTTGTGAGAATAGGATATACTTACTAAGCATCATTGCTTATAGTTGCATTCCTTATACTACAGATAAGGGTAAAGCAAAGTTTGAGTAAGAGGGGGGGGCAGCGGATGAAGTGCTTAGTGTGTGTGACGGAGGAACCGTGGATTATGATCCTGTACTTGCTAGTATTCTATTATTTTAAGACCTTCGAACTTGTTCGTGTGGTAGTGTTCATGTTATATGTTTGATCATGTTGTGTCTAAGAATGTTGAACTTGCTAGTATTATGCTATGCTAAGAACTTTGAACTATGTGCTAGTCTTCATGTTAGGTGCTAGGGTTGATATTATGTATTATTTATTACGTTGATGTTCTTGTCAAAGATGCATATATCACTATCACCATGCATGAAGTTGAGTTACTTAAGAATGTTTTATATTAGAACCCTAAAACTTGTGTAATATCCTAGTGTCAACATGTCAATGTAGTTGGGTTCGTTATTTAGCTTTCGCTGTTAAAAGTTAAGAATTTGAATTATCATACTCATTTAGAAACCAGGTTTAGATCTTGGTACAAGTTGTTGATACTCTTCGATTTAAATAACGTATTAGTTAACTTACAAATAGTGTATGTGAGTTTATTGAATGATTGAGTCATGCTATACCTGATCAATACAAGAGTAAGATAAAGTATGGCAGTAACACCTCCTTTACTAGTGTAAGAATTGTGGGAGTTACAACCAATCACTAAAAGGGCTTCATTATTGAAAACTAAAGTTTCGGTGAGGGCTAAGGCAGGCTCTTCTGGGTCCTTGAGGTTAGGAGGTATTTTAATTGAAGAAATGCACACCTTGATTAAAGTATCAACTATATAATCCTCAAATTCTCCTTCAAGTGGTGATTGAATGGATTGTTCTTCTTCACTTCCTTTTAATTGGCTCGGTGTTTTAGTAGTCTGGCTAGCGATCTGTGCTATCTGAATCTCCAGCTTCTTTTGTTGATTGGCAAGGTCATTAACAGATGACCTTAATTCTTCTAGTATCGTCTCTGTCTACGAATGTCGTCATTGGAATTCAGTGTTCGCCAGTTGTTGCGTTTGAATGAAATTTTTTATCAGCTGCTCAAGTCGGGATTTAGGCGAACAATATTGAGGGTTTATGTAGCTAGGGTCATAACTATATGAATAAGAATCACCTAGTGGCCATTGGTTGTAATCATAAGTGACATCTTCTTGTTCAAATTGTGAAGGTTCAAATATATCCGAACAATCGTTAATGGATGTTTCACTACAATGCTCACAATACATGTTACCAAATCTCACAGCATTAAATAGATCATAATCATGAGTTAAAGCATGCATCGTTATATGCAAGAAATTATAGATAAGTAAAGAACAGCAGTGCCTTGTCAAGAAACTAAAAAAAATATGAACAACAAAAAAAAGGAAACCAGGTGCTAAGAAAATGACTAAAATAAAAAATCAGCTACAAATAGCTGAAGCTAGAAGAAAGACTAAAATCTAAATTTAGAACTAGATTAAACTGGAAATTAAAAAAGACTAGGAAAATAATCCTAAACTAGGTCCGATCCAAGCTATCCACTTTCGATTCGATATCGAATCAACAATCCCCGACAACGGCGCCAAAAACTTGATGCACGCAAACGCGATCCTCAAATCTACGACGAGAATCATCGAGGACTCGAAGCGCACGCTCATGCTCAATGCTCGCAAGTGCACAGATGTCATCAACTAATAAAGATTATCGATCCCACAGGGACTAAGATTCAAGTACCGTTTGTCTAGTAGATCTCTTTGTTCGAAGCGAATGTCCTAAATACGAGGGTTGTGAGGTCAACAATAATCCTAACTCATGTACGGTGTCACTCAGAGGAAGGGAAGGTTGGTTCAAAGTTCTTAAAAAGAATTCTAGGACTTCGGTTTCACTTGTGTGTCATGGAACATACTATCAATTAAATGTTGTCTAGATCGCTAATTGTGATCATGCGAAAGGAACACCATACACTTTTTCGATGAGCTTTTGCTTCTACTGGGAACTACCTATTCCTAACTAAGCTAACCTTTCGGATCATCAGAGCTCAGGGGGTTGATACCATTGGGAGCCCCTATCACTAAGGTCCTTCAACCCTTCTAGAGTTAATTTCTCCTACTTTGGCCAGCCTTCTTGTTAAGATAGGTTAGACAATACGAGGATGTCCTAATACTCCCTATGAAGAGTCGGAACGTGTCTCGTTTCCTACTCCATCACATTCTTCTATCTACGATTACCGGAGGGAGGACGATGATAGTCGCATTTTTATCGTGTGATTTTTATTTACATTTGGATATTTTAGGCTCTTTGATTGGGTAATTATGATTATTCAAGATGTTTTTGCATATTAGATCTATTTGCAATTAATTTTTTAATCCCTATAATTTCAGTATTATTTTTCACGGGTTGAATGTGATTTTATAGGGAACATGAAAAGAGCCTAATCAGAGCAATCACAGCCGTCGATCCGGATCAAATCGATCGTAGCCGTTGGATTGATTGATCATCCACTTAGGGATATTAATTGAAGTTATTTAACCCTAGATCTAATTGGGTGGTTGATATCTGAACCAGCACGATCAAGCGGCTAAGGAAAATCACGTGAAAAGCAAACATCTAAAGCGCTCTTCTTCTTCCACGTGAGCACGCGATGTAATCCACTTCAAAGATCTGACGATGATTCCGACGATTCCAGAGGTCCTCCCCAATCCCATTCCACCAGCCGTACTCTCCTTTTTTTGGTCCGGCGGAGCTCGCGGCTGAAGTTGGGCAGCGACAGTTCATCGACCGAGCAGGGTGAGTCGTCCATCATCATCAGCGATTCTCAGATCCCTCACCACCAGAGCTGAGCTACCCTAGTGGGACGTGATCACGCGAAGCTAGGGGTGATCTACTACTGTTGTGGTCACGACAGCATCAATTTTCAGTTCCGACGGTAGTACTTCTTCCAATTCAGGTGGCATTCTCCAACTCCAGCTGGTGGTGATTATCATTCCCTGTTCACAGATCTGATTCCTTCCACAGTAATGGTCATGATTCGCATCGTTCCATCTCTACAGAGCCACCTCTTTACTGTTGTGGTCACGGCAGTCCCGCATCCATCATCGGAGCTATGAACTACCGCCAACGATCCAACTCTCGTCAGATTCTGATGGGAGATCTGTACCCTGAGACCATTGGAGTTGTTTGGTACCATCGTGGGTCACCGAAGAGGGTGGTACCTTTCCGGTGTTTGTGGATGACTATGATTAATTTTTATTTTATTGCTCTACTATTGTGTCTATTATTATTTTACTGTTGTTACATTGTTTACTTTGGTTGTTTCAGTATTTTTACATTGTTGGCTCACTACTGTACACTATATTTTATCAGTATTGATTTCTTAGTGTTCAGTAGTGTTTCACTGATGTTTCAGTCGTATTTTGTTTGTGTGGTATATTATACATGTGGTAATTTGTTTTGATAGTCTAGTGAGTCTTGTTAGTCGTTTACAGTGTTTACCTAGTGGTTAGATTTATTTCCTTTAGTGTAATTGTCTTCCCAATTTTTAGTTAATCTTCGGCCAATGTACCGTATAGTGATAGTGCGGTGCTTGGTTGAATTGCTTTCATTATTAATTTAGATTTCATTTACATTGGGCCAGTGTACCGTATAGTGACAGTGTGGTGCTTAGTTGAATTGCTTACTTTCCTTGCATTTAGTTTCTAGTGACTGTTTGACCACTGTTCCGTATAGTGACAGTGCGGTATTTGGTTGAATTGTTCACATTTGTTTCTTGACCACTATAACGTATAGTGACAGTGCGGTGCTTGGTTGAATTATTTTATGTTTGCTAGTTTAGTTTTTAGTAATCGTTTGACCACTGTGTTGTATAGTGACAGTACAGTGCTTGGTTCAATTATTCACATTTGTTTCTTGATCATTGTATCATATAGTCAAAGTGCGGTGCGTGATTACTTTCTTTTGCACATTAGAATAGTTACTTGGTTATTGTCAATTGGTAGTTAGATTTACTTCTTGCAGATTTAATTCCCATGTCTATTTACCAGAACTGTTTGGCCATTGTATCGTATAGTGACAGTGTGGTGCGAGGTTGAATCGTTCTTGCATTAGGTTAACTTTGAATAATTGTTTTAATAAGTTGTAAGGACCCCTAGTGTTTACTTCTATTTAATAATAAATGTCCAGCCATTAGGTTCATTGGGAGACGATCCGAGTCAGTCCTATACTACATTAGTGTAGTTAGGGGGTTCGATAAATAATTTGGGAAACGGTATCACGCGTGACACATAACTAACTGGTTCATCAAAATTTTGGTGCCGTTGCCGGGGAACTTTTTAATGGTGTTTGTTTGTCTTTAAACTGTAGTTAGTTTGTTTAATTTTTTTTCTTTTGTTATTAGTGTCTTCCTTATCATTTCTATTTGTTACTTATTATTGTATTTGTTGTGGTGATGACTAGGTCTTCAAGCGATAATCTATTTGAGTCTTATGTAGCCCTTCCCTCAGAGGTCAGTGCAGCCTAGGAAGAGGGTTGTTGAAGAAAAGGCTAGGGAATTCTAAGATCTAGCAGATTCCCAAGTATGTCAAGTTTCTTAAAGATTTGTGTGTTCACGAGAAGTTGTACTCTTTCTATGGAGATAGGAGATACTGTGGTTCAGTTCAGTATTTTGGACGCTATGAAGCACCCAATGGAGGATCATTCTATTCTTAGCGTGGATATAGCTGATGAGCTAGACTGCATGAACTTTATTTCTTAGTCTGTTTTTCATTTGGATATCTTTGTACCTTCTACATTTTGTTGTGATTTTACTGATTCTGATGTTGATAATGATTTGTTGTTAGGACCTATCTGTGGGCCCTCTTTATTGTAGATAGGGATATGGAATGTGTAGGGACTTGCACGCTTCAGGTGACGCCCCAAGGATTACTTCCATCAGATGTTTGTGAGAAATGTCATTTCATGGTCGAGCATGGGATATCTTGTTCGTAATATATGAGAGATGTCCTAAGGCAATCACCTTATGTTTGAACCATTTATATGATAAATGAAGATTCACTATTTGAGTATACATATTTTCATGTATTTGATTAGATTTTAAACTCATTTACTGAATGTCCACGATACGATTAACAGCATGAGAGAATTTATGATTGGATCACAACTAGTGAGTATCTCTACATGTATAATTGTGATGTATCGAAATTATCCCTAGTCGATGAATTGATGGATTTGGACACCATCAATTCTGTCGAGACTAGCACGAGGTATACTCCTTAGTGTATCCAAGCAGCTAATTCTCACTAACTAGAGACATTGAGATGTCCGGAGTTAATCGTGGATGCTAGTTATGGTAACTAGTTCATTAGAGTGACCAGCCGTAAGACTTCATATGGTTCTCTGCCTATATAGATATGTCAATGAAGTTCTTACTGCAGCTTAAGTGCGATGTTCCTTTGACTTGCAGTATTCAAGTCATCTTGATCATGAAGACTTATGTTTTGACATATTAAGCAAACATCTCTGAGGAGATGTGGACCTGGAATGATTGGGTATAAGTCAAAGTGATCGAAGGTGTTTGAATAGTCTATAAAGGATTCACCACTCCTTGCGAGGAGATGTATACCCATGGCCTCTCGTCGAATTGTTACTAAAGTCTTTGGCCAAAGCATTACATGTTTAGAGTAAGGTACTCTTGGATACATGTGCAGTAACTAGAATCCGTAGGATGAGGAAATGATACTTGGGCTAGGTGTGACGTAGTCAACCTAGTGGGGACTAAAACTATAGACCATGTCCTGAACCAAGTGGGTATAAGATGAGTGAAGGGAATGGGGCACGATTCATTGTAGTTGCTGAAGGGTTTCAGAAATAGTTCTGGATCAACCGTTGATCTTTTCGATTAATTGGGGATCATGATGTACTACTAGGTGCCACTCATGATCGTTCTATAATTAATGGTTAATTATAGACGACCAACATAAATCGAGAACCTATTTGGTCACATGCACAACGAGCGTAATTCGAAGGATTTCAAACGAGCTTGAGAATGAGATTCTTAGACCGAGAGAAACTAGGTTTGGTTAGACCAAAAAAGGAGCGAGCATGAAATCGTTTCAGTTGCAATAGAAGCATGGATGGGCCGTGTCTTATGAAGACATGATGGATGAACCAAATTGGTTTGGTTCTAATCCAATGGTGGAGAATAAACCAAAGGGGTTTGGTTTGTTTTAAATGAATGAACCAAAGTTGGTTCGGTTCGTTTTAACTTAAAATAGACCAAATCTGTTTGGTTTATTTTAACTTAAATTAATGGAGCGGGTTAACGGGTTTTGGTTATGAACCAATAACCATTAGGAGAATTTGTTCTCTATAAAAATAGGGCTTAAGGGTTTTGTGGAGGGCTAATCCAAGCAACCCCAAAGTTGTCGCCCCCCTCTCCTTCTCCTCTTGTGGTCGGCGCCCAAACCATAGCCGCCGCCCACCCTTGTGCCGCCGTCCAAGTTGTTGCCGGCGTCTAAGCTTCAGTCGGCGATCCTCCGGCAACCCTCCGGTGATTCTCCTTGGCTCCGGTGACCAAGGACTAGCTGGCCCTCTTCCCTTTGGTCGGCGCTAACTCCTCCACCAAGCTGTCCAGTTTTCTTGACAACTTGTTTCCTTCGTGTTGGAGCGTCATTTGGACGATGTTTGGAACTTTGACAGTGGCTACTTTGCTGGGGATTCGATCTCCGATAATCCTCATAGGTGCAGGACGAAGGATTCGTCAAACAGTTGACGAATACCTCTCCGGAGAAGCGAGTTTTTGAGGACTCGTTTTGAATCTGAATTTTGATTCAGATTGTGATCTTCTCTCGATCACATCGTCTTCGACACGAGGCTAGTGACTCATACGAAGACGAGGCTTGTGACTTCGTGAAGTCATCCCGAAGATACTCGGTGTGGATACGGATAGAGGCAATTCTAACAAGGGTCGCTCCGGTTGATGTCTTTCCCGCTACACGTGATACGTCAGGTATACGTAGAATAAATTTTCTTTTATTGAAAAATTTGAAACTACGGTTATGTCTACACATGTTGTACTATGCATGCGTGTGGTGTGTGTGTTATAATAAATTATATTTTTTTTTATTTCTTCTGCTGTGCACATGTTTACGAAACATGTTCGAACACACACTCACCGCGGTGCCGGAAACCCAACAGTGGTATCAGAGCCCAAGTTGTGTTTCGACATAATCGTAAAATTGTTTTGCAATAGTCGTAATGATATTTATTGAAATTTTCTACTTTTGGAAAGTTAGAAGTATTTATGAAAATTTTTAATTTTGGAAAGTCTAGAAGTATTTATGGAAATCTTCGTCTTTTGGAAAGTTAGAAGTATTTATGGAAATTGATATTTTCCAAAAATAAAATATTTGATTAGATTTGGAAATTTGTTTCCTAATTTAATCATGATTTGATTTGGGAAATCAAATCTTAAAATATTTTATTTCCATAAGTAGTTTTGATGATTTAGGAAATTTGTTTCCTAAATTGACTTTCCTTAATCAACACTTTCCACAAATAAAATTTGTGATTAGATTTGAAAATTTGTTTCCTAATTTAATCATGATTTGATTTGGAGAATTAAATCTCAAATATATTTTATTTCTATTAATAGTTATGGCATATAAGGAAATTTTGTACATGTCATAATTGTATGTCATGTAATTACATTAGATGCATATCATTTTGCCATGCATGTCGTGTCATGTAGATGTATGTCATGCCATGTAGATAATAGTTATTTGCATGTAAAGAGGATGAGACATAAAAACCCTTACTCAATATTAAAGCCTACACCTTCCATTAATATGGTTAGAACCAGAGTTCCATTTCTTGTTTGGGTTGTTGGACTCTCTCCATGCCCGGCTCGAACCCGAACATATTCAAACCATGGAATAGTTTAATACTAACATGGTAAGAGTCAGAGGTCAATAGTTAGCTTTGGTTGTTGGACTCTCTCCAAGCCAGGCTAATTGGTTGAATGTGCTCTAACCATATTAAAACTATTTCTCGATTAATGGGTTGGCTTTAACCTGGAGCATCGACTTGTTGGACTCTCTCCAAGGTCGATGTGAAGGGAGGTGAAGTTGGGTGTTATGCATATGATGCATACTTGTTAATGAGTTAACAACCTGATGTATGTGTGAACATTCAATAAGTTGATAGCACATTGTGATAGTTGCATATATGTGATATGCAATCGGTATATTTGATATCTACCATCATAGTTATGAATGGCTTGTTGGACTCTCTCTAAGGTTGTTCATATCTATGTTGGATATCAGCCCATTCGGAGATGGACCTACGATCTCCCGAAGTGATTTTGGGGTTTTTGAAATTCAAAAAATGAATGGGATTTATAAATGTATGTTGATGCATTTTAAAATCATTTTCTCATATATGCTCGTTTTGTATTTCTAGGTTAATAGATTGATCATGACATCTTTGAATTTGCGCACTATTTTGGATTCAAACAAATTGACTGGGCCTAACTTCCTGGACTGGCTTAGAAACTTGAGAATTATTCTCAAGGCGGAAAAGCTAGTGTATGTCCTTGAAGAGCCTCTTCCCAACCGTCCTAGAGATGATGCAACTCCAGACCAATTGTTGGCCTATTAGAAACATGTGGCAGATTCTGAACTGGCGAGTTGCATCATGCTAGCTGCGATGGTACCTGAGCTGCAAAAGAAGCATGAGCATATGGATGCTAATACCATAGTCTTCCATCTTCATGAGTTGTTTGATGAGCAAACGAGATCTGAAAGGTTCGAAGTCTCCAGGCTCCTCTTCACCTCTAAGATGCAAGAAGGTTCGTCTGTAGTGCAGTTTGTGCTAAAGATGAACGGGTACATCGAGCGGCTGGCCACCCTCGGGTTTGTGATGGATCATGAATTAAGTATTGACTTAATTCTACATTGTTTGCCCAAGAGTTTCTCATAATTGTGATAAACTATCGGATAAACAAATTAGAATTCACTATTCCTGAGCTCCTCAATATGCTAAAGACTGTGGAGCCTTCTGTGAAGCATGAGGAGAAGGCGGTTCTGTTAGTTGATTCCTCAAAGAAAGGTTCTAAGAGAAAGGCAAAGGAACAGAAGAAAGGGAAGAACAAGAAGGCTAAGAAGGCAGAACCAACACAAAAGGGCACTTGCCATCATTGTGGCAAGGAAGGCCACTGGCGAAGAAACTGCAAGATTTATCTTGAGTCCGTGAAGAAGAAGGCATCCGATGCCCCATCCTCTTCAGGTATCTTCATTATTGATTGTCATTCTATTTCCTTAGACACTTGGGTATTCGATACTGGGTGTGACTCACATATATGTAAGGACATACAGGGGCTAAGGAATAGAAGAAGACTCGTCAGAGGGGAGTCAAATTTGTGAGTTGGCAATGGAGCAAAGGTTGTTGCAGTCGCCATCGGAACTTATTTGCTGAAGCTCCCTAGAGGACTAGTCTTAAAACTGGACAATTGCTAGTGTTCCTTCTCTAATAAAGAACATTGTTTCTATTTCCTGCTTAAATAGAAATGGTTACCATTTGACGTTTAGTAACAATTATTGTTATATAACTTTGAATGGCATACTTTATGGAACTGGAACTTTGAGCAATGGTATTTATACGTTGGATGTATCCAGTGACATTTTCAATATCGAAGCGAGCAACAAGCGTGCTCGAAAGGATAATTAATTAGACTCCTACATGTGGCATTGTCGTCTTGGCCATGCAAGCAAGAAATGCATGTACGAATTACACCGATGTGGAATTCTGGAATCGTTTGAATTGGATTCATACGATATATGCGAATCATGCTTAAAATGCAAGATGACTAAGTTACCTTTTACAGGAAAATGTGAACGAGTGGGAGAGTTGCTAGGTCTAATACATACTGATGTATGTGGACCTATGTCAACTCAAGCTTTAGGAGGCTATAGCTACTTCATTATCTTCACCGATGATCACTCACGGTTTAGGTATGTGTTCTTGATGAAACACAAGTCTGAAGCCTTTGAAAGGTTCAAAGAATTTAGAAATGAAGTAGAGAAACAACATGACAAGAGTATTAAAATACTTCAATCGGATAGAGGTGGTGAATACTTAAGTCAAGAGTTTCTAGATTATCTAAGAGACAATGATATATTGTCTCAATGGACTCCGCCATATACACCACAGCATAATGGTGTATCTGAGAGGCATAACCGGACCTTGTTGGACATGGTCAGGTCAATGATGAATCATGCGAATCTTCCCAAGTCCTTTTGAAGCTATGCGCTTCAGACAGCTATTTACTTGTTAAACAGAATGCCAACCAAGGTAGTCTCCACTACTCTATATGAGATATGGAATAGTAAGAAACCTCATGTATCTTACTTGAAGATATGGGGTTGTCCTGCTTATGTGAAGTGGATTGTATCAGACAAATTGGATGCTAAGTCTGATAAATATCTATTTATTGGATATCCTAAGGAAACAAGGGGTTACCAATTCTATCATCCTATGGAACAAAAGGTGTTTGTTTCAAGGCATGTTGTGTTTCTAGAGAAAGAGTTTCTCTTGCAAGAAAACAGTGGGAGTGTCATCAAGCTTGAGGAGGCTCGAGAGACTCAAATAGACATTGATGAGATACCTAGTGAAGCACAACAGCCGATAACTCATAGTGATGAGCAATCGGCTGGACCTATTGAAATACCACATCTTCGTAGATCTGGTAGAACACGCAATATTCCTGAGAGATATGGATTTCTCGTAAGTGAATCGAACGACGTGTTACTCATTGATGATGAGGAGCCTACCAGTTATGAAGAAGTTCTGACAAGTTCAGAAAGGGATAAGTGGCTTGAAGCCATGAAGTCGGAAATGGATTCCATATATGAAAACCAAGTTTGGAACTTGGTTGACCCACCTGAAGGCATAAAACTTATAGGGTGTAAGTGGGTTTTCAAGAAGAAAACCGGCATGGATGGTAATGTGATTACCTATAAGGCTAGATTGGTGGCGAAAGGATATCGTCAAAAGTAAGGTATTGATTATGACGAAACTTATTCGCCTGTTGCTATGCTTAAATCCATTCGGATGCTCCTGGCCATAGCGGCTCATTATGATTATGAGATATGGCAGATGGATGTTAAAACAGCTTTCCTTAATGGAAATCTGCTCGAGGATGTGTATATTATACAGCCTGAGTGTTTCACATCAGTTGATAAAATCAAGATATGCAAATTGCGACGGTCCATATATAGATTAAAGCAAGCATCCCGGAGCTGGAATATCCATTTTGATGAGACAATCAAAAAGTTTGATTTCTCACAAAATCCAGACGAACCTTGTGTGTACAAGAAGGTTAGTGGGAGTGCAGTCGTGTTCCTAGTATTGTATATCGATGACATATTACTTATAGGAAATGATGTTTGATCTTCTGATCGATTAAGATTTGGTTGTCCAAGACATTCTCCATGAAAGACCTGGGAGAAGCAACCTACATCCTCGGGATTAAGATCTATAGAGATAGATCGAAACGGTTGCTTGGTCTTTCGCATTCTACATATATAGACCGAGTGCTTAAAAGGTTTAGCATGTCGGAATCCAAGAAAGGTTTCCTACCCATCAGGCATGGGATACACCTTTCGAAGTTTATGTGTCCGCACACAGAAGATGAGAGGATTTGCATGAGTAAGATTCCCTATGCATCCGCAATAGGATCTATCATGTATGCTATGTTATGTACAAGGCCTGATGTATCGTATGCTCTGAGTGTCATGAGTAGATACCAGTCTGATCCAGGAATGGATCATTGGTCGGCTGTTAAGACAATCCTTAAGTACTTGAGAAGAACTAAGGATGTGTTCCTAATATATGGAGAAGGGGACATGGTGATACGCGGGTATACGGATGCCAGCTTTCAGACAAACAAGGATGATTCCAGGTCTCAGTCTGGATATATATTCACCTTGAATGGTGGCACAGTGAGTTGGAAAACTTTCAAACAATACACTGTAGCGGATTCTACCACTGAGGCAGAATACATTGTAGCTTCGGAAGCAGCAAAGGAAGCGGTTTGGATCAAGAAGCTCATTTATGAACTTGGTGTGGTTCCAGCCATTGTTGAAGCAATATCGGTCTACTGCGACAACAATGGAGCAATTGCAAAGGCGAAAGACCCAAGGTCTCATCAACGATCCAAACATGTGTTTCGCTGCTATCATCTGATCAGAGAGATCATTAGTAAGAAGAAAATACAAATCGAGAAAATCCCCACTGAAAGGAACTTAGCGGATCCTTTGACTAAGGCATTACCTCAAAGTAAGTTTGAGGGTCATGTTAGAACCTATGGTATAGGATGTAACATCCCAAATTTTAGTTACTATATTTTTATTTAAAGGAATATATATATATATATAAGAATAAAAAAAATGAATAAATAGTTCGTAGTCGAGGCTTGAACCATGAACCGTTGATTTGGGGGAATAGGCTTCCCACCACTAAGTCATAAGATTACCAATGAGTAGGATATAACAGAATATATCTATTGGTAGAAAAAAAGAAAGAAGTTGATTAATCTAGTTGATCATTTAAAGGGATAATTAGGTTAAGAAAAATCCTAATTTATATATATATTTCTTTTCTTTCCTCTCTCTAAAACCTCACGCCGACCTCTCTCTCTCTCTCTCTCTCGCTCGTTTTTCCTCCAGCCGCTGAATAGCCTTCTCCCCTCTCCTTCCCTAACCCTCCGACCTTATCTGCGTGGTGCTGCGCTGATTGCGAGAGCAAGAGGTTCCTGCGTGGTGCGCCGCCGAGGACGAGGGAACGAGTCCGATAAAGGGCGGTGACGAAGAGAAGGATTGGAAAGAAGGAAGCCGTCGAAGCAAAGAAGAAGGTTGTCTTCTCTTTAGATAATTCAAGAGGGGATTTTCAAGAGGGACTTGGTAGAGGATCACACTAAAGCAAGGAAACATGTAGGAGGTCTTCTCTTTGCGAAGTCTAACGGTATAAATTGGTGAAAAAGCGTAGGATGTAAGTATCCCCTCACCTGTAGTATAAGTGCTTACGATGTAATATTGTATACTTGATTTTGAACGAAAGAATCTAGAACTATGTGTAGAAGGTTCGGCTAATAGGATTAGAGAAATTATTCTTGTTGAAATTCTTCCACGTTATGCATGTTAGATGATGATTTCTATTTATGTTAGCTTAGTTTTCCTTATGTCACTACCTTATGCCATGTTAAATTGTACTCATGCCGATTTATGCTATGCTACATGCTTATGTTTTCACCCATGTTAGGCATGACTCACATATATGAACTATCTAAGAAATGTTTCCCTAAGATTGGGGACAAGAACACTCTTTAAGACAAAGAACATGTATGTTATTTTACTTTATGCATGGCTTGTACCGGACCCTAACAAGGTCCACGGGATGGGCTCCAAGGTTGCCCCTAGGTCGACGGACATAGTACGGACCTAGTAACCTAGTAGGTTCGGGATTAGCTACCTCGGATCTATTTAGGATGCGCGCGAATGATGTATGTGATACAATGTCGGGCCCAATATGTTGAGATTATGTTTAAGTATATAAACTATATATTTTCAAAGAGCATCCTGCATATACCATTTTATGTTCATCGAATTATCATGTTTAGAGACAATGTACTGTTGCGATGAAAATGCTAAGTTTATGTTTTTTTCCTAAATTGATCATGTCTCTATTTTAAATAAATGTTGTGCTCATATGTTGTTTAAACGAACATGTCATTACTTTACATTTAATTCATGATGCATGTTTTTGTTAGTAGGAAAGGACTTTACTAAGCCTATGTGCTTACAGTTTACTTTCCTTGTACTGCAGAAAAGGGCAAGGAATGGATAAATTTAAGGGAGCAGCAGGAGGGGCAAAGATGTGTGTGGCAGTGGCATGGTGGACGAGATCATTTTTCATATACGGACTTATGCATGATTTTCAGTTTATGTGTAAACTATTAGGAGACGTTAATGCTTTCTATGGTTGTTACTCGTGTTTATTTTTATGAACCTTGAAATGGTTAATACATGTTTAATTAAATAAATTGCTAAGACTTTTTGCCATGATTAAATTGTTAGGTTGATTGGGTTAATGTAATTAGAGTTAAAAATCATAAATTTTTTAAATGCTTCCGTTATTATATGCATGAATGTATGATCGCGTAGCGCCGCCGCCCGTCTATAGGATGTGTGTTAGGAGGACGGGAAGGGCGGTCGTTACAGGTGGTTTCAGAGCCTAGTTCTGCCTTTCCACTACACACACATCAAGCTTCCATCCTGCCGCTCCAAGTAAGACATTCTATGCCTACTCTATTTATTTGATGTATGATATATATATGCTAAGAAATGTTTTTAGTTGGGTATGCATGAATATAAGTAAGGATGATAAACTTATGTTGGCATTTTTTTATCATTTATGAAGATAAGCATGGCCAGAAGACGCGGTAATGGAGTCAGTGAGACAGAATCTCCACCGGATCTTATGCAGGTGGTTACTGAACTCCAGCATCAAGTCACTGAACAACAGAAAGTGATAAATACCTTAATGACTCAGCAAGGAAACCCTAGTGGACCACCAGGGGACCAGCAGGTGCATCCAGATAGGCCTGCAACTACACCAGTACCACCAGGAGGCTCTGGCCCGATAGTTTGACCAGAAGCTTACCTGATCCAGTGGAAAAGGCTGAAACTAGAGAATTTCTCGGGTAATTGTGAACCATGGGATGCCCAGTCCTGGTTCAAAACGGTGGAAAGCATAGTAGAGCTGCTGGATTGGCCTGAACATGAAAAGATTAAGTGCGCATCCTTTTGCCTTTCTGGAGATGCTCGAATGTGGTGGGAAAGAATTAAAGCAAAGAGGCAAGTAAACCAAATGAGATGGACGGACTTCGAAGCTGAATTTTTCAAAGAATTCTTCCATATGCGAGTGACCAACAAGAACTACGATGATTTCACCGGGTTCAGGCAAGGTGACCTATCAGTTAACGAAGCGGTGAAAAGATTCAACCGACTCGCCTATGGAGTTGATCAAGACAGAAAAGAAAGGGTCGGACTTATCAAGATGCTCCTACGAGATAGCTCGAAGCGCCGCGGAGTGAATAGACCACGAATCGCAGAGGAGGTGAGTGCCCTAATCACCGAGCACTACCTGAACAATATTAACCAGGAAAAGAAGGCGCTGAGTGAAGGCAAGAGTCAAGGCCAGCCAGGAGGTCAGAAAGCTCAGGGTAACTGGAAAGGAAACCAAAGTGGCAAGAGGAAACAATGGAACGACTCTAAAGGTGGTCCAGCGAACAAACAAGCTAAGATTCCCCAATGTACTACATGTGGGAAACCACATACCGGGGTGTGCTACAAACGCACAAATAGATGCTACCGCTGTGGATTGGAAGGACACGGAGTCAAGGACTGCCCTACCGAGTTCAGCACCTCCTCGTGATATGCCCGATGAGTGCTCCTTCACGGCTACACGGATGCTGGTGCAATAGAAGGTACTGGATAAGCCAAGGAGATTGGAAGCCCCGCTTGGAATGCCGAGGTTTTCTCTCACTAAGGAAGACATGGCAAGCGATTCTCTCAAGTTATCACAGTCGGATAATTATTTTACATCGATGCTATCTTGTATTATTTGATACTAGTGCAATACACTCGTTTGTCTCTACGCCTTTCACAAAGAAGATTGACATACCCCCGCAAGTTTTGGATTGTGAGTTCTTAACGACCCTGCCCTCAGGAGAAGTGATGCCTTCTACTCATATGCTGCGAGCCGCACCCATCAAAATTGTAGACAGAGAACTCTACTGTTATCTGATAGTGCTCGGCATGCAGGATTATGATGTCATATTGGGCATGGATTTCTTAAGCAAGTACGGTGCTTCGATCGAGTGTCGTAAGAGAAAAGTGGTCTTTCGGCCTGAGGCAGAACCCATGTTTGAATTCATTGGAGAGCCAAGGAACAGAACCTATAAATTCTTATCAGCTCTAAAGGCACGCAAGATGTTAGGCGGATGCCGGTTTCTAGCACATGTGGTTGATACAAGTCAAGCCGAGGACCAGAAGCTAGAAGATGTCAGAGTGGTATGCCACTACCCAGAGGTATTTCCTGATGAACTACCAGGGTTAGCCCCTGATAGGGAAATTGAATTTGAGATCGAATTAATTCCTGATACTCATCTGATCTCTAAAGCACCTTACCGGATGGCGCCGATCGAATTGAAGGAACTTCAGGGATAACTACAGGAGTTACTCGACAAGGGTTTTATTCACCCTAGTCACTCTCCATGGGGAGCTCCGGTACTATTCGTAAAGAAGAAGGATGGGACTATGCGCCTATGCATAGACTACAGAGCGCTAAATAATGTGACGATCAAGAATAGGTACCCTTTACCACGGATTGATGATCTATTCGACCAGTTAAAAGGTGCCACCATCTTTTCAAAGATTGACCTCAGATCTGGCTATCATCAAGTGAAAGTAAAACCAGATGATATACCGAAGACAGCTTTCCGAACAAGATACAGACATTATGAGTTCGTAGTCATGCCTTTCGGAGTGACGAATGCTCCTGCTATGTTCATGGACCTGATGAATCGGGTATTCTCAACATTTCTTGACAAGTTCATGATCATCTTCATTGACGATATCCTCGTCTATTCAAGAAATCAAGAAGAGCATGCCGAACACTTGAAGATGGTATTATAGATTCTTCGAGAAAAGCAACTATATGCCAAGTTCTCCAAATGTGAATTCTGGCTTGATCAAGTATCTTTTCTGGGTCATATTATATCCAAAGACGGAGTTATGGTAGATCCACGAAAGATTGAAGCTGTGAGTAACTGGAGCAGGCCAAAGAATGCTAGCGAAGTGAGGAGTTTTCTCTGATTAGCGGGCTATTACCGAAAATTCGTAGAAGACTTCGCCAGAATAGCAACACCTATGAGAGTTCTCACCCAGAAGAACAAGAAGTATGTATGGATGGAGGAATGTGAGAAGAGTTTCTTGGAGCTGAAAAGGAGACTTACAAGTGCTCCAATCCTTACTCTCCCAGAGAACGACAAGAGCTTCGACATGTCTGCGATGATGCCTCCGGATTGAGACTCGGAGCTGTACTTATGTAGAGGGGTAAAGTTATTGCCTATGCCTCTAGGCAACTCAAGGAACATGAAAAGAACTATCCCACTCACGATTTAGAGCTAGCAGCTGTGGTCTTCGCTCTCAAGGTATGGAGGCACTATCTGTATGGAGCACAGTGCAAGATTTATACGGATCATCGGAGTCTGTGGTATTTCTTCACTCAGAAGGACCTCAATATGAGACAACGCAGATGGCTGGAGCTCGTGAAGGACTATGACTACGAGATCTTTTACCATCCTGGCAAGGCAAACAAAGTGGCCGATGCACTCAGCAGGAAGTCCAGTGCCACCCTGATGTCCTTATCGGTATTGTCTCGATTATGCGCTATGGCATCGAGGTTATTTCTGGGCAGCTTTCGACCATGGCAATAATACCAGCACTATTCGATGACATATTAGCAAAACAAAGTGATGATCCAAGTCTCCAGAGGATCAAGCAGGAGATCCTAGAAGGAAAAGGCGAGGGTTTCCGTATCGCCAATAGCGGAGTATTATACCTTAGGGATCGGTTATGTATCCCTAACGATCCGGAACTATGCAAAAAGATATTAGAGAAGGCTCACGGAACCCCCTATTCTATGCATTCGGGATCCACCAAAATGTATCAAGACATGAAAGAGAAGTTTTGGTGGTCCGGTATGAAGAGGGACGTAGCTCGACGCGTCGATTACACCGCACGACTGCCCGACAAGTTAAAGCGAACACGAGGCTGGAGGAGTTCAAGCCGATCAAATTTCGGAGTGGAAATGGGAAGACATCTCTATGGATTTCATTTCAGGTCTTCCCAGGACTACGAACGGATATGACGCTATATGGGTTATCGTTGACAGATTGACAAAGTCAGCTCATTTCCTAGCGATCAAGATGACATATTCGATTGAGCAACTGGCTCAATTATATGCTAAGGAAATCATCGAGCATGGTATTCCCAAGACCATCATTTGAGATAGGGATGGTCGCTTCACTTCACGATTTTGGGGATGCGTTCATAAGGCACTTGGCATAGCGCGTTTGCCGCCTTTCATCCTCAGACAGATGGGCAAACAGAAAGGGTGAACCAAGTACTGGAAGACATGTTACGAGCTTGTGCCTTGGATTTCAAAGGGAGTTGGTGACGCTACTTATGTTTAGTGGAATTCGCTTACAATAATAGCTACCAAGCTACCATCGGAATGGCACCTTATGAAGCATTATATGGGAGGAGATGTAGGTCTCTGATCTATTGGTACGAAGGTGGTGAGAAGAAAGAGATGGGACTTGAGGATTTCATCGCGACACCACAGCGTCTGAGAATATCTGCCAAAGAATAGAATCGCTCGAGGCCGGTAGAAGAACTATGCGGATCAATGACGTAGACCTTTGGAATTCAATGTCGGAGATTTGGTATTTCTCCGGGTAGCTCCTATGAAAGGAATAATGAGATTCGGGAAGAAAGCAAAGCTAAGTCCGCGATACGTAGGACCGTACAAGATCCTGAAAAGAGTTGGCAAGGTAGCTTACGAGCTAGGACTACCTCAGGAGATGTCTGCTATTCACAACGTGTTCCATGTCTCGATGCTTAAGAAGTGCATTTCCAGTACCGACCAAGTGGTCGAGCCACAGACAGTGCAAATTCAAGAGGACCTGAGCTATGAAAGTCAACCTATCTGGATACTAGACCGAGAAGTCAAAAGACTAAGGAATAAAGAAGTACCCTTACTGAAGGTCCTATGGCAAAGTCAACGATACGAAGAAGCCACCTGGGAACGTGAGGATGCCATGAAGCAAAAGTACCCCGAGTTGTTCTATGTTTCGAGAACGAAACTTTTATAAGGTATAAGGGATTGTAACATCCCAAATTTTAGTTACTATATTTTTATTTAAAGGATATATATATATATAAGAATAAAAAAAATGAATAAATAGTTCGTAGTCGAGGCTTGAACTATGAACCGTTGATTTGGGGGAATAGGCTTCCCACCACTAAGTCATAAGATTACCAATGAGTAGGATATAACAGAATATATCTATTGGTAGAAAAAAAAGAAAGAAGTTGATTAATCTAGCTGATCATTTAAAGGGATAATTAGGTTAAGAAAAATCCTAATTTATATATATATTTATTTTCTTTCCTCTCTCTAAAACCTCACGCTCTCTCTCTCTCTCTCTCTCTCTCTCTCTCATTTTTCCTCCAACCGCCAAATAGCCTTCTCCCCTCTCCTTCCCTAACCCTCCGACCTTATCTGCGTGGCGCTGCGCTGATTGCGAGAGCAAGAGGATCCACTACAACAAAAAATCGAATAGACAACGGTGAAAAACCGTTGTCTATTAGCCAAAAAATCTGTGGTTAATCGACCCGTTGTGAAAAGTGGTTCGGGCAAAGACAACGGTGAAAAACCGTTGTAGAATTAAGGAAAAGACAACGGTGAAAAACCGTTGTCTATTGGTAAAAAAATCCGTGGTAAATCGACCCGTTGTGAAAAGTGGTTCGGGCAAAGACAACGGTGAAAAACCGTTGTCGTTTCAAAGATAAGACAACGGTTTTTAACCGTTGTCTTTGACCAAACCACTATTCACAACGGGGCGATTTACCACGGATTTTTTTGCCAATAGACAACGGTTTTTCACCGTTGTCTTTTCCTTAATTCTACAACGGTTTTTCACCATTGTCTTTGCCCGACCCCCGATTTACCACGGTTTTTTTTTGCTAATAGACAACGGTTTTTCAGCGTTGTCATTTCTCAACGGTTACTCTATAACATAATAAACCGTTGTAGATTTATAGTGTTGTATTTTTAATATAAATCATACAACATCAAAAAGAATTATAGAAAACACATATATACACTCGCACTTGTAGCAATGTAAAGTACAAGGTCACATTACATTTTAAATGATCACTTTTACCGATATATATTAAAAAGTACTGTGGCAAAACAACTACACATCATATGCACCAAAAGTATTTGCATAGCAAAACACTTATAGAATGTAGCCAAAAGATGTATGTACACTTAAATCTCTCCTAATTATCAGATATGTGATCTTGTATGCAATCAGCCCACTCCGAACGTACTTCATCAATTTTCTTTGCAGCTATCACAGAATTTGCGAACTGCATGTGAAAAAATGAAAATGTAATTAAACGCTATGGTATCAATAAGAAAATTTGAAAATATATCTAATATTACTATTGATCGTAGGGAAGACTTGTCAAAGGATGTGGTGCCTTCAATTATCTCTCTCATATATCGTAAAACAAAATACCCGCATTGAGCTCCATCCGGTTGAAGGGGAACCTGTGATGGAAAAAAATTATAGTAGTTATTTTGATAGTAAAATTTGATACATAAATTATACACGACATAAAAAAAGTTGGCATAAGGGAAAAAAATTGTCATTAATTTCAATTGTTGCATTTGTTTTATTTTCAATTATACATCTAATAACCTCCTTAATTTCCCTACTTGAGTTCAAAAAAAGCTGGTAGTTATTCCTTGAGCAACATCTAGTACGAGTAAAAGTCTTTTGGAATTTAACTCCTCCTTGTGCTTCACTGGTAACTGTTGTCAGATTTTGTGATGCTTGAAGGCCATAGACCATCTAGCCATGGCATAGGTTGAGATCCAGCACTCTGTTTCAGTACATTGGCATAGGTTGAGATCCAGCACTCTCTTTCAGTACATTGGCATAGGTTGATACCTGACATCAGCACTAGCCATGCATTATTCTAGTAAATCCTAAAACATAGTATGAAACTGTCATGGTTGAAAGTGGTATTCTCTTTAGGAACTAGATGCCATTTGCTATCATAACACTATAGCAAAGTGAGATTTATCTGAGTTTAATAGAATAACTAATGACAAGATCTAGAGCAAAGAAGAAGATTTGCATATTTCTTTTAATGATTTAGTAAAAGTTATGACAGACCTACACAACCTTTGCTTACATTGAAGTAATAATAAATTTGTAATAAGAATTTACTTTTACGATAGTCCTACACAACTTTTATCATTTGTTTTTTTTCCTCTTGCAGGAGAATACAGGATGTAAACAGTTTACATGATCTTTCCCGAAATTCCTTGTGCCATAAAGTCACCTAATCACATGATGATTTTCAAGCTGGATTCTATTTTAAAAAAATGCAACAATTAAGAGCGATAGTGAGAAAATTATTGCAATGCAAATTAGAAGGGTACTACCAGTATCGCAGGCAATTCAGAGCACACTGTCATTTTGCTCCAGGAATCAAGATCGCGAATTGAGCACAATGTCAATTTGCTTCGTAATACAATGTCGATTGGCAAAACACTCGAGAATAGATTGGAGTAAGTAGGTCGATCGAGCACAATGTCAATTTAGCCACAAGAAGATCAAGGAAAAACAAAATGTCGGGGAGGAGGTCAGATTAGGTTATGCTTAACAAAAAATAAGGAATTTGTAGATCTAACTCGAACTAATTTGATACCCACCTCAGCCAATTCCAGAATAGATCGGAGTTATCTGAAGAAGAGAGGCCCATTTTTTCATGAAGCTGACCGAATCTTCTGCTATTTCCAAACACGATGACTGCTCGCTCGCCTCAAAGCCTCAATGACTGGGCCTTCGGTGCTGCTGCTTCCTCTGCTCCACTCTTCTTCTCTATGAATATGAATAGCAAAGAGAGAGTTCTTATCCATGTCTTCTTCTTTTCGTTGTCTTTGCTCATTTTGCACTCTCGAGTCGTACATCTGCATCATTTGTATGTTTTACGGTTTCTTGCAGAACTAATCGAGAGAATAATTAAGCAAAAAGAAAGAAAAGAAAAATTGAATTAAGTGTACCTTTGAGAAGTCCAACTGGAGATCATAACCGAGTCCATTGCAATGCATAATTCTCATTTTGGGGGAAATTTGGAGTGTTCTTGGTCTTCTTGCTGCAACTCATCGACAGGACCAAGGATTAAATAATGAGTATAAAGAGAATAATATCTTTATCAAAAAATAATGTACAAAAAGGATTGGTACAAAGAAAAATGAAACGATTGCTTAGCTTTTTATTGCGAGGCAACATTAAATAGGGCCTGTTTAGTCAATGGAATTTTGGTGGAAGACAAGGAAAAGTTCCTAAATCTTTGGCAGCTTCAAAGCGTGTGATTGTGACAAGAAATCTTGTGGGGAGAGAAACATGTGGATGTGCCGGATGTCAAGGGGAAGAATAAGGAGAGGAACATGGCATATCTATATATATATATATTTTTCACTCTTTATTTTTCAACTTTTGTGTTCATGTTATGCATTTCATGGTTATATTTATTCACCTTCCAGATCATCTATCATAAGAATCTAACTTCTCACCTTCCCAATCATAGTTTCTGTTAAATCTTCTAAATGCTATAGTAAAAATTCAATTTGCACAACTTAACAATTCATAGACAGAAATTAACTGAACTTGCAAAACTTAACTGTGATACCTTTTGTTAGACAAGAATTCCTACTATCATAGAAATAGTAAATATAGAAAATGATATATATATATAAAGAACCTTTGCAAAGTAGATGACCATACTTCTCAGCTTCTTCTCTTCCTTCCCTCAATTTTCCTCCCTTCCTTCTCATGCGGATTCTTGTTCTTCCATTGCTTCTGGTTGTTTCACCTTGTAGTCCAACCTACTTCCATGCCTCATTTAAAGTTGCTTTCTAAGCCATTCGTAAAAAGGATTGAAATTTTTGATACCAATCAAAATCCAAAAAGGTCCGATACCTTCTCGTGGTAAAAGGAAAATTGTTGAGAGGAGGCGCTTATTCAATGAAAATTGTTGAGAGGAAAATTGTTCATGAAAACTCCCTTCTTTATTGAGACCTTTTCTTCCAAAGGATAGCTCGGTTGATTTCATTATCAGTAGATAATTCATCCTTCTAATAACAATAACAAATGAATCAATATTATTTAAATACCTCTTCGTTAAGGTATCAAATTTATTATAAGTGATAATTAAATATTACTTACTATTTCTTCAGCTAGGCGTGCATATCCTTTGCGAGAAAGTTGATGGGGGTATTTGTTTTGGGCTCTCCTTTCCTGTTGTTTCTCACTTAGTTCCTTAAAAAATAAACAAGACAACAATGCATTACCAATCACAATATTCTATTAAGAGTTAATTATTTAAGACATGAGATTTAAAAATCTTACTTTAAATTCATTAGACAAACGACTTATCACGAACTTGCTCCATATGTCTGCTAGAATATTTGATCCTGGAGGTGGCATATGCAACTTCTCTAGAGTTTTGCAATTGGGATAAATATAGTTTTGCGTGAGACTGCTTTTCCATTGGCGCCACTTATCATTTATCGAGCACAAACATCCCTTTTTCCAAGCAACATCAACCTTGTACGCCAACTACAAATCCATAAAAAAATGGATAAACATCAAATGTTAATAAACACAAAAAAAAGTATTAGTTTATATTTGAAGAATAAAAGTATGGTCATTTATATTTACATTCACGGCTTCCCACACACGCTCCTTGATGTCAATAGGAACATGCTTTCAAGTATTGTAAGTTATTGGTACTTTCTGTCGAACAATCTGGCCAAGTGAACTTTGCATTTTAACTGCATTTTCCCCAATAGGCTATCCCAGATTATTGAATTCAACTTTCAGTATAATGCCCTTATTCCTTAGCCTTGAAATATTGTCCATATGTATAGGACCTCTACTCATTTTGTTTGATTGGGTGGCAGTGGAATCCTGTGTGTAGCCAACATTTTCCTCGTCTAATAAATCAGCGCCAATTTTTTCCTTACCCTTTTCAAGGTTTTTACCTCCTCATTTGCTTTGATTTTTTGTCATAGAGTTGACAACCTATTAATCACAAAATCTGCACTTTGCAAATATAAGGTAAATATCATAAATTACTGATGGAGATAACAACAAATATTAAACTTGCAACTTCTGTCTTGTGTGAGTTGACAACAAAAAATTCAGCTTTAGATTAATATAATCTACAATTGGCATGCTTAGTATCCTTAATTATATAAAAGTTCATGAACAGAACTCATATACAAATAAGCAAGTTTATTTTCAACAGGAATATAATCATGTTACAGTCCACACATAGCTGAGCTTGCTAAAATATATGCAAATATTAAGAAAAACAAATAACAAGTAAGCAACACAAAGTTGAAATTCTTACAATCTCCTGTAAGGGTTGATAAATTTGGAGGTGCAGCGACTATCACAAAGGATCAAACTGGCATTTCATTATTGTGTTGCAAAATTATCTGGCATATAAAGCAGTATCATTTACCAAACCAGATTTGATGCCGGTGTGGTAAACCATCATCAAATTTATGGGATAAAGAGTATCATTTACAGATAACAGATAATAGATAAAGCAGTATCATCTACCAAAACAGAAATAATCGAGTGACAAATAAAATAAAGCAATCCCATAAGATATAGCAAATTTATGGAAAAAAAATATAAATTTATGGAAAAATAAATTTATAGCAAAGTAACACAAGGTGACACAAAGACAAACCAAAACATTAACGTAGGATTTAAATTTAAATATAATTTCCACACTAAGGTAAAACATCATCAACCCAAGTTCCGTCACAATCTTCACGCATGCACGGTGGTTCATTGTCATCTAATTCGTCAACATCCATTATTGGGAACCCTCGGAAAAAACATTGATAGTTGGTTGCAGTTTCTTCCAAATTATCATCAATAATATTTTCAAAGTAGTCTCTACTAGGAAATTAAAACTACAACTGAAATTAAATTCACACAAGAGTCAAAGAAAAACGAAAAAGTAATAATGAACAGAATAGCACAGACAAAAAGGAGATATGATCCGGTAAAGCAACGGTTAGCGCAAAGCTCACCTTCATGATTATCTCATATACATCATCAGCAATCAAAGGGGCAATCTGACCAGCTCTCTCGTTGAGATGTCGATGCATCAGCTTTATCCTACATCCATAACCATCAACGACCCAGAAAATCATAACACGAATAAAGTAGCAGTGGCAATACTTTCAATAATAGCATGCTTTTGAGCTATCTCTCGACGAATCAACAAGTCACAGTACATTACTTGTCTTTCTGATAAATCAAACAGATTGGGAAAGTAAAAGAACTTACGCTTCAGAGAATGACTTCTTCGTGTTCTTGTGCAAATTGGAAACCGCGATCCTCGCGGCAAGCTACAAGATAAAGCCGAGGGGAAAAAATGGCATCTTGTAACAACGACGAACATAAGAAATACCAAAGAACAGGGATCCGAAGGAGTACCGAGGCATAGTCAGGATGGTTGGTGGTCATCGCTGCGGCAGTCTCAGCGGCGAGCTCATCGAGCTGGCTAGTGGTGACGCCCTTGTATACACCGGCGCAGACCTTCTGGGTGACCAGCACAGGGTCGCAGTGCTCTTGGCTGAGCCCGTAGCTAAGCTTCTTCAGTCGCGCCGTGATTTTGTCAAAGTGGACGACCTCGTGTCGTCCATCACGCTTCACCACGTACATCCTCGAATCCCTTATGCGTGAAATTTCATCGGACGACGGAAGACGTGCGGATAAAAAGCTGAACTTGTTGGGACGGAATCAGGACGCTGAACGATGGACGAAGGTCGACGGACGGAGGTCGAGCAATGGCCGACGGACGGAGGTCGAGCAATGGCCGACGGAAAAGGAAGAGAACGAACAGAGGGCGATCAACCGTGAGAATGCGGCGCGGAAGAAGATGGGATAGACGAGCGTGCAACGGAGAACGGGGGAGGTTTTTTGGGAAGTAGGAACCACGGAGGTTTTCGAAAAGTAAGAACGACGGAGAAGTTTAGGGAAAATTTATTTAACCTAACAAATTTTTAAATATATATAACAACTTTTAAAAAAAATATTGTTGTAAATATTGTTTAAAAAATATATATAAACTTTTAAATATATTGTTGTAAACGTATATATTTATAATTTTTTTTAAAAAAAAAATTATTTCCAATAATTTAAAAAAAAAATAGTATTAATAATTAAAAAAATAATTTCACCGTTGTATTATAATAATAAAATAGTATTAAAACTTTTAAAATTTCATTGACAACGGTTTAAAACTGTTGTAATATTATCACAACGAAAACAAAAAAAATCTCATTGACAACGGTTGATTGCACCATTGTCCCAACTGTTGTTGAGATTAAAAAAAACCTTAAAGACAACAGTTCTGGAAAACCGTTGTAAAATGTGTTGTTGATTTTAAAAAAAAAATGTTCAACGACAACGGATACTGTCAAACCGTTGTCTTTTGTGTTATATGGGCGCTCAAAGACAACGGTTTTGTCAAAAACCGTTGTCTTTTAACAAAAAGACAACGGTTTCTCCTAAAACCGTTGTCTTTGTGGTGTTGTCTTTTGTCATTTTTGTTGTAGTGATCCTGCGTGGTGCGCCGCCGAGGGCGAGGGAACGAGTCCAATAAAGGGCAGTGACGAAGAGGAGGATTGGAAAGAAGGAAGTCGCCGAAGCAAGGAAGAAGGTTGTCTTCTCTTTAGATAATTCAAGAGGGGATTTTCAAGAGGGACTTGGTAGAGGATCACGCTAAAGCAAGGAAACACATAGGAGGTCTTCTCTTTGCGAAGTCTAACAGTATAAATTGGTGAAAAAGCATAGGATGTAAGTATCCCCTCACCTGCAGTATAAGTGCTTACGATGTAATGTTGTATGCTTGATTTTGAATGAAAGAATCTAGAACTATGTGTAGAAGGTTCGGCTAATAGGATTAGAGAAATTATTCTTGTTGAAATTCTTCCACGTTATGCATGTTAGATGATGATTCCTATTTATGTTAGCTTAATTTTCCTTATGTCACTACCTTATGCCATGTTAAATTGTACTCATGCCGATTTATGTTATGCTACATTCTTATGTTTTCACCCATGTTAGGCATGACTCACGTATATGAACTGTCTAAGAAATGCTTCCCTAAGATTGGGGACAAGAACACTCTTTAGGACAAAGAACATGTATGTTATTTTACTTTATGCATGGCTTGTACCGGACCCTAACAAGGTCCACAGGATGGGCTCCAAGGTTGCCCCTAGGTCGACGGACATAGTATGGACCTAGTAACCTAGTAGGTTCGGGATTAGCTACCTCGGATCTATTTAAGATGTGCACGAATGATGTATGTTGTACAATGCCGAGCTCAATATGTTGAGATTATGTTTAAGTATATAAACTATATATTTTCAAAGAGCATCCTGCATATACCATTTTATGTTCATCGAATTATCATGTTTAGAGGCAATGTACTGTTGCGATGGAAATGCTAAGTTTATGTTCTTTTCCTAAATTGATCATGTCTCTACTTTAAATAAATGTTGTGCTCATATGTTGTTTAAACGAACATGTCATTACTTTACGTTTAATTCATGATCCATGTTTTTGTGAGTAGGAAAGGACCTTACTAAGTCTATGTGCTTACAGTTTACTTTCCTTGTACTGCAGAAAAGGGCAAGGAATGGATAAATTAAAGGGAGCAGCTGGAGGGGAAAAGATGTGTGTGGCAGTGGCATGGTGGACGAGATCATTTTTCATATACGGACTTATGCATGATTTTCAGTTTATGTGTAAACTGTCAGGAGACGTTAATGCTTTCTATGGTTGTTACACATGTTTATTTTTATGAACCTTGAAATGGTTAATACATGTTTAGTTAAATAAATTGCTAAGATCTTTTGCCATGATTAAATTGTTAGGTTGATTGGGTTAATGTAATTAGAGTTAAAAGTTGTAAAGTTTTTAAATGCTTCCGCTGTTATATGCATGAATGTATGATCGCGTAGCGCCGTCGCCCGTCTATAGGATGTGTGTTAGGAGGACGGGAAGGGCGGGCATTACATTGGATACCGTAGCGATTGGCATTAGGCCAAGTGGGAGTTTGTTAGTAATATATGAGAGATGTCCTAAGGCAATCGCCTTATGTTTGAACCATTTATAAGATAAATGAAGATTCACTATTTGAGTATATATATTTTCATGTATTTGATTAGATCTTAAACTCATTTACTGAATACCCACGATACGATTCACAGCATGAGAGAATTTGTGATTGGATCACAACTAGTGAGTATCTCTACATGTGTAATTGTGATGTATCGAAATTATCCCTAGTCGATGAATTGATGGATTTGGACACCATCAATTCTTTCGAGACTTGTTGGGTTTTTTCGAGCCGCAAAAACCGCTTTTTGCGTTGCGGAAACCTCGGAAGCCCCAGCCACCGATCCGTGCGAAGATGTATTAAAAACAAAAACATGTATGTGCTTACTAAAAACCCTAGATCTACCTTAGATCTAAGAGGTGAGATCATTACCCTCGATGCGACGCCCTTCGCAAATCCCGCTCGTCCAAAAGGGTTGCCGGAACTTGAGAGTGTTAAGTGCACACTCCTCTATTGGTATCCACACAAGCAATAGGTGGAGAAAAGACAATCTTGAGTGTGCTAGCACTCCTAGAAGGTCTCGGCAAGATGAGGAAGAAGAAAGAGAGTTTGAGGGAAATTGATCCAAGGAAGAAGATGATGTTATGTAACTCACACAAATAATTCTCATCTAATTGCTCTTATATGTGTGACCCTATAGGTTCTTGTAACATTGGCAATATCCCTAAACCGATTTAGGAACATAAGCAATGAGCGGTATCTAGCAACACATCATTGCTACCCAAGTTACAAGAATGTTGAGCTCCAACATCACCTTTGTGACTACTAATTGTGACTCTCACAATATGTGACAATGTCCCTCTATCCTTGACATCTAGATTGATCAATCGAGGCATAGACCGTGTCATCCTCGGTACAATCTAAATCTTGAACTTCAAGTAGACTCACTTTAATCAAATGAGCTCAATATCTCATATTGACTCATTTGGGTATGGTCATGCACTTCGTGGTCTCACTCTATCAAGAATATCGATGTCACTCCCGTCATATAGGAGGGATAGATCCCATCTACATCACTCACATCCCTCCGCATAATTTGTTACATACCCAGTAATCGCCTTTATAGTCCACCCATTTACGGGTGACGTTTGACGAAGCCAAAGTATGCAACTCCTTATGTAGGGAACGATAGTGACTTCAGGTCTAAGGACTAATAGTCATACTAATAGCCACATGAGAAAGTATATGACACTCATATAACGATCCATGATACTTTCTCATGGCGGGTCATTCAGTATACATTCTCCAATGCATACCCATGTGTCAACTTGATATCTCATATCCATGACTTGTGAGATCAAGTCATCATGTTGACCTACATGCTAGTCTCTACGCATTAACATTGTCCCTGAATGTTAATACTCGACTAGGAATGATTAAGAGTAGTATTCTCTATATCATCTCATTATCGATTCAACCAATCGATTGATATAGATAAGAACCTACTACTTAAGGATATTATTATATTTAGTTATTTGGCACCAATACAAGTAAATATAATAACCATGCCTTTATAAATAGGAATATGATACAATAAAGTCCATACAACAATCATCACATGATTGGCTCTATGGCTTTCACTAATAATCTCCCACTAGCACTAGTGCCAATCACCGTAGTATCTAATACCCAATGACCTAGTGTGACCATCATGCTTTTTCTGTGCCAAAACCTTGGTCAAGGGATCTGCGATGTTAGCTTCTGTGGGTACTCTACAAATCTTCACATCTTCTCTATCGATGATCTCTCGAATGAGATGGAAGCGTCGTAGTATGTGTTTGGTCCGCTGGTGTGAGCGAGGTTCCTTAGCTTGTACAATCGCTCCATTGTTGTCACAATAGAGCTCTATAGGATCTGCAATGCTAGGAACCACCCCAAGCTCAATAATGAACTTGCGGATCCAAACTGCCTCCTTTGCTGCTTCAGATGCAACTATATACTCGGCTTCTGTTGCAGAATCAGCAACTGTGTCCTGCTTCGAACTCTTCCAGCTCACAGCGCCACCATTCAAGCAAAACACGAACCCTGACTGCGATCTATAATCATCCTGGTCAGTTTGGAAGCTGGCTTCGCTGTAACCCTTTACAGCTAGCTCCTCATCGCCTCCAAATATCAAGAAATATTCTTTAGTTCTTCTCAAGTACTTAAGAATATTCTTGACTGCTATCCAGTGACGCTCACCTGGATCTGACTGGTACCTACTCGTCATGCTCAAAGCATACGAGACATCAGGACGAGTACAAAACATGGCGTACATGATAGATCCTATACCTGATGCGTAAGGGATCTTATCCATGCGGTCTCTCTCCTCTCTAGAAGAGGGACTTTGAGTCTTCGAAAGACTCACACCATGTGACATCGGCAGAAGTCCCTTCTTGGAATTCTGCATGATAAACCGTAGTAATACCGTGTCAATATATATACTCTGACTTAGGCCAAGCAATATCTTAGATCTATCTCTATAGATCTTGATGCCTAGAATACAGGCTGCTTCACCTAAGTCTTTCATTGAGAAGCACGTCTCCAGCCAAGTCTTCACAGACTGTAGTGAAGGGATGTCATTCCCAATGAGTAGTATGTCATCCACATACAATATAAGGAAGACAACTGTGTTCCCATTAACCCTCTTGTAGATACAGGGTTCATCTTCATTCTTGATGAAACCAAACTGTTTGATCGCATCATCGAATCGAAGATTCCAGCTCCGAGAGGCTTGCTTTAGCCCATAAATGGACCTTTGCAGCTTGCATACTTTCCCAGTATGCTATGGATCTTCAAAACCCTCAGGTTGTGTCATGTACACATCCTCGAGTAAGTTTCCATTCAGAAATGCAGTTTTGACATCCATCTGCCAGATCTCATAATCGTGGTATGCTGCAATAGCAAGCAAGATCCGAATGGACTTAAATATTGCCACTGGAGAAAAGGTTTCATCATAGTCAATACCATGAATTTGCTTGAAACCTTTAGCCACCAATCGGCCCTTATAGGTATGCGTAAGTCCATCCATGTCAGTCTTTCTCCTAAAGACCCACTTACACCCAATGGGTTTGACCCCTTCAGGTGGATCAACCAAAGTCCATACTTGGTTGGTGTACATGGATTCCATCTCAGATCTCATGGCCTCTAGCCATTTCTCAGAATCTGGGCTCATCACAGCTTCCTGATAGGAGGTAGGCTCATTCTCAATGAGCATAACGTCATCATGGTCAGACAAGAGAAAAGAGTATCTCTCAGGCTGACGACGTATCCTATCAGATCTGCGAAGAGGTAGGTCTACCTGAATAGGTGGTTGTTCCACAACTCTTTGTGCAACAACCTCATCACCCACAACACTTTGTGGTTCCTGTTCAGCCTCCATCAAAGTCTCAGTGCTATAGTTCTTATCTTGAATTTCTTCAAGATCGAAGGTACTCCCACTAGTTTTTCTAGAAACAAAATCCATTTCTAGAAAAACCCCAGTCTTTGCCACAAACACTTTGTGCTGATTGGGAATGTAGAAGTAGTATCCCTTTGTATCCTTGGGATATCCAACAAAATAGCACCTATCGGATTTGGGTCCCAGTTTGTCTGAGACTTGACGTCGAACGTAAGCCTCACAACCCCAAATCCTCATAAAAGACATCTTGGGATTTCTCCCTGTCCATATCGTATATGGTGTCTTTATGACAACCTTGGATGGTACACGGTTAAGGGTAAAGGATGCTGTATCTAGAGCATATCACCAAAAGGATATAGGAAGATCTGTGTGACTCATCATAGATCATACCATATCTAATAGGGTACGATTCCTCCTTTCGGATACACCATTCCACTGTGGTGTTCCAGGAGGAGTGAGTTGGGATAGAATCCCACACTCAGCTAGATAGTCACGAAACTCATGGCTAAGGTATTCTCCACCTCGATCTGATCGAAGTATCTTAATACTCTTGCCAAGCTGGTTTTGTACTTCATTCTTGAATTATTTGAACTTTTCAAAGGATTCTGATTTATGTGTCATAAGATACACATAATCATATCTACTGAAGTCATCAGTAAATGTAATGAAGTACCTGTAACCACCTCTAGCAGCAACATTGAAAGGACCACATACATCACTATGTATAAGTCCTAACAAATCTGTTGCTCTTTCGCTGTGTCCACTAAAGGGAGTCTTGGTCATCTTGCCTAAAAGGCAAGACTCGCATGTCTCATATGATTCAAAATCAAATGAGTCTAGCAGCCCATCCTTATGGAGCTGAGATAAGCGACTCTCATTTATGTGACCTAAGCGACAATGTCAGAGATAGGTTTGGTTCAACTCATTTGACTTGAACCTCTTGGTAATTATGTTATAGATAGGGCTCTCTAAGTCTAGAAAGTAGAGTCCGTTCATTAGAGGTGCACTACAATAGAACATATCATTTAAATAAACTGAACAACATTTATTCTTTATTATAAATGAAAAACCTTTCTTGTCCAAACAAGAAACTAAAATGATGTTCTTAGTTAAGGCAGACACATAACAACATTCATCTAATTTTAGTACAAGCCCAGAGGGTAAAGATAGATCATAAGTTCCTACAGCAACAGCAACAACTCTTGCTCCATTGCCTACTCGTAGGTCCACCTCGCCCTTTATCAATGCCCTGCTATTTCTCAGCGCCTGCACATTGGTATAAATGTGAGAAGCACATCCGGTATCTAATACTCATGATGAAGAAATAGATAGATTGACTTCTATAACATTTATACCTGAAGTAGAAGTCTCACTTCTCTTCTTCTTAAGATCTTCCAGGTATGCCTTGCAGTTACGCTTCCAGTGTCCTGCTTCCTTGCAGTAGAAGCAAGCCCCTTCCTTGGCTAACCCTCCTTTGGGTTTAAGTTCTTTGCCTTTGCCCTTGGCTTGGGACTTTCCCTTACCTTTAGGCTTGCCCTTGCCTTTCTTCTTCTGCACCATCAAAATGGTGTCAGATTTTCCTTTCTTAAGGTTAAGCTCAGCAGTTCTCAACATGCTGAGCATTTCATGCAATGACTTATCAATTTCATTCATGTTATAATTCATGACAAATTGATTGAAGGCTTGTGGCAAAGATTGCAAGATCAGGTCAGTGGCCAGCTCTTGGCCAAGTGGGAATCCTAGCCTTTGTAGGTTTTCTACGTACCCAATCATCTTGAGTACATATTGACCTACGGGAGTCCCTTCTTGCATTTTAGACCTAAACAATGCCTTAGAGACTTCATATCTCTCATGCCTTGCTTGTCCTTGATATAGTTGACGAAGATGTCCAACCATATCATAAGCATTCATGAACTCGTGTTATACGAAACTCGAGTTCATGGTTTGCAGCATTAGACATGACACATCTAATGCATCATCTTGATGCTTCTTGTAAGCATCTTTGTCATTCGCGAGGCGATGGCGGAGGTGCCTCCGAATGCTGCCCGGGACGTACAACTTCCTTTCTTGGGTGAGAACAATTCTCGTGTTCTGATCATCCGGAAATTTGCTCCATTGAGCTTGTCCTTCTCAAGGATGAGCAGAGTGAGAGTGTTCGTCTACAACATACAATGCAGAGAATTAATATCATATTCCTTTTATCATTTAATTAGGCCTTTAATCAAATGATGCTCCCACTAAATTATAAGAATTTTATAGAATCGAGTTATGGATGTGGTCAAACCACATTACTAGATTTGAAAGGACCTAACCCCGTATGCATATACAAAATCCCTAGTCACACGTAAATATTATCCATTATACACAAGGTCGTAACGCCAGACAACAATCTATTTATTTCCATCCAATTTAGCAGTCTCAACTACACAGCAAACCCTCAAAACCTGAAGAAAAATAAAACATCAAATCATCTCCCCTCAATCTGGAAACCCTGTTCCATAGATGCCCCGGACAATGTGTGTCATGCTCATCATCATCTCCTCAGTTACACCACCTCCGCTTCATGCGTCTCAATCGAGGTGTCCTGTTCCCTACCTGAAATTGTTATGTGACATCATGAGTTCACAGCCCAGTAAGTAGATCAATGACAGGGATATAACACAGGGAGGAGAAATTCAGAAGGAAACATATAACTACACAACGGTAAATGTAAACTACTATAGTCCAACATGCATTTTCGGTTACACTTTCTGTAAGTCAATATGAAACATAGCCAATACTTTTAATCAACATATCATTATAACAAGTACAGCGAACCCAATCATGCCTTTCTGTTACGCTAACTGCACCTAAACATAAACACTCGTGGTACCTCACATTATGCATTTAAAATCGAGCTACCAAATATCTTAATTTCTTGTGCAATCACGTACCTCTAGGAAGAAACTAAAGAAGCAGTCATCATCATCAATCAATCATCCAATTTGGGTGGGCCTCCCGAGCTCAACCTGAGCCCAACCCCGTCGAGCACCACTAATGCTCATGTACATACAGTTAGTTAACTAAGAATTTCTGTCATTTTCTACCATACTATCTGCACCACTAATGCTCATGTACATACAGTTAGTTAACTAAGAATTTCTGTCATTTTCTACCATACTCAGTCACAGAAGGATAACATAGACCATCATGAATAGACGTGTATATATATATAGCATCTAACCTCATACACAGGTAGATGTTAACATAACTTATTCACATAACATCGAAGCATAAGAAGGATCTGATGAACATTTTAGCTAAAGAAAATAAGAACATTAAACATCATTGGTGAACAAATATATATATTTATATATAGCATCTAACCTCATACACAGGTAGATGGTAATTACACATACATACATATAGCATCTAACCTCATACACAGGTAGATGGTAATTACTCATATATATATATATATATATAACATCTAACCTCATACACTGTGATATTTATCACATATTATAAATCATTTACAACATTACGAAAAAGAATCTTATAAATTATTAACTAAACATGATTTCTTTGAACTCCTATAACAGGAATCATCTACAGACCTAAAGCTCATATACATACTAACTTTTCTATCCAACCTAGCATGCTGATTCATTTCCATCAAACTACCCCTTACCTCTATTAAACATTTATCTGGCTATTAATTGAAGATTTAACCCTCATGTACATTGTTCGGCTCACCCAATTCATTAGGACCCCAACAAGTGTATATCCCGTTATTTTCCCCCTACCGGATGAAACCCTCCATACTAATCCACGCTTAAATTCATCGTATACGATCCTAAAATCCTAGACCGATCTCCTTCCCTTCCAATGACACCAATCTATTTATCCCTTCCCTTTCCCTTGTTCCCTTGGTGCCGATCGCACCGAGCTATGGTCAGTCGGCCACCAAAATGGGGCCAAGTAGAGGGGCACGTTGACACGTTCACAACCATCCAGAATTCCCATTATAGCCCAACGATTTAATTCCTAGCCACCTCCCGAGATCTCCCTGCTCCTCACCTCCCTCAAGCCGACGGAAAAACAGCTTTGCTGCTTGCCATTGCTCCATCCAGTCCAAACCTCCGCGATTCCCCCCCCCCCCATGCCCCTGCTAGAACACCAACTGGTAACCCAATCCACCGGCACGGTGGATTCCCCAAAATCACCGAATTCCAAACCTCCCTCACCCATCGAGAACCTCCTTCCTCAGCCCCAAGATTGAAGGCCCTAGTCCCCTTCCCGTGCCTCTCCGTCTGTCACCTCCACCTAGTCGTCGGATAGCCACTCACCGTTCGCCCTAGCTCAACCTATCCCCAACAACACCGGTAACCCACTGCGGACGCCTGTTAGAACCTAAACGGGACATCCCCCTCACCGACGAGCTTCAATCCTTAACATCCCGACTCCAACTTGCCGGCCGTCCCAACGCTTGGATTCGCCGCCCTCGACAACCCTAGCCAAAGATTACTCACTGCGAAAAGGAAGAAGGAAGGTCGGAGTAGCTCCGGCAGGTTGGCGTCGACTCCGGCGGCAAGGACTCGGCGTTCGCTTCCTTCGCCGTTCGTGACGGCTCGCGATGGTTAAGAAACGGAGAAAAAGAAAAAAGAGAAAAGGAAAATATATATAGGGGTTAGGTTAATTAGGGTTTAGGGTTTTTCCTTTTCGCCTCTCAGCGATGATTATTTAGGGTGTAAATAGACCCGAAATTTATCCCCATTTTCTATGATTTTCGCCCGTGTATTTATTTATTTATTTATTTATTATTATTGTTATTATTATTATTATTATTATTATTATATATATATATATATATATATATATATATATATATATATATATATATATATATATATATATATATATATATTCCGAGACTTGACAAGATTCATACAAACTAGCTATAATTCTTGCGGGACAAGATCCACATCATACTAAGCCTTGAGTTAGCTTTGGTTAAATCGCCCAAGACTTAGTACAATCGGTGGGTAACACATTACCGATTACATCTCTATGCAACTCTTGTTTATAGGATCAAGACCCACATTTACAAAAGACCTTGAGTTAGCTTTGGCTAAATCACCCAAGATTTAGTGTAAATGTGATCTTATCCTATCTTTCCAACGATTAGAATATGCCTATAGTTCTACTCGATCCAATTGAGTTAACTAGTTTTACTCAATCTAATTGAGTTTACTCTAACCCAAGCCATGATAGGCGGGACCAAGATTGTCCCTCCGCACCCTACCAAGATAATATGCACTGCTCTGCTTTGGCAGATTCAACAGCTACAAATGATCGAGGTAGTGATGGGTATCAAGGACTTGGTAGGCATTTACGAGTTGATTCGATTAAGATCTAATCTAATCGTAATGTGTATCATATACGCATTGAGGCCTTTATTATCCTATATTAGCATGCATCACATACATACAAGCATTATTCTAGCATGCATCATATACATACAAGAAAAATATCCTAGCATGCATCATATACATGCATTATTCTACTAGCATGCATCACATACATACAAGCAAAATCAAATATATATATATATATATATATCAACATATATATATATAATTAAATGTGATGTGGTCATGGCCCTACTACGATCTTATCAAGCCAATGAGAAGATCGGACGATCAACCTAAGGCTAGCGGCTTCTCCAAGCGCTTTCTTTGACCGCCATGTGTCGTCGACACCCTTCTCGTAACTTCGTCTACAAGTGGACTTTCCACCGCTCCATTTTGTACATTACAAACATGAAACTTGAGTTACATTCGAGTCTAAAACTATTTACAACTAGAATTTCAAAAGAAGAGGTACGACGTGCAGGTCGCATACACTATACAACACGCACAACCACAAAAACGGCACGCAGGCCGTATTATGAATTACAACACATCATAATCCAATCAAATTTGGGTCATTGGGCCATGACAATCACAGAATTATATATAATTCTAAATTATGTATTTTTATAGAAAATTTCTATAATTTTTCCTATTTTTTTTCTAATTTTATGAGTCACCTCTCCGTAACGGTCCCGCTAAGTGATTTTCGGGCGTGATCGCGGGACAAGGCCCCTTTCAGGAATAGGGGCAGCGCCCCTACTCGCAAAATAAACTTTGCGAGTGTCCCTACTATGATCCTACAGCGACTTAAGTCGCCGTCCCAAAAACCTAAAGTGAGAACTCGCCGTTTCGGAGAGTTTTTCTCGATGGTTGAAGCCTGCAAGTGTCCCAACACTCGTTGCTTCGACTCTTTGAGAAAAATACCCAAAAATTCTATAAAATTAGAAAATTTACAGAAACATAAAAATATGTAATTTTTATATCTAATATAAAAACTACAAAAATGAAACACATACATTCTTCGCACGTGGCTCTGATACCACTGTTGGGTTTTTCCGAGCCGCAAAAACCGCTTTTTGCGTTGCGAAAACCTAGGAAGCCCCGGCCACCGATCCGTGCGAAGATGTATTAAAAACAAAAACATGTTTGTGCTTACTAAAAACCCTAGATCTACCTTAGATCTAAGAGGTGAGATCATTACCCTCGATGCGACGCCCTTCGCAAATCTCGCTCATCCAAAAGGGTTGTCGGAACTTGAGAGTGTTAAGTGCACACTCCTCTATTGGTATCCACACAAGCAATAGGTGGAGAAAAGACAATCTTGAGTGTGCTAGCACTCCTAGAAGGTCTCGGCAAGATGAGGAAGAAGAAAGAGAGCTTGAGGGAAATTGATCCAAGGAAGAAGATGATGTTATGTAACTCACACAAATAATTCTCATCTAATTGCTCTTATGTGTGTGACCCTATAGGTTCTTGTAATGTTGGCAATGTCCCTAAACCGATTTAGGAACATAAACAATGAGCGGTATCTAGCAACACATCATTGCTACCCAAGTTACAAGAATGTTGAGCTCCAACATCACCTTTGTGACTACTAATTGTGACTCTCACAATATGTGACAATGTCCCTCTATCCTTGACATCTAGATTGACTAATCGAGGCATAGACCGTGTCATCCTCGGTACAATCTAAATCTTGAACTCCAAGTAGACTCACTCTAATCAAATGAGCTTAATATCTCATATTGACTCATTTGGGTATGGTCATGCACTTCGTGGTCTCACTCTATTAAGAATATTGATGTCACTCCCATCATATAGGAGGGATAGATCTCATCTACATCACTCACATCCCACCGCATAGTTTGTTACATACCCAGTAATCGCCTTTATAGTCCACCCATTTACGGGTGACGTTTGACGAAGCCAAAGTATGCAACTCCTTATGTAGGGAACCATGGTGACTTCAGGTCTAAGGACTAATAGTCATACTAATAACCACATGAGAAAGTATATGACACTCATATAACGATCCATGATACTTTCTCATGGCGGGTCATTCAGTATACATTCTCTAATGCATACCCATGTGTCAACTTGATATCTCATATCCATGACTTGTGAGATCAAGTTATCATGTTGACCTACATGCTAGTCTCTACGCATTAACATTGTCCCTGAATGTTAATACTCGACTAGGAATGATTAAGAGTAGTGTTCTCTATATCATCTCATTATCGATTCAACCAATCGATTGATATAGATAAGAACCTACTACTCAAGGACATTATTATATTTAGTTATTTGGAACCAATACAAGTAAATATAATAACCATGCCTTTATAAATAGGAATATGATACAATAAAGTCCATACAACAATCATCACATGATTGGCTCTAGGGCTTTCACTAACAAGACTAACACGAGGTATACTCCTTGGTGTATCCAAGCAGCTGATTCTCACTAGCTGGAGACATTGAGATGTCCGAAGTTAATCGTGGATGCTAATTATGGTAACTAGTTCATTAGAGTGACCAGCCGTAAGACTTCATATGGTTCTCTGCCTATATAGATATGTCAATGAAGTTCTTACTGCAACTTAAGTGCGATGCTCCTTTGACTTGTAGTATTCAAGTCATCTTGATCATGAAGACTTATGCTTTGACATCTTAAGCAAGCATCTCTGAGGAGAATTGGACCCAGGATGATTGGGTATAAGTCGAAGTGATCGAAGGTGTTTAAATATCCTATAAAGTATTCACCACTCCTTGCAAGGATATGTATACCCATGGTCTCTCGTCGGATTGTTACTAAAGTCTTTGGCCAAAGCATTACATGTTTAGAGTAAGGTACTCTTGGATACATGTGCAGTAACTAGAATCCGTAGGATGAGGAAATGGTACTTGGGCTAGGTGTGATGTAGTCAACCTAGTGGGGACTGACACTATAGGCCATGTCCTGAACCAAGTGGGTATAAGATGAGTGAAGGGAATGGGGTACGATTCATTGTAGTTGTTGAAGGGTTTTAGAAATAGTTCTGGATCAACCGTTGATCTTTTCGGTTAATTGGGGATCATGATGTACTACTATGTGTCACTCATAATTATTCTATAATTAATGGTTAATTATAGACGGCCAACATAAATTGAAAACCTATTTGGTCACACGCACAACGAGCGCAATCCGAAGGATTTAAAACGAGCTTGAGAATGAGATTCTCATACCGAGAGAAACTAGGTTTGGTTGGACCAAACAAGGAGCTAGCATGAAATCGTTTCAGTCGCAATGGAAGCATGGATGGGCCATATCTTATGAAGACATGATGGATGAACCAAATTGGTTTGGTTATAATCCAATGGTGGAGAATAAACCAAAGGGGTTTGGTTTGTTTTAAACGAATGAACCAAAGTTGGTTCGGTTCGTTTTAACTTAAAATAGACCAAATCTGTTTGGTTTATTTTAACTTAAATTAATGGAGCGGGTTAACGAGTTTTGATTATGAACCAATAACCATTAGGAGAATTTGTTCTCTATAAAAATAGGGCTTAAGGGTTTTGTAAAGGGCTAATCCAAGCAACCCCAAAGTTGCCGCCCCCCCCCCCTCTCCTTCTCCTCTTGTGGTTGGCGCCCAAACCCTAGGCGCCGCCCACCCTTGTGCTGCCGTCCAAGTTCTTGTCGGCATCCAAGCTTCAGTCGGCGATCCTCCGGCAACCCTCCGGTGATTCTCCTTGGCTCCGGTGACCAAGGACTAGCTGGCCCTCTTCCCTTTGGCCGGCGCTAACTCCTCCACCAAGCTGTCCAGTTTTCTGGATAGCTTGTTTCCTTCGTGTCGGAGTGTCATTTGGACGACGTTTGGAACTCCGACAGCGGCTACTTTGCCGAGGATTCGATCTCCGATAATCCTCATAGATGGAGGACGAAGGATTCGTCAAACGGTTGATGAATACCTCTCCGGAGAAGCGAGTTTTTGAGGACTCGTTTTGAATCCGAATTTTGATTCGGATTGTGATCTTCTCTCGATCACATCGTCTTCGACACGAGGCTAGTGACTCGTACGAAGACGAGGCTTGTGACTTTGTGAAGTCATCCCGAAGATACTCGGCATGGATACGGATAGAGGCGATTCTAGCGAGGGTCGCTCCGGTTGATGTCTTTCCCGCTACACGTGATATGTCAGGTATACATAGAATATTTTTTTTTTATTATAAAATTTGAAACTACGATTATGTCTACACATGTTGTAATATGCATGCGTGTGGTGTGTCTTGTAATAAATTAGATTTATTATTTTTTATTTCTTCCGATGTGCACATGTTTATGAAATATGTTCGAACATACACTCGCCGCGGTGCCGGAAACCCAACATATCTTAGGTTATATTATCTCTGTGTATGGTATTTAAGTTGATCCTGCTAAAATTCATGTTATATCTTCTTTATCTTACCTCGCTTCTGTTAAGAAAGTTCATGCTTTTCTAGGTCATGCAGGTTTTTACAGACGTTTTATCAGAGACTTCAGTAAGATTGCCCCTACCCTTGACCAACTTGTTGCAAAAAGAGGTGGTATTTCAGTTTGACCAGGATTGTGGTAGAGATCGAGCCCACTCCCATAGCATATTCTTTTCTAGATGAGTAATTTTTTCACTTATAGGGTAAGACACCATGGTATACAGATCTTGCTATTTATTTAGTTGTCGTGTTGTACCTTCACATTTTACTCATGGACAAGTCCAAAAATTAAAACGTGATGGTAAGTACTATGTATGGGATGATCCTTACCTTTGAAAGTTTTGTAGTGATCAAATTATTAGGCGATGTGTTCCTGACTATGAGTTTCATTATGTACTTTTTGTCATTCTCTGGTTTGTGGGGGGCATTTTGGACTTTAAAGGACTGCTAGGAAAGTTTTAGAGTCTGGTTTGTATTGGCCCACCTTATTTCATGATGCCTATGAATTCTATAAAGCCTGTGAGCGATGTCAACGAACAAGGAATATAGGACGTAGAAATGAAATGCCTCAACAACCCTTGTTATTCTGTGAGATTTTCGATGTTTGGGGTATTGATTTTATGGGTTCGTGTCCTGTATCTTTTGGATTTTCATATATTCTTTTGACAGTTGATTAAGTTTCTAAATGGGTGGAGGTCATCGCCACCAGGACTGATGATTCTCTAGTTGTTGTGAATTTTGTTAGGTCTCACATATTTTGCAGATTTGGAGTACCTAGGCCGATCATTAGCGATCAAGGGTCTCACTTTCGCAATAGATGCAGGCCATTTTAAGCAGAGAGATCAAGTCTATACTGAAAAATACGGTGGGGCCAGACATGATGATGCTTTTTCTTTGACTTGAAAGGGGAGTGTGTTCTTTTATTTACTGCGTTTATTTTCTTCCTTTCATATTCGGAATAATTTGCATGGGTTGATTGCTTGTTGCCTATTTGCCTGTTTACCTAGGTTTGTTTGTCTGTTGTTGAGTTCAAATAATATTCCCTATGCATGCTTTGGTATCATTTCAGAGGTGGTAAAAATTAGTTAAGTTTGATCATCAAGTTGTGGATTTTTGGTGTATGATAAGAGACTTCACTTACATGCAGTCACTTGTTAGGATGGTGAATTTTTGTCAATAGACCAAGTTTGATTTTTATTCACCTAGTGAGGTTGTAAGTCATTTTCATCATTTACCCACTTTGGTGTGATAACACATGTGATACTCGTTGCTCTAGAATTTGCTTTGAGTCTTTTCAAAATTGCAATAACATTTACTTGCATGAATATGATGAAGGATTTCACTCTTGATTCTTTTCCTTACTTGAATTGCTTGTCTAATCCACTTGATACTTCCATGTTGTCTTACTTGTCATATCTCTTCATTTACTATCCATCGTCTTTGTATCTTTGTGGATTATCTTTTGTATATCTATTGTTTTCCATGTTAAAGGAATAACATGATAAGTTGCATTGTCCGAGACGGAAAAAAAAAAATTTTAAGTGTGGGGGAGGAGATATTGTTTGTTGGAGATTGACATGACGGGCACAGTTTTCAGCATCCATGAATTGATTTTCTGCACGGTGCTATTGAATGGGATAAAGAAATGCTTAGTAAATGGAAGATATTTGAAGGAGGCAACTGAAAATGAAAATAGTTTGGCCCAATGGTGGTTATCATGAGTTCTATTCTTGAATGGAGATAATGCAATGGCTAGGTATGGAGACCCAAGAGTTACTTGATATTTCAGTACGTATGCAGCAAGTATCCACATTTCTATTGAGGAATGTGTGCTTCATTGAATGGTTTGATTTTGGAAGCTACAATAATGGACTAGCTGGGAAATGAAAGGTTGTATAAGCACTTAGCAGAGCAAGATTTACCAAGAGATGCAGATTTCAACTGAATCTGAAAATCCAAAAAAGAACAACTCAAACACAGAAACAACAGTCCATCGATGCAACAGTTTTGGGCTCAGCTGTGAATTTGATATAGAGGTTGAAATGGTTCTTAAATCTGGGCTTCCCAGTTAAAAAAAAAAAAATTGAGATATGAGGTTCAATGGTTTCAAGAGAGTGGTACCTCCTTGTTCTTATTCTGATGATTAACTGGGCAAATGGCAATGTTAGAAGTTTGGTAGAAATTGATGTCTTGGTTACAGAAGTTGACTTTGAGCTAATTGAAAACCCAATTAGAACATTTAAGGGAGTTAAAAGGAATGAACAATTGTGCACGCTAGGTGAAAACTTTATATCACAGAATGCTCAATATTTCAGAAAAAAAAAACAGAACTCAAACTGAGGTAATTGAGACCCTTCATCAAGCATGTTCTGAGCTGAAGCATTTTGAGGAGTAGTGTCTTCTGCTAATTGACTATTATTCAACACTTTTCTTTGCTGAGATCTCCAAGATACATCTAGTGGAGTTCTGAAAAAAATTCAATCTTTGTGAGGAGATGGTTTCTGTCAGCTTACTAAAAAACTAAAAATTCTTGCTCAATGTGTCATGTTGTTATTGCTAAAGTGCTCATTAAGCTGAAAGATTCTAAAACACAGTTCGAGGTAATTAAGATGCTTCTAAAGGAATGCAACGATGCGGCCATGTTTCAAGTTAAAATTCATGAGGTGGATGCTGTTTCAATAATTGATACACTTCTTTCAGATGTTCGAGAAGAGGTGCTTCTAACTCATATGATACTCTTTTGGCGACACTGACCCCTACACTTGTTGCTAAAGCAAATATGTGCATGAAAGATTTACGTGGGAAAGGTGTCCTAATGGATAAATATAAACCTGAATTTAGAATTGGAGTTTATTCAATTGTGTTGCTTCTGGGGCTCCTGAGGCAACCATTGTACATGTGGCAGTGTTCTTATTTGTCTGCCTTTGAGAAGCTGCACGTGCAAGTTTTAATGAGCTAGTCAAATTCTGGAAAAATGCATGAGTCACCAAAGGACTAAGAGGACATGCATACACGTGGATTCTTTTTGCCAACGTCTACTTTAAAAGGGAGTGCAACACCTGCAATTGTAGAGATAACGCAGATAAATAGGGCTAAGCCATGAGAGGTATCAATGCATTCATGAGGTTAAGTCCTTTGCTAGAAATTCTGCCCTGCAAGAAAGGTGTGGCTGCCATGTTCAAAGTAAAATGTGTGCCGAAAATTCTGCACGATTGAAAAAAAAAAAAGAACAGGTGTATCAGATGTTGAACAAGTATGAATGTTGGAAAAAATTTAAGAGTATCAATTGATTCCTTAGAATACCAACTGGAGTTCGATACAAAGGATGCAAGTGCAGCTTGAAAATAAATCTGAACAAGAGTATCAGCAGGAAATTAGAGTATGCTAAGGAGGAAATTGACTTGATGAATTGAGAGGCTTGTATGTATCTGAAACATCTGTTCAAAAGTTGTATCATACTTTCAGAAATAATAGAAATTCTACTAAACAACACCTGGCATTGCTATGTCTTGGAGAAATTGGAAGAAGGTAGATCTAGAGGTAGAGGACGTTGTGGGCAGTTTGTAAATGGTAGGAATGATTTTCATGCGGCAAATACTAGTGCTCAGGTTCATAGTTGGCAAAGAGATAATGGTGATTTGTTCAACTCATATGCGTGCAACAATGTCTGTCATTAACCCTCCAACTAAAGAAAAGGTTGTGGATGAAAACTCAGCTAATTAACAACTTTCAACATTGCCTGTTATTGTTCGAGCAGATGAAGCAATTGAACTTACTGCTGCACCAACTAACAACCAATTTCAAGTTCGTGGGGGTACTTCAGTTAATCAACATCTGAATTTTCCGCTTGAAGCATTGGAAATGAGGAAGCAAACTCTTGATAACCTGAAATTCACGGAGAGTACTCAAATCGATCTTGAAGTTGAATCTATCCCTAGAATTGCAAGGACGGATATTATACCTGAGTTGATTCCTCTTTCTTGCCAATTATGAGTAAGTCCACTTCGAATTGACACCGAAATACTTGATAATCTTCATGCTGCAGAAGTCTAAAATGAAGGTGGTATCCCTATCTCCGATGTGCAAGAATCTAGTAATAATCATGCTGGTTTGTCTTTTGGAAAGGCTGAAGTTCATGTGACCTCTGTCAACACAGTTCAATTCAGAATCAGAACATTGATCTATTGCCAAACAGAGATGAGTTATCTGTCCTTAAATCGTACAGGTTGCTGAACAAACGAATCAGGTTGATCGACAAGAGAGTATTGAGGCTTTTGGTGCAAATGCAATTGATCCTACATTTCTTGAGGCACTTCTAGAGGATCTACGGGCTGAAGTTCTAGCTTCTTGGCAAGCTACAAATTATGGCCCACCACCTATTGAAGAAATAGATCCTGAATTTTTAGATGCTCTTCCTCCAGATATTCAAGCTGAAGTTATGGCACAACAATGAGCACAACAAAACTTACAATTATTGTAGTTAATACCTGAACTAGTTGTATCAGAAATTGTATGCTGTTGAGAGTTATTTCATTGGATCATTATTAGAATATCTTATTCCACACTCCTAAATGCAACTTATCAGGTTTATTCTTCTAATTCTTCTGTTGTTGCTTGTTCAGTCCATTTTGATCTTCTTTGTATGTTCTGTTGCAATCCATTTCTAACCTTGTTTGATTTTCGATAAATCTTTTGATTCATGTATGGAATGTATTGATAGCAGTAGAGAAGTAGATGATAAGCAAGCATATGATAGCACAATATTACATGTTGTTTTGAGGGTACCTCACTCCTACGATCATTATGTGAGCATTAGTGCAATTATCCATTTTGGGAGATTTTGTATCAGGCTTGGTTTATTTGATCGGATTGGAACTCATCATACATGTTGATTGTTGTAGGAGTCGGATCTTTTGAATACCCTAGATCCGGATCAATTTGGTGATCCTAAGTAACTTATTTTTTCTGTCTCTGAATTATTGATCTAGGTATTGTTTGAAGAACTAGTTAGGGAGTCAGTATTTCTTTGTTTTTAGTATTGCTCGGGACGTGCAAAAATAAGTGTGGGAGAATTTGATAGTCGCATTTTTATCGTGTGATTTTTATTTACATTTGAATATTTTAGGCTCTTTGATTGGGTAATTACGATTATTCAGGATGCTTTTGCATATTGTATCTATTTGCAATTAATTGTTTAATCCCTATAATTTTAGTATTATTTTTCACGGGTTGAATGTGATTTTATAGGAAACATGAAAAGAGCCTAATCGGAGCAATCACAACCGTCGATCTAGATCAAATCAATCACAGCCGTTGGATTGATTGATCATCCACTTAGGGATATTAATTGAAGTTATTTAACCCTAGATCTAATTGGGTAGCTGAGATCTGAACCGGCACGATCAAGCGGCTGAGGAAAATCGCGTGAAAAGCAAACATCTTCTATCGCGCTAGGCAGAACGCAGAATGCAGAAACACTAACAAACCAAGGCTCCTGATAGACCCCACAAAAGATTCTTAGTAGCCTCTATCCATTAACATCATAACAGCATTATTCTGGACTTGTGCGATCCTACACGTGGACGGGGAGCGGAGCAGTTTGTTACATCACAGTTGGCCCTAACTAGAGGAGAAGGATAGGAGGAGGGGGAAGAGGATAAGGGAGAGGGGATTCTGATTCTGATTCTGATAATCTTTCTTCTTCTATTACTCTACCTGCATTTCTTACTATATTATTCTTTTACAACTCCTTCTTGCTTCTTCTTCCTCGTACAAGCTCTAACTTAAGCATTGGAGGATCCCTGCTGGGTAGGCCGGTAGTGGTCTACTGACGTGTTAACTTTCTTAGGAAGGAAGCGAAGGAGACCTTCTACTGTTGCGGTCGGAGAGAACCCCATCTTCCTCGACAGCTCCATCCCAAAGAGGAAGAATAAATCCGTGTCGCATCAGTTGGCGCCGTCTGTGGGAATATTTTTGTTGAACAAGATGTGGAGATGCATTTGCAAGAGATCCCTCTTGCAGCTTCTTCCGTGGAGGAAACCCCCATTACCTTGCTTCCGTCCCAGCTAAAAACTCTGGTAGATACGACAATCTCTGAAGCTTTGGTAAGAGAAAGATGAAGGATGTGATATCTCTATCCTCATTCTAGTGAACCCTCTCAGAGGGAGCCCCCACATGAAGGACCCTCTCATATCCTTCCACTAAGTCCTCAAGAAATGGAGGTGTTGCATGGAGAAGGACTAACGGGGGAAGCATATCAATATTCTTTCCCTATATCGCTGGTGAGACGAGAGGACCAGGGGGAAAGTCATTCTACAAAGTCTCCCATACCTTATGAGCCTTGTCCCTTTACGGTGGATATAGTTCTAGAACCGCCACCGACCCACTTTCACAATCTGCAGGTGGGGATGTACGATGACACTTCTGATCCAGAGGAGCATTTGTCCCAATTTGAAGGTGCAACCTTCCTCCACTTCTACACTGATGCTCTCAAATGTCAGGCCTTCTGCATCACCTTGAAGTCGTCTGCCCAGAGCTGGTTTAGATCTCTACCTCCCAGCTCTATTACATGCTTTACAGATTTAAAGGGAGTTTTTCTTAAACAATTTGCTAGTTGTAAAAAATATAAGTATGTCGCTTCCATTTTACTTCACCTAAATCAAGGGCCAATTGAATCTTTAAAAAGTTATATACATCGTTTTACCACTATTGCCCGGGAAATACCTTCAGTAGCTCCTGACTTCTTAAGACTTGTTATTCCTCATGGTTTGAAGGAAGGGCCTTTCCTCAGCTCTCTGTTACGGAGGACAACTGCTAGTTATGAAGAATTGCTTGGCCGTGCAGAAGAATATATCAATGAAGAAGAGGGGTTATTGGTAAGAAGAGTTGAGAAAAAGTCCACCTCCACCCCAGCAGAAAAGAATCCTCCCCCTGCTCAGCAAGGACCTCTCAGAAGAGATTATGTTAGGCCTTTCTTCTTGAAGTGTCTCATCCTAGACCTCTCATGATAGAAGGTCATCCCCACTTGCCCCTCCAAGTTATGGCTATTGAAGCTCTACCCTTACCTCGGACATGGAAGGAGTAGGAGATGGAAATATATGACCAGCATAGTGTTCTACAGCGCCCTATAGGGTATAAAAGAATTCCCCGTAATCCTCCAACTCCTTATTTTTGTTAGTGCCATATGGATTATGGGCAAGCCAGCGATCAGTGCTTCAAGTTACAAAGTGAATTGGAGCATATTAGAGCTAGTTATCCATGCTTACAGTCGCAGTTCAAAGGACATCCAGGGAGAGGATGCTGACCTAATGTTGCTCGCCCTGGGCCTTACAACAGAAGGCCTCAAGTCCTTCCTCCACTAGGACATGTACCACCCAATCCTGAAATTGTCCCTCAGGAAGGACCAGCAAATGAAGGGACCTTAGCCATTGCAAGTGATGCCCCCCACTAGAGGGGTTATTAATGTTATTGCAGGAGGACCTACTGACAGAGATTCCAATAGAGCTAAAAAATCTCACGCTGGCATGTTGGTGAGTTTAACCATTGGAGAAGATCGAGTTGCTCAAAATACACATTGGATATATTTTAGACCCAAGGATCTCCAAGGTATTCTTTTGCCCCATACTGATACCCTGGTAGTTAGGGTTTCGCTAGCAATTTATGAGGTGGCTCGGGTCTTGGTTGACTCGGGGAGTTCTGTTAACATTCTCTTTTAGGACGCTTTCAACCAGATGCAACTCGAGAATGCCTAGTTGGGGGATATATCAACCCCTTTATTTGGGTTTGCTAGGCATGTGGTGCACCCTTTAGGGTAGATATCTCTTCCCCTCACTTTGGGGACGAGACCGAGTCAAAAGATGAACATGACCTCCTTCCTAGTGGTGGATGCCCCTTCTGCCTATAATGCTATCTTGGGTCATCCTTTTTTTATTAGTTTTTCAGGTGGTGGCTTCTCCCTATCATCAAAAGATAAATTTTTCGATGGGCCAACTCATTGGGGAAGTCCGAGGCGAATAGAAAATAGCTCGGACTATTATGTGCAAATGATAAGGGATGACAAGAAAAAGGCTAGAGTGGAAGACCCCAAGGGGAAGGCCATTGTCTCTCCAGAAGTATAAGTGCTAGAGAAAACCCTTCCCAAGAAGGAGAAGCTAGAAGAAGGGGAGTCTGTCGAAATAGCTCTGGGAAAAGTGACTTGGATAGCACAACAGCTGGAGGTGAAGGAAGAGATCATTGCCATTATGTGAAGAAATAAAGATATCTTCGCCAAAGACATGCATGATCTGATCAGAATTGATCCCCCAGTTGCAGAGCACCATTTGAACATTATCCTTGGAGTATGACCCATCTAGCAAAAGAGGCGACACTTCGGGTCGGAAAAGGACATGGTCATTGTTGAAGAGGTGGATAAGCTACTGTAGGCTGGTCACATAGATGAAATCCAATTCCCCGAGTGGGTATTGATAACGGCGATTTATCGTGGTACCATTTCAAATTAATTATCGAACCCCCCTCTACACTAATATAGCATAGTGGATGGCCTAGATCGTTTTCCAATGAGTGTAATAGATAGAATAGTAAACTTAAGATTTCTAATTATTGCTAATGGGGGTTAGGATTTACAAGACTAATCCTACTAAATGAAAGACAATGCAATTAAAGAAAAGATAAACTAAACATTCAAAGAAAAGCATTTAGAAACATAAAGATAGTGCAGGAAAAACAATAAGTCAAATGCAAAATAACATGTGTGTAAAGGAAAATATGAAATAAATCTAACCTAGTATTAAACATGTCTAACTAATGAAATTAACACTAAAACAGATAAGTAATCAAACTAACAATTAATTAAGCTAAGCATCATAATCAAACTGCAACTAAACTACCAAATGAAACTACTAATTAACTCTAAGTCAAACTACGAAATAGTTACAATGTAAACTACAAGACAACTACAAACTTATTACAAATAAAACTACAAACTAACTACAAGTCAGCTACAAAAATAATTTTGGGGGTTTTTGACAAGTTCAATTCATGAATCCAAACATAACATAAAGTAAACAAACAATGCAATGCATAAAATAAATGTGGATGAAAATGAAATGTGAATTCCAAATATAAAGATCGACGATCCTCTACATACGGAGCAGGGACCTTCCCTCTTCGACGATGACTATGACTCGAACATATGCCTTCGATGATGGATGAAGCGAGCCCTTTTCTCCGGTGGATGGTGTAGAACTGTCAAAGCCTGGTGTAGTTGTCGGGATCCGAACTCGGGTCTTTTGGTTGTAGCCGAGTATACTCACCACTATACTACAATGACACCGGAACCTGACAATCTATGGATGACTCTGTGAAGGTGAAGCAGCCCGCAGTTCCGCCACCGGGGACCGAACCCGAGTCTCACAGTTGTAACCGAGTATACTCACCACTATACTACAACGAAACTGCCGGCGCTGCGTGGAGAGGATGGAACCGGAGTAGAAGCTGAAACTCTTCGCCGGCGATGAAATGAAGTGCTGCTGTCGGAAATTGGATGTCAAACTCGTTGCCGGATGCTGGAAAATAATTCTGCCGTGACCACGACAGTAGAAAGTTTCTCTCGGCCTTTCGAACCACATCCATCCGAGGCATCTCAGCTCCAGTTGTTGGTGATGGATAGTTCGCCGGTGAAGTTGGTGTTGGTGCAGTAAGCACCTAAGTCGAACCTGAGTTTTGATTATAGAAAACGATACAAAGTTAAGCTTATATTGTTATCTCACGAGCTAAATCGAGTGTGCAGAAAAGTGCCAACGCTAGAGCTGAAGGCTAGCGACACCCGGAGGAAGTTGCGGTGGTCGGGCGACACTCGAGTGACTTCGGAGGGAGCTGAAGGAATCGAGTGGAAGGCCGGAAGCGAAAGCAACACAGTAAGTATCGAGGTAAGCTCGTGTGTGTGCGAGAGTAAGAGAGGTCGTATCCTCCTTACGGGGATGATCTTAAGCGTAGATCCGACCAAAGACATCCTATAGATAGTCTAGGTCGAGATCGGATGGTCAGCGGCCGTCAAAATAATGCTTTTGTTAAGTTAACTTGTCATTTCAGCTAGTATCAGTCGACTACCAGCTTGGAGGACTCGATTGTCATCCATCAGTCGACTATCTACGGTCAGGATTCGACTGATGCTGCCATCAGTCGATTGATGGTCAAGGATCAGCCTCGAGGAGTCAAGCCTTATCACCATTTTTCAAGGATCCATATGCCTAATTTCCATTGGTTGAAGGTCCTCTCGAAAAGGTGCTCAAGGGCTATAAAAGGAGGGCCTCTCCTAGGGTTTCATCATCAATTTTAATCTTCCAAAAGTCTCCGCAAAGCTACAACTCTCCGACAACGAAGTGCTTCCTCTCCGACGTCTAGGTTTAATTTGTTTTTATTTTGTTACGTCGGTATAAGCTTTATATCAGTTTGTTTCTTTACTTTTTCGGAGCTTTTATCGTAACGAGGAGAGAGGGAGTGTCCCTCTACCTCAAGCTTTTGGTGTTTTCTTGTATCGATTAACTCCTACCTCTAACGAGGAGGAGTTCTTTAGTGTTTTGCCCTCCATACGTGGTCAAGGACCACTAGGGCCTTGGAGTAGTAGCCGAAGGCTACGAACCAAGTAAAAAACATTTGTCTCCTTTTATTTATCGCTTATCTTTCCGCTGCAATTAATTGTCTACTCGGGTTTTAACGAACAAACGAAAAGAAAAAAAAAGGGTTTTATCGCTATTCACCCCCCCTCTAGTGATCCGCTCGATCCAACAATTGGTATCAGAGTCGGGGGTGCTAAGATCTGGTGAAACCACCAATCTAGCATTTTTACAGATTTTTTTTCTTTTTTTTTCTGTTTATTTCGAATTTATTTCATTCGTTTAGTTTTTCTCCCGCACTACTAATCCAAGACGCGAGTCTTGGTACTTTTCGATTGATTGTGTTGTTGTTAGGTTTTTCGTCTTCGTTCTCTTGTTTCTTTTTGTTTCAATGGCCCATCTCGAGGGTTTTAGCACCGTCCGACCTCCGTTTTACAACGGAGATGACTTCCGTTATTGGAAGGGTCAGATGTAATGCTTTCTTAAAACCCAAATCGAGATGTGGATCATAATCCAAACGGGATTCACACTTTCGACTAATGAAGTAGGTGAATCCTTGGATTATGACCAATGGACTAATGCGACAAAAAGACAAGTTGAAGCTGACGCCAAGGCAACTCAAATCCTCCAATGCGACTTGTCCAAGGAGGAGCTTAATCGCGTCTGCCCCTTCATCAGCGCAAAGGACCTTTGGACAAAGCTAGTGGAGCTACACGAAGGAACCGATGAAGCCAAGGTATGTAAGCGTGATCTTTTGTTTAATAAATTGTATAATCTAAAAATGCAGGAACACGAAACGGTGACTCAACTTCATGCCCACGTTCAAGACATAGTGAATAATCTACACGCGATCGGGCAAAAGGTCGAAAATCATGACCTTATAAGGTATGTTCTTAACTCCTTTCCGAGGACTACCTTGTGGGCATCCATGGTCGATGCCTACAAGGTCTCCAAGGATCTTTCAAAACTTAGGTTAGATGAATTATTTTCCGATTTTGAACTTCATGAGCAGTCTAACTCGGAACCTGAGAAGGGTATAGCACTTTTTGCAGGTTCGAGGAAGAAAACCGCAAGCAAGCCACCCCGGAAGGAAGAAAAGGATGAGTCCGATTCGGAGGTCGACTCGGAAATGGAGGCCGAACTAGTCAACCTAGTTTGGAGGATAGTTAAGGGCAGAAAATGAACCGTCACTCGACCCAATGAAGGTAAGCCTAAAGTTTCAAATATTAGATGCTACGAATGCAACAGGTTTGGACATATCAAGTCCGAATGCCCAAAACTCAAGAGCAAAGCACCAAAACACAAAAATGTTGGTGCAACAATGCTCCAAGCATTTATATACGTTTTGATGTTTGGATAATCATCTAAGTTAGGCAACATCTTATGATCTAATTATGAAATTGTTTAAGTGACAGGGAAGTCCAAGTATGATCTTGGCAAAGGAAGTCCAAGTATGTTCTTGGCAAAGGAAGTACAAGGGATGGACTTGGCAGCGTAAGACCAAGCTTGTAGTCTTGGCGGCGTAAAGTCCAAGTGAACCTTGGCAAAGGAAGTCCAAAGTAAAGTCTTGGCAGCATAAGTCCAAGCTTGTAGTCTTGGCGGCATAAAGTCCAAGCATTTGGCAACCCAAGACATGACGAAACCGAAGGAAGCTCTTGGAAGCAAAGCGCAAAGGATGAACAAGTCGCGACTGAGGGATCCCGAAGGCGCAAGGCTTATTGAGGAGCTAGAAGGTTGAGTCTAGGTCTAGGGTATAAAATCAAGTATGAATTACTCATACTTGAAGAGTATCGATCGATGGTGAAACGACCATTAGTCGCGATCGTCGATCGATCACGGATCACCGATCGCCAAGTGAATCACCGACCGATCAAGGGAATGTCGCCACGCACGAATCGCGATCGCGATCAGCATTGATCACTCGATCGATCACCCCATCACCGATCGATGGAGGGATCACCGATCACCGCCGTTGGAGATGCGGCTATGAATCTCCGCGGAGATCGCGTTCGAAGGTTGGCGCGTAGTCGATCGATGGTATGCATCACCGATCGATCGAGGCCCAACGGGAAAAACAGCCCCTCTTCTATAAAAAGGGGCCATGGGGAGCTTGGTGATGCTAGTGCTCTTGCTCCTAACTTCACCCTCGTGCTCACCAAGCTTTCCAAGTGTTTTTAGCAATTCCAAATATCCTCTCCTCTTGTTCTTGATCATCCATCATTGTAAAGAAGAGGAGATCATTGTAAGAAAGGTTTCTCCACCTTGGGTCATCCAAAGGAGAAGATAGTGAAGCTTGGCTAGGACTAATCCACCTTACGGATTGCCGTGGAGTAGGAGCGTCATCTCCGAACCACGTAACATCGGGTGTTAGCATTGGTTTCGTATTTCTTATTTGTATTTCATTTTCGTATTTGTATTGCTTCCGCTAACTTGTTTGTAGAATCGAAGAAATGCTAATCACCCCCCCCCCCTCTAGCATTCCAAGGGTCCTAACAAGTGGTATCAGAGCCCGGATAGCTTGGAAGATCTCACCATCAACCAAGGCATCAATGGCTCTTCAAGAGGGATATAGCATTGCCAAGCCACCACTTTTCGATGGGAGTCACTTCTCATATTGGAAAGGTAGGATGAAGTACTATCTAATGAGTAATATTGAAATTTGGCATAGTGTTGTAGATGGCTTCAAGGAACCGGTGGATGAACGTGGAAACCCTATTCCGAGCAAGGATTGGACAAGAGAAATGAATAGGAGTTTCGAGTCAAATGCAAAAGCGGTACTCACCATCCAATGTGGGATTACCATGGAGCAACTTAACAAGGTGGGACCTTTCGAATCCGCCAAGGAATTATGGGAAAAGCTCATCGAGCTAAATGAGGGTTCCAAGGAGTCAAAGAGGGCCAAGAAGGATCTATTAATTGGACAACTTCAAGCCTTCCAAATGAAGATGCATGAAACCGTAAGTCAAATGCATGGAAGGTTCAAGGAAATTGTAAACGGACTCCATATCATTGGTGAGCGAGTTGACAACCGGGATTTGGTAAGGTATATTTTACAAGCATTTCCTAGAAATTCTTTATGGACTTCAATAGTTGATGCCATTAAGGTAACTAGGGATTTATCTCAAATTAAAATTGATGAATTATTTTGTGAGTTTGAATTACATGAGCAAACTAACATGTCCTCTAAGGAAAAGGGTTTAGCTCTATTTGTTGAAAAGAAGGACAAGAAAGAAAAGAAGAAGAAGGAGAGAAAAGAAGCATCATCATCATCCGAGTCGGAGGGTGAGTCAAGTAGTGATGGAGACTCATCTAGTGAAATGGCAAATTTTGTCAAGAAGCTTTATAGAAAGTCAAGAGAGTTCAAGAATAGAGAAGCAAGGAAGGGGTCTCATTCCTCAAAAGGTAAATTTAATGGTAATTCAAGTTTTAGTAATAATGTGATTTGCCATGCTTGCAACAAGAAGGGGCACATAAAGCCGAATTACCCGGAGCTAAAGAAGAAGGAGGAAAAGGAAAAGAAAAATAAGGACAAGAAGGAGAAGAAGAAGAAGGAGGCCATGGTGGCTCAAACCACATGGGACACACCAAGCATTGAAGACTCTTCCTCCGATGATGAGCTTTGCCACATCACACGCCATGTGGTACTCATGGCCCTAGGAGAAGATTCGGGCACCTCAAGCCAAGAAGATTCCTCAAGCGATGAATCGTCATCTAGTGACGATGAGGTAATGAACTCTCCTAAGATTAAGCTCCTTTATAAATCAATTGCCTATCTTAAAGAAGCTCTAGATAAGTCAAAATCTAAGGTTAAGAGCATGAAGGTAGAACTAAAGGCTATTAGGAATGAAAAACCTTCACATATTGATTTTTGCATGCTTAAGGAGGAAAATGATAAACTTAAGGATGAGGCTAGTGAATTAAAAGCATGTTTAGAAAAATTTTCAAATGACTCAAAATGTCTTGACATGATTCTTAGTAGACAAAGAGCGGTTTATAACAAGGCCGGGTTAGGATATAAGCCAAAAGAAAAAGAAGTTGCTTATATTTCATTGATTAATAGGAAAGCAACCATTAAGGGAAAAGTCAAGAAAGCATGGGTACCTAAGAAGTTTTTACTTAATGTTACCGGTCCAAATGTTTGGGTACCAAAAGCTTGTGTTTTTCATGTGATTTAGGTAGGAGAGCGAGGTATGTGGATTGTGGATAGCGGTTGCTCAACACATATGACCGGGGATGTGAGCAAGTTCTCCACAATTAAATATGTGAAGAAGGGAGCGGTGTCCTTTGGGAATAGTGGAAAACTCAAGATATTAGGTAGAGGTACAATTAAGGTATCCCCCAAGATTGTCATTCACAAAGTTTTACTAGTTGAAAATATGAAATTTAATTTATTAAGTGTTAGTCAACTTTGTGATGCAAACTATCATGTCTCTTTTGAATCCTCTAAATGCATGATTAGACACAAGGAATTAAATGATTGCATGTTAGTTGGATATAGGAAGTCAAATATCTATTATGTTGATCTTTCATATGCTTCTAACATTTCTACTAAGTGTTTTGTTGCAAAAGAAGAGGAATGTTGGCTATGGCATAGAAGATTGGGGCACATCAACATGAAAAACATAGCCAAGGTAGCCAAGATGGAGTTGGTCAAAGGGCTACCAAGGATCAAGTATGTCAAGAACAAATTGTGTGATGCATGCCAAGAAGGAAAACAAACAAAGGCATCACACAAAGGTAAAACTCTAACTAACACCTCTTTACCATTAGAGTTATTGCATCTTGACTTGTTTGATTGCCATAGTACTCCATCTTTAAATGGTAATAAATATTGTTTGGTTATAGTAGATGATTTTTCTAGGTATACTTGGGTCTATTTTATGAAACATAAGGATGATACCTTAGAAATAATCATAGGATTTAGTAAAAGGGTTGAAAATGAAAAGAGTCTCAAAATCAACCGGATCCGTAGTGATTATGGTGGTGAATTTGAGAACTCAAAATTTTCATAATTTTGTTTAGAGCAAGGGTACAAGCATGAGTTCTCTTATCCTAGAACACCCCAACAAAATGGGGTGGTGGAAAGGAGAAATCGTGCCCTACAAGAGGCCGCTAGGACTATGCTTAATGCATATTCACTTCCTAGCTACTTGTGGGCGGAAGCGGTTAATACCGCTTGCTATATCCAAAATAGGGTTCAAATCCATAGGTTTTTAGGAAAAACACCATTTGAATTATGGAATGAGACTATTCCCACAATTCATTATTTTAAAGTCTTTGGATGTAAAGCCTATATTCTAAACACCAAAGATAACTTAGGAAAATTTGAATCAAAAGCGGATGAGGGAATCCTAGTTGGATACTCATCCATAAGTAGAGGGTATAGAGTCTACAATAAGAGAACCAAAGGGATTGAGGAATCTTCCAATGTTCAATTTGATGAAACTACTAGTACCTACCATAGAAAGTCCTCCATTGATAAGGATATCAATGACAATAATCAAGACATTACCCAAAAATTTCACAATTTGACCATTAGGGGTAATGATCAAGGGGGAGGAAGAGGAGACTCCGATGATGAAAGAAGGGTGGAAGATAAAAATGATCAAATTGAAACCCCTTCTAGAAACCTAAGAATTCATCAAGATCATCCACTTGAACAAATAGTAGGAGATCTATCTCAAGGAATAAGAACTAGGTCATTTCATAGACCTCCTACTAGTCAAGTAGCTCTTATCTCACAAATTGAGCCCAAATCGATCAATGATGCATTACATGATCCGGATTGGATTTTGGCAATGCAAGATGAATTGACTCAATTTGAGAGAAGTCAAGTGTGGGAATTAGTACCTAGACCCAATGATAGCACCATAATTACTACAAGATGGGTCTTTAGGAATAAGCTAAATGATCAAGGAAATATCACTAGAAATAAGGCTAGGTTGGTTGCTAGGGGATTCAATCAAGTTGAGGGGCTTGACTATGATGAGACTTATGCCCCGGTTGCTAGATTAGAATCTATTAGAATTCTCCTAGGATATGCTTCCTATATGGGATTTAAACTTTACCAAATGGATGTTAAATCGGCATTCTTAAATGGTTTTATTAAGGAGGAAGTATATGTGGAGCAACCACCCGGATTTGAGAACATAGATTATCCAAATCATGTATGTAAACTTAGGAAAGCACTATATGGGTTAAAACAAGCTCCTAGAGCATGGTATGAAAGATTGTCATCGTTCTTAATTTCTAAGGATTTTAGAAGAGGCAGAGTAGATCAAACTTTGTTTATAAAGTCAACATTAAAAGATATATTCATAGCCCAAATATATGTTGATGATATTATTTTTGGGTCAACAAATAATGATCTTCTTCAAGACTTTATAAAAAATATGGAAAATGAATTTGAAATGAGTTTGGTTGGAGAGCTTACCTTTTTCCTAGGTTTACAAGTCAAACAAACCAATGAGGGTATTCATATTTATCAAACCAAATATGCAAATGAAATGATCAAGAAATTTGGTTTGGAAAATGAAATGATGGAGGGATCAGTCGACTGATCACCTGGCCGTTGGAGATTGCGGCTACGAATCTCCGCGGAGATCGCGTTTCAGAAGCCGTTGGCTTCGGCGGCAGTCGACTGATGGTATGCATCAGTCGACTGATCGAGGCCCAACGAGAAAAACAACCCCTCTTCTATAAAAAGGGGCCATGGGGAGCTTGGTGATGCTAGTGCTCTTGCTCCTAACTTCACCCTCGTGCTCACCAAGCTTTCCAAGTGTTTTTAGCAATTCCAAATCTCCTCTTCTCTTGTTCTTGATCATCCATCATTGTAAAGAAGAGGAGATCATTGTAAGAAAGGTTTCTCCACCTTGGGTCATCCAAAGGAGAAGATAGTGAAGCTTGGCTAGGACTAATCCACCTTACGGATTGCCGTGGAGTAGGAGCGTCATCTCCGAACCACGTAACATCGGGTGTTAGCATTGGTTTCGTATTTCTTATTTGTATTTCGTTTTTGTATTTGTATTGCTTCCGCTAACTTGTTTGTAGAATCGAAGAAACGCTAATCACCCCCCCTCTAGCATTCCAAGGGTCCTAACAAAAAAGGCACTCAATGCTACTTGGAAAGAAGCATCCGAGGAAGAAGATAATGATCGTGTTCTCATGGCTAAACCGGTGGAATTGGAGACGGAGTCGGAATCGGAACATGAATCGGAAATCGAAGACGAGTCGGACTGCGAAGCACTATTCAAGACAAGCCACGGATATGCATCGGTTCAAAAGATACACTCAAGGAAAGTCGATCCCTCGTTAGTACACTTTATAGTACAATTAAGTTTTTAACTAGAAAATTAGCTAAGTCCGAGTCCAAGGTCGAGACCCTGGTTGAGGAAGTTAAACTCCTCAAACACGAGGTCTCCCTAACCTATTCGACTAGTCGAGTTCGAGAGGAGGACTCAACTCAGGTTGAAAAGCTCGAAGTTGAGAACTCACTCTTGAAGAGTCAAGTCGAAGATCTTAGGAACACGTTGGAAAGGTTTACTTTGGGATCCAAAGGACTTGACCTCCTACTTGGATCGCAAAGGGTCGTGTACAATAAGGTCGGACTAGGGTTTAGCTCAAATACGACCAACAAGTCATTTATGTCGATTGTAAGTCGACATAAAAAATGTGTCCAAGCATGGGTCCCTAAGACCACCTTGATTTCAAAATTAGGATCGAACCAGTACTGGGTTCCCAAGGACCAAATCCACTATGTGGAGAGACCGAACTGATTCAACGGTCCAGGGGGAGCTAGTACGAAACTTGTTTGTATTTTAACTTAGAAATTGCATGCTTAGGTTGTTATTTAGTTTGATTTTTCTTTTTAGAATGGTTAGATAGGACTATAACTTGTCAATACTTGATAACATAGTACCAGGACGCGGCGAGATGATAGTACGCTAGGAAAGTGGAGTCTTGTGTGTTCGAGCTAGATAAGGCGTATCTAGTTTGGTGCACTTGACCGAGTGGAACTAGCTGAAGCTACCTCGCCGTATCCTAGACTAGTTAGACCAGGAAGTGGTCTTAGGTAAGTCAAGTCTCTATTTTCTTGAAAATGGCTTTGTCTAAGGAAGTGGTCATTGTTCCGATCAAAGAAGGCCTCTGTGCCTTGCCACGACCTGGAAGCCATGATCTTGAAAAGGTGACTTGATGAGCCTAAGGTCAAATCCGAATCTAATGCAAGGTTGACAAGTGTTCAATTCATTAAATTTAAATCAAGTAAAATTGGGAGTCATCTCACAAGAACATATAGGGTTAACATGTTTGATCATGTAGACATGGGTGAGATGATTTAGGTTAATAAAATTCAACAAATCTTTAATAAATTCAATATCCGATCCAACTACCTTGCGTGTAGGATCAATAGATGTTGGATAGTGGTTGCTCCCGACACATGATCGGGGATCAACTCAAGTTTTCAAAGCTTCGATTCAAACGAAAAGGATCGGTAGCCTTCGGAAACAACGACAAGCTCAAAATCATCGGATCAGGTGATATTGAGCTCAACTCTAACTTTATTATTCAAAATGTCTTATTAGTAGAAAATTTTCAATATAATTTACTTAGTATAAGCCAATTGTGTGATAATAACTATAAGGTCATATTTTTAGAAAATGAATACGTAATTAATACAAATGAAACCTCTAAAACAGTCCTTAAGGGAACCAGAAACAACAATATTTACACTATTAATTTAACAAACTCCTCAACCAAGTGTCTTATGACACGGCAAGAGGAATCATGGTTGTGGCACCGACGACTCGGTCACTCGCACCCAAGACTCATCCACTAAGCTTTTGGTGTGTTCTTGTATCGATTAACTCCTATCTCTAACGAGGAGGAGTTCTTTAGTGTTTTGCCCTCCGTACGTGGTCAAGGACAACCAAGGCCTTGGAGTAGTAGCCGAAGGCTACGAACCAAGTAAAAAACATTTGTCTCCTTTTATTTATCGCTTATCTTTCCGCTGTAATTAATTGTCTACTCGGGTTTTAATGAACGAATGAAAAGAAAAAAAAAGGGTTTTATCGCTATTCATCCCCCCTCTAGCGATCCGCTCGATCCAACAGTTGGATCGGAATCCCTACCTCCGTTCGCTGCAACCCAAGCTGTCGAACCACCACATCTCGGAGCTGCTGCTGCGGAATGGAAAGGGATCTACGCCAGAGGATGGACGGGAGTGGTCGCCGGAGTCTGCTGTCAGCGTTGTCGCCACTGAGAGGAGGGAAAGCTCCGCTGCTCGCGCGTGGAAGGAAAGATGGCATCCGTCGGCTCGCACGATGAAAGGGGAGTTCACTGTGTTGTGCGCTCTCGAAGGAACTTCCTAGGCATCACCGCCGTTGCTCGCCGCGAGAGCGGTGGCGGCACGCCGACGCCGCTTCGCCGCCACGCCGCGTTGGGAGGAACTATGTCGCATTCTTACGCGCATGGAGAAGATGGTTGATTAAATGAATTCTTTGAGCCGTCCGATTCAATGATCTCTTGATCACAACCACCAATTAAGCTAGGGTTTGATGGATCCATTATTTGCTTAATTAAGCTGCTCCATCCAATGGTGGTAATCGATTCAACTTTGGATGGACAAATCTGATAAATCTGAAGGGACGATCGAGATCCAATGGTCCGGATGAACAACCAAGATGTGTAGATCACAATGCATGGGCAGGATTGCTCTAGATTCAAATTAATGGCTCAGATCGAGCCATCACATTGGACGGTCCAGATTGCTCCGATCTCTAATGAATGGAACTGATTGAATTTGAATGGAAAATCATGATCGACCGGATCTAGATGAAAGGATAAGATGTCCAGATCTAAATGTACGGACCGGATCTCTTCAGATCTAGATAGATGGCTCAGAATCGATCAGATCTCATTGGACGGTCAGGATTGACTAGATCTGAACCCTTTGATTAAATTGCTTCTGATCTTGATGAAAGGTCCAGATTAATCACGTTTGAAATAATCCTTCTAGCCCTAGATGAAGCTATATTTGATCCAACTTGAGTCTAGTCCAGTGGCTCATCTCGATCTCCTACAAACAAAGATAAAATTTGCATATAAGTCCAAAATTTAGGAGAATTTACAATAAGGTCCAAAAATATATCCAACTCATAAAATATGTAAATAATCGATAAATAAACACACGAGAGGATTAAAACGGTGATATTAAGGACCAAAATAATGCAATAAAATGGTAGTGATCAATTCTCCCACACTTATTCTTGCGCATTCCGAGCAAGCAAATAAAATTAAAAGTAAACTGAATATATTTCCCTAGCAATTCGTAAGCATACATAGAAAATCATGAAAGAAAGTTACCTAAGTTACACTCTCGAAGACTCGACAATCCAATCATGGACTCAAATCTTACACAGGTTAACAAACATGGTGACTTTAATCCATCCTGAATAGACTAAGAATGATTACGTCTCACAAGATACGTGGTGGTTTCTCTCGCTCTCTTAAGCATATAATAGTGGAGTTCACTCAAGCTACTTATGGTTTATGCACTACCATATGCTTGCTTTTTTTCTACCTTCACCACTATATACACATAAGAATACACAATCACTTAAGGCTTATTAGGAATGTAAGGGAAACATGAATGCAAGGGAAATGACAATATGTGTGAAAGGAAAGAAAGGTAAAACATGAAATAGTTACAGAAATGCAAGGAGATATGGAAATATTGGAATGCTACATAGATGAGTACAAGAAAGCAGTGCCCCAAAAGTTTTCATCCAAGCTAGCATTTTACCATCCACTAAACATATAAACAACCCCTATCACATTCACAATACAAGTCCAAATATGATATCCAATAACTCTCTCAATAGTTGTAATAAGGGATGTCTATCACAAAAATACTATCACGTAGATAAAAAAATGAATGACACCACATGTGAAAATTTTCACAATACTTTTTTTTATTTCATGGGTACCCAATTTTTTTTTTCAACTTTTTTTTTCAGCTTTTTTTTTCAAACTTTTTTTTTCACTTTTTTTTTTCAACATGTAGTGCACTTCCCTATGCTCCAAAATCAAGCTCAGTTAAAAAGATAAAGAGCATGGCTAGCTCATGGTGATCAAGTACAACTCGCCTATGCTTCCACTAAATTCTCCTGAGCTACTCTCTCCCCCACACTTAAACTTTTGTCTGTCCCGGGCAAAATACTCATCATGTAACATTCAATATTCCGCATCCAAAAATAGAAATGGAAGAGAAATGACATGATGAAAATGTAGAAAAAATGATGGGATAAATAATGAAAATGATATGATGTGTGATAAGGAAATTATTCGAATAGCATGTGACAATAAAAGAAGTAAAAGGAAACAAGTGAGATTGCCTTCATAGTAATCATGCAAACCTATGGTTGTGTGGTCTCGAAAGAATCAAAGCAAGTTCTAGAGTTACAATAACCACAAGTGCACCACACTCAAGCAATAAAAACAGGTACAATCCTCACTGGGAATGAAAAAAATCATCTTAATCTATCAACACAGAATCCATCACCAAGGAGTAACCATATGCAATCAAATAATCCATTCATGACAATAAATCCCCAAAACTCGACAATCATATTTAACTAGCTTTCACGACTTCTAAGATGATATAAAGGAATGCATAGGAAATTTATTTGAAAGCACCGACAAAATAAAAACTCAACAAATGAAACATAACAACTAAAACAAAAACAAATAAAGTAAAATGAAGTGAAAGAAGGGTATATACAATGAAAAGAAAAGTAGCTGGGATAGAACAAACTCCCCTGAGGTCCTGGCAGTTGGAGGCGATTCAGTAAGAATATCCAGGCTGGGAGTGAGATGGATCGAATGGAGGTGAGTGCTCTCTTGATGTGATCAAGGTAGTTCCATGTTGCTCCCTTCGAAATGATCATTGCCTTATCATATATACTCTCTGGTTGTTAGAGGCGATCAGAAAAAGTATCCAACCTTGGGGTAGGATTACTGCATTTGTTGTTAGGGCTTTCATTAGCAACTTCTTGTAGACTCTATCTCAGGTGGGAGTGTCCAGTCTGGGGTGTCCAGCTATCCACCACTCCTATGTGAACATCTGCAAAATCTAACATAACAGTAGCTTCATCAATGAAATCACATCCATCAACGTCCGAAATTACATCACAGCACAATTGTTCATAGGAGTCCTGTGGAGTAGTATGCATATCACTAGCTCCACAATCCATCTCCCTAAGCGTGTCGATATCCACAAAAGCAGTCTTTGATGGAGGCTGAATGAACTCTTGTGCTGCATCTGGCTGAAGGATGTTGCAATTTTATCTAGCTGTTTGATCAATGATGCTAACTATCACCGTAGTCTCCATACTGCTGATTATAGAGATCCATGTTTCTCAGAAAAGAGAATTCCTGGTCTTTCCTGAAACACCAACAAACAAATCAAAAGACACAGGAAGTAGACATGACAAAATACATGGATATACAGAAAATGAAAGAATGAAATCCTAAATATTTTTTTTTTGAAAAATGGGAAAATAATCTTAAGTTTACTAAGCATCATTACACTCCCCGACAATGACGCCAAATTTTGATAACGACAATTTGTCATGGTACCGTTTCAAATTAATTACCGAACCCCCTCTACACTAATATAGCATAGTAGATGGCCCAGATCGTTTCCCAACGAGTGTAATAGATAGAATAGTAAACTTAAGATGTCTAATTATTGCTAATGGGGGTTAGGATTTACAAGACTAATCCTACTAAATGAAAGACAATGCAATTAAAGAAAAGATAAACTAAACATTCAAAGAAAAGCATTTAGAAACATAAAGACAGTGCAGGATAAACAATAAGTCAAATGCAAAATAACATGTGGGTAAAGGAAAATATGAAATAAATCTAACATAGTATTAAACATGTCTAACTAATGAAATTAACACTAAAACAGATAAGTAATCAAACTAACAATTAATTAAGCTAAGCATCATAATCAAACTGCAATTAAACTACCAAATGAAACTACTAATTAACTCTAAGTCAAACTACGAAATAGTTACAATGTAAACTACAAGACAACTACAAACTAATTACAAATTAAACTACAGTTAAACTACAAACTAACTACAAGTCAACTACAACAATAATTTTAGGGGTTTTTGACAAGTTTAATTCGCGAATCCAAACATAACATAAAGTAAACAAACAATGCAATGCAATTAAAATAAATGTGGATGAAAATGAAATGTGAATTCCAAATATAAAGATCGACCATCCTCTACACACGGAGCAGGGACCTTCCCTCTCCGACGACGACTACGACTCGAACAGATGCCTTCGACGATGGATGAAGTGAGCCCTTTTCTCCGATGGATGCTGCGGAACTGTCAAAGCCTGGTGTAGTTGCCGGGATCCGAACCCGGGTCTCTCGGTTGTAGCCGAGTATACTCACCACTATACTAAAATGACACCGGAACCTGACAATCTATAGATGACTCTGTGAAGGTGGAGCAGCCCGTAGTTCCGCCACCGGGGACCGAACCTGAGTCTCTCAGTTGTAACCGAGTATACTCACTACTATACTACAACGGAACTTCTGGCACTACGCGGAGAGGATGGAACTGGAGTAGAAGCCGAAACTCTTCGTCGGCGATGAAATGAAGTGTTGCCGCCGAAAATTGGATGTTAAACTCGCTGCCGGATGCTGAAAAATAATTCTGCCGCAACCACGACAGTAGAAAGTTGCTCTCGACCTTTCGAACCACGTCCAGCCGAGGTGTCTCAGCTCTGGTTGCTAGCGATGGACAGTTTGCCGGTGAAGTTGGATCGGAATCCCTACCTCTGCTCGCTGTAACCCAATCTGTCGAACCACCACATCTCGGAGCTGCCGCTGCGGAATGGAAAGGGATCTACGCCGGAGGATGGACGGGAGTGGTCGCCGGAGTCTGCTGTCGGCGCTGTCACCGCTAAGAGGAGGGAAAGCTTTGCCGCTCGCACATGGAAGGAAAGAAGGCATCCGCCGGCTCGCGCGATGAAAGGGGAGGTCACTGTGTTGCGTGCTCTTGGAGGAACTTCCTGCGCGTCGCCGCCGTCGCTCGCCGGCGAGGAGCAGGCGGTGACGTCGGCGCTCCCTCGCCGCCACGCGTTGGGGAGGAACTGTGTCACGATTCTTCTGTGCGCTGCGCTGCTGTGGAGAAGATGGTTGATTAAATGAATTCTTTGAGCCGTCTGATTCAATGCTCTCTTGGTCACAACCACCCAATTAAGCTAGGGTTTGATGGATCCATTATTTTTTTTAATTAAGCTGCTCCATCCAACGGTGGAAATCGATTCAACTTTGGATGGACGGATCTGATAAATCTGAAGGGACGATCGAGATCCAACAGTCCGGATGAACAACCAAGATGTGTAGATCACAATGCATGGGCCGGATCGCTCCAGATTCAGATTAATGGCTTATATCGAGCCATCACATTGTACGGTCCAGATTGCTTCGATCTCTAATGAATGGAACTGATTGAATCTAAATGGAAAATCATGATTGACCGGATCTAGATGAAAGGATAAGATGTCCAGATCTAAATGTACGGACCAGATCTCTTCTGATCTAGATAGATGGCTCAGAATCGATCAGATCTCATCGGACGGTTAGGATTGACTAGATCTGAACCCTTTGATTAAATTGCTTCTGATCTTGATGAAAGGTCCAGATTAATCACGTTTGAAATAATCCTTCTAGCCCTAGATGAAGCCATATTTGATCCAACTTGAGTCTAGTCCAGTGGCTCATCTTGATCTCCTAAAAACAAAGATAAAATTTGCATATAAGTCCAAAATTTAGGAGAATTTATAATAAGGTCCAAAAATATATCCAACTCATAAAACATGTAAATAATCGATAAATAAACACACGAGAGGATTAAAACAGTGATATTAAAGACCAAATAATACAATAAAATGGTAGTGATCAGGTATCAAATGTAGTGTTGGTCCCTAAGCCCTCTGGGCAATGGAGAATATGTATAGATTTTTGTGATTTAAATAAAGCCTGCTTTAAAGACTGCTACCTCTTGCCTCGTATTGATCAGTTGGTGGATTCTACTATGGAATATGAAGTTGTATCACTTATGAATGCTTATCAGGGGTATCATCAAATCCCATTAGCTTGGGAAGATAGAAGGAGGGTCAACTTTGTGACGTTCGGAGGGTTGTACATATATGTAGTGATGCCCTTTGGGATGAAAAATTTTGGAGCCACTTATCAAAGGTTAATGGACAAGATATTCACTAAATAGAAGGGCAGGAATGTGGAGGTATATGTTGATGACATTTTGGTAAAGTCACGGCTCACTCAGAGTTTGGTACAAGATCTAGAGGAAACCTTTGCTACCCTTAGATGCTACAACATGAAGCTAAACCCAAAGAAGTGTTTGTTTGGGGTAAAGAGTGGAAAGTTCCTGAGATACATAGTGACAGAAAAGGGATTGCAGGCTAACCCGGAGAAAGTTCAAGCATTGTGTAATATGAAGTCACCCACAAACTTATGGGAAACCTAGAAGTTGGTAGGAAGGATTGTTTCATTGTCTCAGTTTATGTCCAGGTTAGCAGACTGAGGGTTACCCTTTTTCCAGATTCTGAGGAAGGCCACTTGGTTTCAATGGGATGAGTAGTGTGAGAAAGCTTTCCAAGATTTGAAGAAGTACCTGGCGGGGCTCCCATTACTAGCTAAACTTGTCTCGAGAGAACCATTGTGGGTATACCTTGCTGTATATGAGGGAGCAATCAGTTAAGTTTTATTGAGGCAAGAAGGCTCTCAACAACAACCTATTTATTATGCAAGTCACATATTGAAAGGGGCAGAGTTGAGATATATTGAATTAGAGAAGTTGACATATATACTAATCCTGACTGCCCGCAAGTTGAGGTCATATTTCCTGGCTCACTCGGTGAATGTACTGACAAATAGTGAATTGGGTCGGTTAGTTACTAAACCGAATTCTTCAAGGAGATTAGCCAAGTGGGATATGAAGCTAAGTGAGTATGACATTCACTATCATCCCCGAACTGCAATCAAGGCTCAGCCGCTAACTGATTTCTTAGCCGAGATGCTAATGGCAGAACAGTTCAGTAAAAGGAAAAAAGGGGAGGAAAGTGCATGGAACATTTTTGTGAATGGATCTTCAAGAGCTGGAGGAAGTGGAGTTGAAGTAGTGCTTATAGCTGCATCAGATGAAGAGACTCGTATATCCATTCGACTGGGATATAAAGCATCCAATAATGAGGTAGAGTATGAAGCTATTCTGGCTGGATTACAAGTAGCTTGGGTAGTGGGGACCACTTCGATCATAATACATTTGGATTCTCAATTGGCTGTGTCACAGCTCAAGGGTGCTTTTACCATTCAGGAGGATAGGTTGTAGAAATATTTTGTGACTTTTGAAAAAGGGAAAACTCATTTTCAGGAGGCAACCTTGCAAAAAATCTAGAGAGAGGAGAATAGAAAGGCGGATGATCAATTTGCTCGGCTAGCTAGTGCCTTAAATGAATGGAGGCCTCAGGATTTTGTATTTATAGAAGTCCCTCATTCCTTGGTGGTGCATAATGTGGAAGAAGTAGTGCAAGAAGGTAATGATACATCCGATTGGAGAACTGACATTATGGCTTATCTGCAGCATGGGAGTGTCCCAACCAAGGGTGGAGCGGCATCAGCTTTGTTAAGAAGGGTGAAACAGTTTGTAATTAGTGACGAAAATCTATACTAGACATCTTTTAGCCAACCTCTATTGAAGTGTATCAGGAAAGAAGATGTCGAGTGGGTACTCAGGAAAATACATGAAGGTTGTTGTAGCAACCATTTGGGAGAAAGGGCTCTGACTTGGAAAGTGTTGTTATCCGGATAATTTTTGCCAAATCTTTATCAAGATGCAGCATGCCTAGTGTAGACTTGCCCAACCTGTCAAAAGCATAACAACAGGTTAGAGCAGCCCACCGAGTTGATGAAGGTTATAGTTGCTTCTTATCCCTTTGACCAGTGGGGAATGGACATAGTTGGTCTAATGCCTACAACCCCTTTACTGAAGAAATTCTTGCTGGTGGCTATGGATTACTTTTCAAAATGGGTTGAAAATGAACCCTTATCTAAGATCACAGAGAATGCGATGATACAATTCCTTTTGAAGAATATTATTTGTCGATATGGAGTTCTCTGAAAGTTGGTCAGCGACAATGGACATCAATTCCAAGGCCGAAAAATTAGGGAGTGGTGTCAGAGTCTCAATATTCAATAAGCCTTCACTTCGGTAGCTCATCATCAGGCTAATGGTCAAGTGGAAGTGGTTGATAGAATTCTCATTTAAGGGTTAAAAACTAAGTTAGGGGCCAAGTAAGGAAATTGGCTAGACGAGTTACCTAGGATACTATGGGCCTATCAAACCACACCCAAAATATCCACTGGAGAAACCCCATTCAGTTTGGTGTATAGAACTGAAGTAGTCATCCCAGTAGAAGCCATTCTGAAAGTGCCCGAGTTCAAGCTTATGACCTAGAGCAGAATCAAATCTCGAGAGGTACTAAGCTAGATTTGTTGGAAGAGAGGCGAGAATAGGCTCAAATCTGAGATGAAGCATATAAATGAAGAATACAATAAGTTTTCAATAAGAAGGTAGTACTAAGGAGGTTTCAGGAAGGCGACATGGTTTGATGCAAAGTCAATTCTATAGGAGATCCTAAAAAGCTAGACCCTAATTAGGAAGGACCATACACAGTAACTCGCTGAGTTGCTGGATCGCCGTATTACTTAAGAGATGCTTGTTGATGCAGTGAGCATCACTCTTTAGTTTTGATGTATGAACCATAGTTAAAAGTTAGGATTTACTTGTGTTCTAATATCAGTGTTAAGTGTGCAGGCTTAATAGGAAGTCCTAGTAGGTTGTGTTGACCTGATACTAGGCAAGTATCTTGACAGATCAGTAAAGATAACCAACACAACAAAAAGGCAGAACCTATTGATATAACATAGTTAAAAACCCTCATTCCTACTCTACAACCTATATATGATGTATAATGTAGATAATTCCTTGCAATTACTAATATTTTCTTCCTTCTTGGATACTTTCTAGCAGCGGAGAAATCTATTACAATACTTATTCTTATAAACAATACAAGAGTATACAAAAATACATTCAAGAAGAAATGAAATGAAACAATTAAACTTTACAACACAATCTTGCTTTGCTTTCTTTGAATATGACTTTGAGTTGTTCTCTAGAGACCTTAGAATGTAGCAATATTTGCCTCAAGATCTCCCTTAAGCATTATTGCAAAAACCACCATGGCACCCTTTTTATAGTTTGGTATTTTTGTTTGGAAGATGCTCAATTCGACTGTAAATTTGTCTCCAGTCAACTACTCCACTAAGCTAGCTTAGAATTTGAACATTTTCCTTGAAAATATTTTAACAAAAACCTATTGTTGGTTCCCTACTTTCATGATAGTCGATTAGCAACCGACTATAACCATTTTCTTAGTCAACTTGTTCTTAAGAAAAATTGAATAAGATCATTTTATTCAATCAAATTTTAGCCCCAGTTGATAACTCTATGACTCTATCAGTCAAATACTTGAATAGTATCAGTCGCTCAAAACTTGAATTTGTCTAAATAATAAGTTTATATTTTTGGATTCTCTAGTGGATTTATATATGATTATTAGTTGATTGTTATACCCCAAATTTGACCATACTACAAATTTTTTATTTTAGGCTCCTTGATCGACTACTCAATCCTTTGTTAGCCGACTGCAATACTAATTCCAATCTTATCTAGGTTGAATCCTTGATGTGTCAAGAGACTATCTTTGAGACTTCCTTATCTGCCTAGTGTAGGGATGTATACTGAAAAGTCTATCTTTTCTATGAACATCTTTATTTTTGAAATAAGAATCACATGATCATTGTTTGCATATTTTTATGGTTATGCAATATTGTCTAATACTTAACATTGTAGATAACATGGTGTGTGGTGTCACATGGGAGATCATGTTATCGACCCCTTGAAAAGTATAAGTAGGCTCACAACCGAGATGGCATTGGACAAACCATCGGAATGGTTGTAGTGTGATTTGATATTGGTTTGTCTTGACCATAGAATCACACTAGTACACTTTGTGTGTATTGAGCAGGACCGACATAGAGGTGATTCGATTTATTGCTGACTACATAATCGAATCGGACCTCAGATATTATTTAGTACATGCTCTTAATTCTGATATAATAACGGGCACATATACTTAGTAGTCATCTCTTTGATTTACCAATGGGAGAGATTTATAGATTAAATCGATAGACTCGGTAAGTTGGGAGATGATATTATTTATATTGTGTGTCGTTGATTATCAGAGGAAACTGTGTCCTATATATTAGGATGATGATGTCCCCTTGAGGAGCTCATAAGGTTCATCATGTAAACCCTGCAGGTGGACTTGGTCCGGCATGATAAAAAGGTTGAGTGGTACTACTCAAGGAGTTAGATGTCGATTAATTAATGGTCAGTAAATTAATTAATCGACGGACATTCGAGATCTTAAATATGGGGAGAAAATGTACAAATAATATATGGAGCCCATATTATCATATGGGGGTTGGTGAGGTAGATCAATGATGAACCTTTAGTGGATTGGATCATCATTAGTGGATCGGACTTTATGTGGGCTTGATCCATGGGTGGCTAAGACCCAACTCCTCCTCATGGTCCCTAATGTAGCCTATTAACACCTCATGATGCTTAGATCCAATGGATAGAAATTAAATCTCTAGATCCGACGGTTGAGATTAAATCCCTAGAACCAATGGAGGAGATTAATTCATGACTTATCCCTAACTCTATAAAAGGATGGCAAAGGGATTTGGCATGAACTACACATAGGAGAGCTAGGGTTTGGGCGGCAAGAAGGAATCCTATTTGAGATAGGATTAGGATTAGGGTTTGGAGGCAAGGGTGGCACCAAATAAGGAAGGTTCTTTCTCTCTTGTTCTTCCTCTTTTGGCCAACATCCAGCACCCTTCCCAGCATTTTTCCAGCCTTGGCCGGTGCCCAAAAGCTTCCTTTTCCCTCTCCTTAGGTGGTGGAAACAAGATATAGGGCTTCCCTTGGTGTCTTGGTTGTTTTCCACCATCTTCTCCTTCATCTAGTTGGCCGGTGGCAAGGATAAGTTTGCTTCCTTGTTGGTTGTTTCTAGTGAGGAGAAAAACCTTGTTTCTATTCTTCCTCTTGCTTTGGAAGAGCAAGGAAGGAAGATTTGGCATCTAGGAGCTTCGACTTTTGGTGGATCGTCGCCCACATGATGTCCAAAAGGAGGAAGGTCATACATTAGAAGATCGAGAGGTATACCTATTCTACTTTCTTCTTTTGTTTGTTGCTTGTTTTTGTTTTTCAATTATAAGCATGTTATAAATCTGTAAATGGCTAAATAATACTTGGATCCCGAGCATAAACACAAAAACCGGCGATCCGGACATCGTCTATTCTGCGGCTACTCGTAGAATAGAGGATGGTCGCTTGAACAACTAGTTTATTCAAGTGACATCTCTAAACGAATAGCACGACGATGACTTGGTTGCTTTGGCAATCCCTTTTGTCTAGGATTAATTTTTTTTTAATCCGGGGACATCGAAGGGATCACCATGGACAAGCTACTGAGGTGAAGTGGGAAGCGAAGTTTCCCCTCACGGACTCGATAAGCTAAAACCATTAAATTGGTATGAGAGCTTCCGGGGAAGCAAAACCCTACAATTGGTATCAGAGCCAAGGTTTCTAGTTTTGTGTGTTTAGGATTCGGTTAATTTTTATGCACTTTTTCATATATTATATGTGTCGTTTAATAATAGGATATGCGTAGTTTAACTCTTTGGTTGCAGACATAAGATCCGACTATTATAGCCATATGTGTGTATATAATTGTATGTGTGTAAATATTTATTTTGTTGAATCCTCGGGGTTGACGAGGCTAGTATTTAGTTTTTGGTAAATTAAATATGACATTGTTTAGCTGCTCTTTATTTTATTTTACTTTCGATCTAGATTTCATGTACACTCCCTCGTGGAGTATAGGATCGATGGATGTAAATTAAAATAGGTTTTAGTCTCGACTCGGATCTCCGGATGGCTTGTACATGGCGTAGGAGGAGCGGACGAGAAGGCGTTGCGACGAGAGACATATTGAAGACAAAAGCCATAATAGTTGGAAAATAATTTATTTTTCATAATTATTGCTTATTGTTTGATATGCATGTCGTAGCCTAGAAAATTCTTCATTTTCAAATTACTAAGTTGGAGAGGGATATTTTTATAAATTCCCACGGCCTCCATTACGATTTGACATGTGATGCAAACAAACTTGCGTGTCGGCTCTGAGTGTCTTCCTCCCCATCGGATGAGTTTGTTTGTGGATCACAGGGTCGAATATGGTTATAGGAAATTATTAAGGAGCGTGTGTACTTGCCCATCATAAGACATATAACCCGAGATAATTACCTTGGTACCGAGTAATGGTGAACACTTAAATACAAATATAAGTATCCTCCCTATCGGAGTCACTGCTTTTATTTGTAGGGCCGAAGAGAAACCAACTAATAATTTTACTTGTCAAAAAGTTAGGTTGACAAGATAGTAAAATTAATGGGTAAAACCTCCTCTTACAAATGTAGAATTCGTATACGTCCACACGATCGTGGCATGCGATATTCTCGGTGTTTAGAGGTGTTGGTTGATTTTAAAATTTTATTGTTTGAGGAATCAATAATTTTTTGAAATCTACAGTAATGATCTTTGTGATTCTTAGGATTTTCAAGAATGACTTTCAGTCCACTTACTATGATACTAAAGGAAATAAACTTACTGTACCCAACTATGATGATTGGAAAAGAATCTAGATATTGTCTTATCTGCTAAGGAGTACAAGTATGCACTCTTCGAAGAGTGTCCTCAAGCCATGATTGCTCAAAAAGGTTTCTAATTCTATGCCGAAAGGCAAGAAGAAGAAGAAACAAGGTGAAGCAAAGGTGGTGGGAGGATCTCAGGGAGGAGTGAAGAAGCCGAAAGGCAAGTACTTCACTTATAAGCAGGATGGACATTAGAAGAAGGACTGTCCCAATCTAAAGCAGAACAAAGGTATATCCTTTGGTCTAGTCATTGAAACATGATTAGCTGTGATGTCTATCGGCACCTGGTGTGTAGATATGGGAGACACTAATCATGTCTGCAACACTTTGTAGGGGTTCCAGGAAACCCGACGACTAGCTAAAAGAGAGATTACCATTTACTTGGGCAATGCCATGAAGGTGGCGGCTATTGCAGTGGGAGAAGTTTTATTTATCTCTTGAGAAAAATAAAACTTAGGTTCTGGAAAATTCTCTTTATGTACCTTTATTTAGAAAGAATTTAGTTTCAGTTTCTAAATTGTTTATGGATGGATATTCTATTTCTTTTAATGACAAGAGCTGTTGTAAAAAGGAATAGGGAGAATATCTGTTCAGGTACATTGATAGGAAATTTGTACACAATTGAACCAAAACCTCCCACGATGCATATTGAAATTAATAACACATCTTCTAATTCCAATAAGAGAAAAGAACCTTCGAAGATGAACCAAACATATCTTTGGTATCTTAGGCTTGGTCATATTAACCTAAGAAGAATTCAAAGGTTGATAGCTAATGGACCTTTGGGTTCATTAGTGGTGGAGGATCTCCCAACCTGTGAATCTTGCTTGGAGGGTAAGATGACCAAGAGGCCTTTTAAGGCAAAGGGGTATAGAGCCAAAGATGTGTTAGAATTGGTTCATTCTGATTTGTGTGGTCCTATGCCTATCTAGGCTAGAGGTGGTTTTGAGTATTTTGTCTCTTTTATAGACGATTACTCAAGATATGGATACATTTACCTGATGCGCCGCAAGTCTGAATGCTTTGACAAGTTCAAAGAATTCAAGGCTGATGTGGAGAAACATCAAGGTAAAAGTATCAAGACACTACAATCTGATCCCGGAGGTGAGTACCTCTTGGGAGAGTTTAGGAACTACTTATCAGAGGCTAGGATTCAATCCCAATTGACTGCACCTGACACACCCCAGCAGAACGGTGTAGCAGAACGAAGGAATATGACTCTTATGGAGATGGTTAGATCGATGATGAGTTATTCTGACTTACCAGATTCGTTCTGGGGATATGCTCTAGATACGGCGGTGTACATTCTGAACTTGGTATCATCTAAATGTTGGTGCAATCGACCCAGGTCACGATTGACCAGGACTCGAGTTTAACTCGAGTGATGTTTTGATGTTTCGACAAAAACATATGACAATGTGATTGTCATGGGAAAGTCCAATTGGGACACTTGGCATTTGGGAAAGTCCAAGTCATGGGTACTTGGCATGGAAAGTCCAACATGGGTTGGCAAGGGAAAGTCCAAGCTTGAGTCTTGGCACTTGAGAAGTCCAAGGGGTTTGGTATTGGCGGCGTAAAGTCCAAGCGGGAGTCTTGGCGGCATAAGTCCAATGTGCCTTGGCGGTGTAGACACAGTTAGCATGACATAGCTGATGAAAGCATCTGAAGGCTAGCGCGATGGATGAACAAGTCATGGATGACTTGGAGGGATCCGAGAGGCATGAGGCTGATGGAGGTGGCTAGAAGGCTTAGGTCTAGGCTAAGGGTGGTCTAGCAAGTATGGGGACACCATACTTAGGTTAAAACCTCATGTTTGAGGTGTGCCAGTTGACTGATGCCATGTGGCAGTCGACTGGAATAGTCAACAAGGGTTTGATTGCGGGAATTGCCCTAGTAGTCGACTGCCATAGGTGGGAAGTCAACTGATTGGACGAGCAGTCGACTGATCGTGTGATCAGTCGACTGATGCTCAGATTTTAGGGCACATAATGGAGTGTCACTCGACCGCTGGGACAAGCAGTCGAGTGATGCTTCATCAGTCGACTGAGGTGTTTGATCAGTCGACTGATGTCCTAGCCGTTGGATCTTTTCAGTGTGGATTACACCGTTGTCTCACAACAACAATGTGATCAGTCGACTGATGGTCCCGAGCAGTCGACTGATAGACCTTTTCCAGCACAGGTTGAAGATATAAAAGGAGCTCGTGATGGAGGAAAAGGCAACGATTTTCTTGGGCGAAATTGAAGGGGAAAGTTGGTTCTTTCCAGTCCTTCAAAGCTAGTTCAAGGCAATCAAAGATCAAGCAATCAAAAGCTCTTATAAAGTGTTTTCCTTTACTTGCATTTGTATTTCATTATCATATTTGCTTGTATCTATTTCATTATTGTTGTAATCATCTTGTACGAGGTTTCTCCGCCTCCGGATTGTTCCGAGAAGGAGTGTTTATTAGTGGTTGCGTGTGCATCACTAGAGCTCATAGAGCTCGATCCGTGGAGTAGGAACCGTGCGGTTCCGAACCATGTTACATACTCGTGTTCTTGTTGTGTTTGTCATATTTCGTTATTATATCATTTCTATTTCCGCTGCGTACTAACGAAATTGTAGAGACGACCACGATCGAATTCCAACTACGAACGAATTCTACGCTATTCACCCCCCTCTAGCGGCGTCAAATATCCTACAATTGGTATCAGAGCCCGGAGCTCTTCTACGGATTAACCGCCGAGAGCTAAAAGGCTAGAGGAAAGATGGAATTCCAAAACAAGCTTGGATGGGACATCAACACTCCACCGCCATATGATCAAGAAGACTTTTCGGCGTGGAGAACAAGAATGGAGATATTCTTTATGATGGATATAGAGGATTGGTTCATCCTTGTAGAAGGTTTTGAACCTCCTCGGGATAGGAAGGGACAAGTCCTCAAGTTGAAGAAATGGACCCAAGAGCAACGGCAAAAATTCAAAACTGAAGCCAAGGTAACAAAACTCTTAGAAGATTTGATAACTAATGATGTTTTGTCTAGGCTAGGTGAATATCTTGATGCCAAGGAGCTATGGGACAAATTAGCTAAGTTCAATGAGAAGCCCCACTTGGCACAAGTAGAAGAAGATAAGAAAGAGGATGAAGAGAGTTCATCTTCTTCACGAGCAAGTGAAGAATCGGAAGTTGAAGAGGAGTCAACTTCCGGATCGGTGGAAGAAGAAGTAGAAGACAACTTCACCTCTAGGATTGAGGGGGAGGAAAGAATTTCCACTCCGGAGCAACAAGAGAAAGCTTCGACATCTAGTCAAGATGAAGAAGCTCCAATTTCGGTCTCAATTAATCTAGGTAACTCAAACACTCTAATTTCAAATAAAATCCATATATTGTGTTTTGAGTGTAGGGAGTATGGGTACTACAAGAGCAAGTGCTCAAAGAAGGTTAAGAAGACTCCTCCGGTGCCTAAAAGTCAACAAAAGTCAAAGGATGCCGGTTCCCCATCACCTAAAGACAAGGAGCACATTATTTGCTTTAAATGTCGGCAACCGGGGCATTACCGAAATCAATGTCCTAGGGGGAGCAAAAAGACCCAAGAAGGAGCATCACAAGTAGGGGGAGCTACTAAGGCAAACCCTAAGGTATATCTTCATAATGCTCACTCTTTAAATTCTAAGCAAAAGCATGCTAGAATTAACCAATAACTTTGCTATTACTCATGATTCAAAGCATGCTTGGAATGATAACTCTAGATCTACTTCAAAGAAGGAGAAATTTGGGACTAATGTCCCTAGAAATGTCATTTCTAAGAAAGCAATTAAGAAAATCGAAAACCATTTAGGTATCAATCCCAATAAGGGTAAACATATGTCTAAAGTAAATTGTAATGCCCAAAAACCTAATCAAAAATCATTTGGGCAATTAGAATTAGAGAACCAAGCCTTAAGGTCAAGGCTTGAAAAACTAGAAAAGACCCTAAATAAGATACAAAATCAATTTAGAGGGTCTAATGGTCAAAGTCAAGGGTCAAGATCTCAAAGTCAACATCTAGGACCCAAAAGACAAAAGTCAACCAAGGGCAAGAAAGGTTTGGGTCACAAACCTAAGCCTAAAGTGGCTTATCATTGTGTTCCATTTGACTATGGAACACAAACTAGGTCTAGGAAGACCAAGGTTGCAAGGGGAGTTACCTCTAGAGTCAACCTAGGTAAGACCACAATGACCAAGGCTAACAAGCCTAGGAGGGTCATTAGAAAGGTATCTAGAGAGGTTATTCCTAAGGAATACCTAATTAATTCAATAAGCTCAAATAGATTTTGGGTTCCAAAAAGCGTGATTGATTCACGTTACATGGGCTAGAATGTGCCAACCATGATTAGATGAGTAGTTAACTCAACCATGGTAAAGTTGGCACTTTAGGTTATTTTCAAGGTTATGGTTACCTTAGAAATACATTTGAGCTTTAATCCTAAAAGATTTTAGGATGTGCCAATATATATTTCTGAAATCATGAAAATCAATAACATTGGCACAATCTAGATTTAGAGGTCATAGTATGTAAATTTGATCTTTGGTACACTTTAGGAATCAATGTATCAAGAGAAGTGTGTTTAAGATGTAGAAAGAACATCAAGAGTGATACTCAAGTGCCACATACCTTGATGTCTTGCATTTACCATGCTTCATGTGGTTCACCATGTGTTTACATGGAAGGAATGTCTAGGGTGGATTGCATCTCACAAAACAAGTCTTTTACCTTGATTGTGTATTTCGACACTTAGAAAGGGTGAGATGTTAGGATTTTAAAACCATTGAATGTTAATGTTTGCTAAAATTAAATAAAATATAAAAATACATTAACGAATACATGAATATAAGCATAACATCAATATATTTAATATACAAGATTAAAACATGAGAAAATGGAAATGCTGGATAAAGAAATTGAGACTTTCTGAATTTCAGAATTGGAAATCAGAGATCGATCATTGAATCTGATTATCGATCGTGATATCTTGTATAGCGATATGATCGTCCAGCGATCGAGTGCTAGTTTCGGGACTCATTTGCTTGAACATCGATCGGTGATAGTCGCTTATTCACGGTGAGGTCATCGATGAGTGCTCGTGGCGATCAGTGGTGTCGGTGATCGCAATAATGATCGATGAGCAACATCACCGATCGATGATATCAGAGCACGACATAGAAGACTCAATCGATTGCCGAGCGAGTAGTCGATCGGCCTGAAACCCGCTTAATAAACATATCACCGATCGATGTCGACATCACCGATCAAGGCCGCGATTTTATAACGTCGAACCGCTAGGGTTCGACATCTTCACGCGTCTACTTTCCGTTTTCCTTCTCCTCTCCGTTCGCCACTCCCTTCTCCGACGAGATTTTCCGATCGCTCTAGCCACCTAGGTCCTAGGTTTGATAGCCTAACTCTTCCTCTCGCATTTTCACTCATCTCACAACCCTAGTTCACCCATTTTTAGCGATTGTTTCTTCTTTTCCGATTAGGGTTTCAACGTCCAGTCCTCCGGCGAACTTTCTGGCAGCCCCTTCAGCAATATTCGAATATTCCCTCATCACCCCTTCAAATGGTACCGAAGTAAAATTTTCTTACTCAAAAACCCTAATTTTTCCTATTATAATCTAATCGTGTATTGGTGCCCTTGCATTTCATATTGTTGCATTACATTCATATAGGAGATCCCGTAGAAATGATCCCCCCGAGGGTGAATCATGATTGTACCAACCTATGTTGGTTAGGTACATCGATAGGGACTTCTTTGCACGTTACTGTAGTGATGTCATGGACATATTTGCATATTATCATCTCATGAAAATTGTCTTATGCACACATGCCATTAATGATGATCTCCTTAAGGAGTTTTATCAGAACCTAAAGAAGGTAGACGATGGCCCTACCTACACTACTCGCGTTGTAAAGCGCGATTTAGAGTTCACTCCTGTGATATTGCAGGAGTTGGACTCCATGCATGAGCATGTTTTTGGTCATCCTCGTCCACCAGCTCAAAATCTATTTCCTATTACTGAGCTATCTGCACCTAACAATGTTCTTTACAAGGTCATTGTTGGGTGTTTTCTTCCGATCATCACTCGGGGTCTGGCCAAGATTCGGCCTCCCCATCTCTTTCTACTGTATGCCATGCGTAATAGGTTAGACATAAACATTGCATTAAACATGTTTCATTGCATTGTGCATTTTATTTCCCCTGTACAAGGGAAAGTGCATATGCCTTATGGGCACATCATCACAGCATGGTTAGAGGTGAGGCATCAACATTCTGGGGTCATGAGGGCGCTATCGAGAGGTGTACGATCGCATATCACCAGAACTTCTCAGCAAAGCCGTGGATGGGTGACGGGATGATGGAGTTGGCACCTCGACCACCGCCCAGGGCACGTGGAGAGTCGCCTCTGGTGCCTGGAGAGGCTGGAGAGGACTATGAGGATGCAGACGCCGCTGATGAGAAGGATCAGATGCCAGTAGATGCATCAGTGGCGCGCCCATCAGATCGTCTTGGCCAACTAGAGTCCAGATTCCAGGACTATCGGCAAACGGTCGACTCACGACTGTCAGAGCTCTTAGTAGGGCAAGCCTCCATGGGCGCACATTTTAGTCGAATGGAGGAGAGATACATCCAGATTGCAGAGTCCCAGAGCCGCATCAAGCAGCGTCAGCTCGATATGTATGAGATGATGCGGACCTGGACTTTGAGCACGCAGCCTCCTCCACCTCCACCGTCTGCAGACGACTAGATCTAGAGGATGTTAGATTTTTTTTGTTTTTTTTCAGTTCTTGTAGTGAAATTGATCATATCAATGTCTATTTTGGATGCAAGAAACTGAAATCTTTTTAAATTGAATGAAATTTCTGTTTGTGAAAATCATGTGTGTTTGAGTGTGTATTTGTATTAATGTATTGGTTTATGAAAATTGCTATATCATGTCATGTTTATTTTTAGATTATATCATATGCCATGACATCATTGGCCATGCATTATTGTTGATATCATTTATGCCATGATCATTTCATGCATTTAATTGTTTAAAATTGATTCAAGGATAATGGCATGACTTGGAGTCCCATTTATAAGGGACTCAAGTAGAGTTGCCTTAGAAAAATGCATGAAACCCTAATTTAGGGAGAATAACTCCACATCTTACATCACATTGACATGTATGTGTACTTATACACCCTAGATACATGTGAGATGCTAGGATAATAAGTTAGGTTCAAGGTGCATAGGTAGTGCATCTAGATGAACTCAAACTTATTTTAATCACCACCAAGAATCATAAGGAAAGCTAATATACAAGTTATGTATATTTAGCCAATAAACCATGGTTCAAAATAGGTTTTCAAAAATATTTTAAAATCAATTTAGAAGACCTTGGTGAAGTCTATCTTTTGATAGTCATCATCATTGTAGAAGTTGTTATAAAGTCGATCAAAAACTTTAAAGTTTTAATAGTTTTTGAACTTTGTACCAATCTCCTATTTTCATGGTAAAAATATTTTTCCAAAATTTTTCACCGATTGTATGTGTGATAAGTAATATACGTATCAAGTTTCATGATTTTTTTTTATTTATGTAGAATTACTTATGAATTTCCAAAAGTCGAGTCTGATATCTGAAAATCAGGTTTATTATCACGATCGCTTCTACAGGATGACTCAATGGGCGCGTTGACTCGATCGCAGCGCAATATCACTTTCGAATGTTGCTTTGTGCGATCCGATGGACACATCATCATTGACAGAGTAGTCGATCACAATACTGATTTCGGGAAACTTAGGTTTATTTAACCCGATTTCAGCTACTGTTAAGATCCCTAACCACTCCTAACCCTAGGATATGCTTTGGGAAGCATGATGAAGGGTGAAAATCTATTGGATATGGATTAGGAGAGGTGTTTAGGGTTTGTATCAATTTTAAGGTGTTGGAAAGTTCAATGTTGAATTTCTAACCTTAATTTTGATGGCTTAGGGACTTCCCAAAGACATTGTTGGTGCAATGGTCAAGGGGGAGCAAGCCTTTAGGGGCAGGTATCCATCTTGGGATGATGGATGTATTTTTCTCCTTGAAGAGGAGAAGTTATTGGGAGAGTATCATCAATTGGGAAAATTGATGGGTTTTTTATATCCAATTTGGAAATTGGGAGAGTGAATAGGATTGCCTCTCTTGAGTGATATGGGACTTATCACTGGAAGATGGTAGGCATCCTAGGTATTTTTAGACCAAAGGGGAGATTGTAAGATCTCATTGGGACATGAGACATTGACCTCCTTGGAGAGAGGACCTTTTTGATGTTAGTCAAAAAGGGGGAGAATGTTTGGGGGAGAATATTTGGAGAATGTTTAAGATTACCAATTTGGGATAATTGGTAAGGGAGTTGAGTTAGTATTCTAACTCAATGTTTTGTTTGGTTTTTGTCAAACATCAAAAAGGGGGAGATTGTTGGTGCAATCGGCCCAGGTCAGGATTGACCAGGACTCGAGTTTAACTCGAGTGATGTTTTGATGTTTCGACAAAAATATATGACAATGTGATTGTCATGGGAAAGTCCAAGTGGGACACTTGACATTTGGGAAAGTCCAAGCATGGGTCTTGGCAAGGAAAGTCCAAGTTATGGATACTTGACATGGAAAGTCCAACTTGGGTTAGCAAGGGAAAGTCCAAGCTTGAGTCTTGGCACTTGAGAAGTCCAAGGGGTTTGGTATTGGCGGCGTAAAGTCCAAGCGGGAGTCTTGACGGCGTAAGTCCAATGTCCCTTGGCGGTGTAGACACCGTTAGCATGACATAGCTGATGAAAGCACCTAAAGGCTAGCGCGATGGATGAACAAGTCATGGATGACTTGGAGGGATTCGAGAGGCGTGAGGCTGATGGAGGTGGCTAGAAGGCTTAGGTCTAGGCTAAGGGTGGTCTAGCAAGTATGGGGACACCATACTTGGGTTAAAACCTCATGTTTGAGGTGTGCCAGTCGACTGATGCCATGTGGCAGTCGACTGGAATAGTCAACTAGGGTTTGACTGCAGGAATTATCCTAGCAGTCGACTGCCATAGGTGGGCAGTCGACTGATTGGACGAGCAGTCGACTGATCGTGTGATCAGTCGACTAATGCTCGGATTTTAGGGCACAGAATGGAGTCTCACTCGACCGCTGGGACAAGCAGTCGAGTGATGCTTCATCAGTCGACTGAGGTGTTTGATCAGTCGACTGATGTCCTAGCCGTTGGATCTTTCCAGCGTGGATTACATCGTTGTCTCATAGCAACAGTGTGATCAGTCGACTGATAGACCTTTTCCAACACAGGTTGAAGATATAAAAGGAGCTCGTGATGGAGGAAAAGGCAGCGGTTTTCTTGGGCGAAATTGAAGGGCAAAGTTGGTGCTTTCCAGTCCTTCAAAGCTAGTTCAAGGCAATCAAAGATCAAGCAATCAAAAGCTCTTGTAAAGTGTTTTCCTTTACTTGCATTTGTATTTCATTATCATATTTTCTTGTATCTATTTGATTATTGTTGTAATCATCTTGTACGAGGTTTCTCCGCCTCCGGATTGTTCCGAGAAGGAGTGTTTATTAGTGGTTGCGTGTGCATCACTAGAGCTCGTAGAGCTCGATCCGTGGAGTAGGAACCGTGCGGTTCCGAACCACGTTACATACTTGTGTTCTTGTTGTGTTTGTCATATTTCGTTATTGTATCATTTCTATTTCCGTTGCGTACTAACGAAATTGTAGAGACGACCACGATCGAATTCCAACTATGAACGAAATCTACGCTATTCACCCCCCTCTAGCGGCGTCAAATATCCTACACTAAATCAGTGCCTTCTACTCCCATAGAGTTGTGGATTGGGCGAAAGCCTAGTCTGAGACATATTCGGATATGGGGGAGTCCAGCACATGTGCTGAAGGTAGATGCTGGTAAGTTGGAACCTCGTATAGAAGTACGCATGTTCGTTGGCTATCCCAGGGGAATGAAGGGTGGATTGTTTTATAGTCCTAGAGATCAGAGGGTGATCGTTAGCACGAATGCCAGATTTCTAGAGGAAGACTATGTGATGAGCCACAAGCCCAAGAGCAAAATTGTTCTGGAGGAGTTAAAAGGGGAAGTCACTTCTTTAGTACCACCGGTACAAGAGGATATACCACATGTCACTGCACCGCGTGTCACAGAAGATACACAGGTGATACCTCGTCGTAGTGGGAGAGTTGTTAGACAACCTCATAGATTCATGTTCTTGGGTAACATGAACCTGATCCCTGGACATACGACGAGGCAATCCAAGATATAGATGCAACATCTTGGCAAAGTGTAATGAATACTGAGATTGAATCTATTGATTCAAGTCAGGTCTGGGAGCTCTTATGCATAGCAGCTCATATGGATTATGAGGTGTGGCAGATGGATGTTAAGACAACTTTCCTTAATGGAAGTCTTGAGGAAAACATCTATATGAAGCAACCAAAGGGATTCATTGCTAAGGGCAAAGAGCATCTTGTATGTAAGCTTAATCGGTCCATTTATGGATTGAAGCAAGCTTCAAGGTCTTGGAACATTCGATTTGATGAGGTAAATCAGTCTTATGGATTTATTCAAAATCCGGATGAGTCTTGTGTATACAAGAGATGTGACGGAAACGTAGTGGTATTTCTTGTACTATACGTAGATGACATTTTGGTGATTGGCAGCAATATCAAGGCGTTATCGGACGTAAGGGTATGGTTGTCCAAACAATTTGATATGAAGGACTTGGGAGAGGTAGGACACATCCTTGGGATCAAGGTTATAAGGGATCGCAGGAAAAGGATGTTGTGCTTATCCCAAGCATCATACATAGACATGATTTTGGATCGTTTTAGCATGCAGAACTCCAAGAAGGGTTTTTTACCTTTCAGGCATGGAGTTCCTTTATCTAAGGAGATGTGTCCTAGATCATTTGAGGAGATAGAGGAGATGAAGGCGGTTCCTTATGCTTCAACAGTAGGAAGCCTCATGTATACGATGCTATGTACGAGACCAGATATCTGCTTTGCCGTGGGCATGGTCAGCAGATATCAGAGTAATCCAGGATAGGGACATTGGACTGCAGTAAAGCATATATTGAAGTACCTGAGAAGGACTAGGGATTATATGCTGGTTTACCGGGCAGACCAATTACTCCCTATGGGTTACACGGATTCCGACTTCCAATCTGATAGGGATAACAGTAAGTCAACCTCAGGTTTTGTGTTTACTTTGGGAGGTGGAGCCATTGTATGGAGGAGTGTCCAGCAGAAATACGTCGCGGACTCTACCATGGAAGCTGAGTATGTGGAAGCCTCTGAGACGGCCAAAGAAGTTGTATGGCTCAGGAACTTCCTGATGGACTTGGATGTGATTTCTGGTTTGCCCAGAACTATCATAATTTATTGTGATAATAGTGGTGCAGTTACAAACTCGAAGGAACCATGAGCCCATAAGGCTAGTAAACACATAGAGCGCAAGTACCACCTGATACGAGAAATCGTAAAGGAGGTAGAAGTTGTTGTCGCCTAGATTGCATCAGAGGATGACCTGGTAGACCTTTTCACTAAGGACCTTCTAGCGAGAGCTTTGATAGGCATGTGGAGGGAAGGGGAATCAGATGTATGGCAGTATGAGGACAGCATAGTCTTTTAGTATAAGTGGGAGATTATAGGGATGTATACTGAAAAGTCTATCTTTTCTATGAACATCTTTATTTTTGAAATAAGAATCACATGATCATTGTTTGTATATTTTTATGGTTATCCAATATTGTCTAATACTTTACATTGTAGATAACATGGTGTGTGGTGTCACACGGGAGATCATGTTATCGGCCCCTTGAAAAGTATAAGTAAAGGCCCACAACCGAGATGACTTTGGACAAACCATCGGAATGGTTGTAGTGTGATTTGGTATTGGTTTATCTTGACCATAGAATCACACTAGTACACTTTGTGTGTATTGAGCAGGACCGACATAGAGGCGATTCGATTTATTGCTGACTACATAATCGAATCGGACCTCATATATTATTTAGTACATGCTCTTAATCTCGATATAATAACGGGCACATATACTTAGTAGTCATCTCTTTAATTTACCAATGGGTGAGATTTATAGATTAAATCGATAGGCTCGGTAAGTTGGGAGATGATATTATTTATATTGTGTGTCGTTGATTATCAGAGGAAACCGTGTCCTATATATTAGGATGATGATGTCCCCTTGAGGAGCTCATAAGGTTCATCATGTAAACCCTGCAGGTGGACTTGGTCCGACATGATGAAAAGGTTGAGTGGTACTACTCAAGGAGTTAGATGTCGATTAATTAATGGTCAGTAAATTAATTAATCGACCGACATTCGAGATCTTAAACACGGGGAGAAAATGTACAAATAATATATGGAGCCCATATTATCATATGGGGGTTGGTGAGGTAGATCAATGATGAACCTTTAGTGGATTGGATCATCATTAGTGGATCGGACTTTATGTGAGCTTGATCCATGGGTGGCCAAGACCCAACTCCTCCTCATGGTCCCTAATGTAGCCTATTAACACCTCATGATGCTTAGATCCAATGGATAGAAATTAAATCTCTAGATCCGACGGTTGAGATTAAATCCCTAGAACCAATGGAGGAGATTAATTCATGACTTATCCCTAACTCTATAAAAGGATGGCAAAGGGATTTGGCGTGAACTACACATAGGAGAGCTAGGGTTTGGGCGGCAAGAAGGAATCCTATTTGAGATAGGATTAGGATTAGGGTTTGGAGGCAAGGGTGGCACAAAATAAGGAAGGTTCTTTCTCTCTTCTTCTTCCTCTTTTGGCCAACATCCATCACCCTTCCCAGCTCTTTTCCAGCCTTGGCCAGTGCCCAAAAGCTTCCTTTTCCCTCTCCTTAGGTGGTGGAAACAAGATATAGGGCTTCCCTTCGTGTCTTGGTTGTTTTCCACCATCTTCTCCTTCATCTAGTTGGCTGGCAGCAAGGATAAGTTTGGTTCCTTGTTGGTTGTTTCTAGTGAGGAGAAAAACCTTATTTCTATTCTTCCTCTTGCTTTGGAAGAGCAAGGAAGGAAGATTTGGCATCTAAGAGCTTCAACTTTTGGTGGATCGTCGCCCACACGACGTCCAAAAGGAGGACGGTCATACATTAGAAGATCGAGAGGTATACCTATTCTACTTTCTTCTTTTGTTTGTTGCTTGTTTTTGTTTTTCAATTATAAGTATGTTATAAATCTATAAATGGCTAAATAATACTTGGATCCCGAGCATAAACACAAAAACCGGCGATCCGGACATCGTCTATTCTGCGGCTACTCGTAGAATAGAGGATGGTCGCTTAAACAACTAGTTTGTTCAAGTGACATCTCTAAACGAATAGCACGACGATGACTTGGTTGCTTTGGCAATCCCTTTTGTCTAGGATTAATTTTTTTTTAATCCGGGGACATCGAAGGGATCACCATGGACAAGCTACCGAGGTGAAGTGGGAAGCGAAGTTTCCCCTCACGGACTCGATAAGCAAAACCCTTCAATTGGTATCTGAGCTTCCGGGCAAAACCTTCACCTAGTACTTATGATGTAGAGGGCTTTGAGATGCTATAAATTTTGAGTCGGGTTGAGTCACAGGACATACACTATATCAAATTGAAGCTCATTTAGAGATCTACAGTTGGTTTACCCATAACTATCCAATTTTAGACCCAAAGAATATTGATTAAGTCCTCTTCAAGGACTCCGAAGAGTTTTAGTCTTTTATTAAGTTTTTTTGCTTCATTAGGATTTTAAGAATATTTAAAAATTTGTTTAGTTGATGTTAAGACAATTTGATATTTTTTTTGAGTTAATATTATTCAGTTAGACTTAGAGAAGAATTTTCTATGTTTGGTGATTTCCTGTGTTATTCTGGAAATTCTTTGTTAGACTATCCTACAGAATAATCGCTAATATGTCTAACGTCAACTTGTTGACCTCAACTCATTAGGACTTAGCTTATAATTTACTCTTATAGAACTTCATTCCTTTCTAACATTTGATAACCTTAATCTCAATGACTTCACCGTTACCTAGCATCTAGGTCTTGTCAACTCATTAGGACATTCTCTGCTAAATATTTAGTTTTCATTGACTTACTAGAACATTCTTTGCTTAACATCTAATCATTGTTGACTTGCTACGACTTTCGGTTAACCAAGTGTTAGGTTAACTTTGACACATTTGGACTTCTCATATACTAACTCATATTGGACTTTTATTGAATATCAAGTATTTGATCAACCTTGACCCACTTAGTTAATCTTGGAGCAATTTTGGCCCAGGTTTGATCAAAACTGCTCAATCTTGGAGCACTTTGCACAAAGCAGCCCCAAGATGATGATATTTTATACAAATAACTCCAAAGTTATGCTGATTTATACAAAATATCTTCAAAATGATGTTGCTTTCTACAAAACATCTCTAAGGTGGACGACAGAGAGATAATTGAGGTATCAAATTATTGGTGGGACATTATTTTGATAATTTTTGAAAGAGAGATACTTTGTTGATAATATGGGGAAAAGATGATTTTTTTTAATTTTATTTTTGTCAAAAATAAATAATCTCAAGACTAATTAACTTTTCTTATAATTTATTCTTCTAGGACTTCATTCCTTCCTAACATTTGATAACCTTAACCTCAATGACTTTACCATTGTCTAGTATCTAGTCCTGGTCAACTCATTAGGACACTCTCTTCTAAATATTTAGTTCACATTGACTTATTAGAACTTCCTTTGCTTAACATTTAGTCATTGTTGACTTGCTACGACTTTATTTTAACCAAGTGTCAGGTTAATCTTGACACATTTGGACTTTTCATATGCTAACACAAATTGGACTTTTATTGAATACCAAGTATTTGATTAATCTTGACTCACTCGGTCAACCTTGGAGCACTTTTGACCCATGTTTGATCAAAACTGCTCCATCTTGGAGCAACTTTACACAAACCAACTCCAAGATGATACTATTTTATACAAATAACTCCAAAGTTGACTGCTTTGTACAAAATAACTTTAAAATGATGTTGCTTTCTATAAAATACTCTAAGGTGGAGTGTAGAGAGATAATTCAGGTATCAAATTATGGGTGAGATGTTATTTTGATAATTTTTTGAAAGGGACACTTTGTTGATAATATGGAAAAAGGATTTTTTTTTATTTTATTTATTTTTTCAAAAATAAATAATCTCAAGGATAATTAACTTAGCTTCAATTTTAAATTTTAAACTACATAAATTTATGATTCAATTATTATCTAAATTAATTAGTCTATAAATTCATTATTTGATTTGATAATTCTATTTTATGATAATATATTATCTTATATTTTTCTTTGAATAAAAAGAGTTAAAAATATTTTTTTAGAATGTTTAATTCAAATTCTATTTTTTCTTAACTTTTTAAGGAGTTATTGAAACTATTTTTAAATTTCAGTGTGCTTCATGGGATCATATTATACAAATTACATGTCACAATAAAATCTCATCGAATCATTCCATTTCCCACTTAATTTTCAAGTCTTCTAAGATGATTTTTAAGTAAAGTAGTTCATACACATTGAACCATTGTCAAAAATTCTCTCTTTGCAATAGGTCACGTTATTACATCCGACTTCTTGCTCCTCTATGTCACGAGGTTAGCTTAAAAAGTTGCAATATCTAATGGCTAATCTTCTGTCAACCATTGACCTCACATAATAAACATTTGTATATGTCTTTAGCATCAAATTAATCATCATTTCTTTTAAATAGAATACTCTTTCTTGGTGTTCCTTTAAGATACACTAATACTTAGTGAGCCGCTTGTAATGAACTTCTTTTGGGTTATGCATAAATTGACTAATCACTCTTACTGTATATACTATGTTTGATCATGTATGAGACAAATAAGTTAACCTACCACACATTGATACATTTTCTTATCTACTGCATCATCTTGCTCTACCATTTCAAGTTTGAGATTTGGGTCTATTGTATACTAATTGGCTTGCATGTTGTCTTACCTGTTTCTTTAAGGACTTTTGAAAATATTTCTATTGGGAAAAAATGGCTTTCTTAGAGTTTGCCACCTCTCTCAAAAAAGTATTTCAACATTCTTAATACTTTGATTTTAAACTCTTTCACGAAACACTAACTTAGAAATTGTCTCTCAGTATCATAAATTTTTGTTACTATTATATCATCAATATACACTAATTAAGAGCATCGTGACTTACCAAGAAGAAGAGTGTCTAATAAACATTGCATGATCCCCTTGGATTTGTCTATATCCTATGGCAATGATCACTTTAGCAAATATGCTAAATCATTTTGTGGTAATTACATAAGTCCATATATGATTTTCTTTAATTTACATATAGTATAGGCATCTAAATTATTTCTATATCTTAGTGGGACTTCTATATAAATTTCTTCCTCTAGTTTTCTATGCAAAATGCATCCTTAATATCAAATTGTTGTAACTCTCAACTATAATTGCATATAGTAGCATTTTAATAATATTTATTTTTGCAACCGGAGTAAAAGTCTTTAGATAATAAATTCCATAGGTTGAGTATAGCCCTTAGTCACTAGTCTTGCCTTATACCTCTTTATTGATCCATCTTCTCTATGTTTCATAGATTCATTTACACCCCACATATTGTTGGTGCAATCGGCCTAGGTCATAATTGACCAGACTCGAGTGGACTCGAGTAATGTTTTGATGTTTGACAATGGGATTGTCAATGTGTTATCAATATTGTTTGACCATATGTTGACCATATGACTAGTGGATAATTAGGATATCCAAAGTCATATGAGGGAGATTGTTTGGGGGAGATTGATGGAGCGATCAATCTCGGAAGTTCAAGTATGGATACTTGGCATGGTAAAGTCCAAAGGTAAAGTCTTGGCAACATAAGTCCAAGTGTATAGTCTTGGCGGCATAAAGTCCAAGTGAACTTTGGCAATTGGAAAGTCTAACATGGAGTTGGCAAGAAAAAGTCTAAGCATGGGTCTTGGCATTTCTGAAAGTCCAAGCATGGGTCTTGGCAAGGGAAAGTCCAAGCATGGGTCTTGGCATTTGTGAAAGTCCAAGTATGGGTCTTGGCAATTGGAAAAGTCCAAGGGTGTGGAGTTGACAGCGTAAAGTCCAAGCATGGAGTCTTGGCAGCATAAATCCAAATGAACCTTGGCAAAATAGATCTGGTTAGCATGACAATAGTTGATAGAAACACATGAAGGCTAGCGTATGAATGAACGAGTCATGGAGGACTTGGAGGGATCCTATAGGCATGAGGTTGATGGAGATGGCTAGAAGGCCTAGGTCTAGGCTAAGGGTGGTTTATCAAGTATGAGGGGGGAATACTTGGGTTAAATATCATGTTTGAGATTTACTAGTTGATTGATGGCTTTGGCCAATCGACTGACCAAGTCTGTAAGCACTCGAAGCCTAGTTAACTCGGAGTAGTCGATTGGGATTATGACTAGTTGACTGATCGAGTAGTCAACTAAGGCTCGACTGCCAACTAAGTGCTCTGGCAATCGACTAGAGGTTATTCCAGTCGACTGGTCCATGGCAGTCAACTGCCAAAAATGGGCAGTCGACTGGTGGTTGTAGACACGAGCTCATACTGACTCATAATCGACTCGCCAATCGACTACTAGCTTAGTAGTCACCTGATGGTAATGAAAATTGACTGCCAGTGTATCCATTGGATAAATTCCAATATGGATTAGGCTGTTATTAGACAACGACATCGTGGCCAGTTGGCTGGGGCATTTTGGCAGTCGACTGCTAGACGGGAAATCAACCAACTATAGGTTATAAAAGGAGCAACTCATGGAGGATTTTGGCCATGGTTCTTGAATGGTTTCTTAGGCGATTTCAAGGTGAAGTACTGGTGCATTTCAGGGTCTTCAAAGGCATCTCCAAGCAACCAACAAGCAAGCAAAAATAATCTTCTTTGTAATGTTTTCTTTACTTGTATTTCATTGTATTTATTTTTTATTGTTGTAAGAATATTGTAAGAGATTTCTCCACCTCCAGTGTGTCACCAAGAAAGAGAGGTTTGATAGTGGTAGTGTGCATCACTAGAGCCCACTAGAGCTCACCCGTGGAGTAGGAACCCTAGGTTCCGAACCACGTTATATTATTGTGTTAATGTGTGATTTTGTATTTGTTGTGTATTTTTCTCTATTATTATATATTCTGCTGCATACACTAACATCGTTGTAGATGAGCATGCGAATGAATGACGAAATTAGCGAATCACTATTCACCCCCCCTCTAGCGCGTTAATGAATCCTCTACAATTGGTTTTAGAGCCCAGGGCTCTCAGAAGAACAAATCACTCCGATACCCTACACACGTGGAAATCAGGCCGAGGACACTATTTAGACGACTAATTGCCAAGAGAGCAAATGTGCTAGAGAAGATGGAGCTACCTAATGATGGATTGGGGTACACCATCGACATTCCTCCTTCATACGACCGAGAAAAATTTTCAGCATGGAGGGCAAGGATGGAGACTTTCTTGATGATGGACATAGAGAATTGGTTCATTATCATGGACGGATTTGAACCTCCCATGGATAAGAAGGGAGGACCTCTTAAACTCAAAAAATGGACCAAGGAGCAACGCCAAAACTTTAAGACAAAAGTTAAGGTAACAAAATTTTTAGAAGATTTAATATCTAATGATGTCTTGTCTAGATTAGAAAAATTTAGGGATGTTAAGGAGTTATGGAGCAAGTTGATTGAGCTCCATGAGTGTTTCTCATGGCCCAAGAAGTAGAGGAGTGCTCCTCATCTCAAGCTCAAGAATACTTGAAAGTTGAGAGATGCTCAACATCCGAAGAGGAAGAATCATCATCATCCTCTCTAGAGCTTGAAGAGTCATAAGTTGAGAGGTGCTCAATGTCCAAAGGAGAAGAAGTTGAAGAGATTGGAGAAGCCTCCATCTCTAGGATTGAGAGGGAGGAGAGACCATTGACACCGGAACAAAATCAAGATGAACCCTCTACATCTAGACAAAGTGAAGAACACACTCAAGATCCTACAACCGCCATGGAAGGTAACTCAAATGCATGTATTAAAAATAAAAATCATATAATATGCTTTGAATATAGGGAGTAAGGGCATTACAAGAACAAATGCCCAAAAAGAGTCAAAAAGACTCAACCAACACCAAAGGCTAAGGAGAAGACCAAGGAAGCCGAAGCCCCAATAAGGATGAGCAAAGAGCACGTGGTATGCTTCAAGTGCAAACAAAAAGGGCACTATAGAAGTCAATGTCCTAGGGGGAGTCACTCCAAGAAGGACAAAGTAGGGAGCTCAAATGTAGGGGGAGCTAAGGCAAACCGTAAGGTATCATTTAGTTATACACCTACTAGTTTTCATAATAAGAACAAACATACTAAGAATTTTATTGCTATTGCTCATGAACAAAAGCATGTTAGGAATAGATTTTATTGCTTAGGTGCTAAACATGTCAATTTACCTAAGGATAATCCTAGAACTATTCTACCTAAGGAAACTATTAGGAAAATAGAGAATAATTTAGGCATTAACCCTAAGAAGGGTAGGCATATGCTTAAAAGGAAGAACAATGCCCAAAGAACAAATGGAAATTCAAAATTAGAGGCATTAGTGGTAGAAAATCAAGCTTTGAGGTCAAGGTTTGAAAAATTAGAGAAGACCCTTACAAGAATGACAAATTAAATTATAGGATATAATGGGCAAGGTTTATGGTCTAGGATGCAAGAACCAACTAGGAGACAAGGTTTGAGTCACAAACCTAAATCCAAGAAGGTAATGTCATCCTACCATAATGTTCCATTTAACAATGGAACTAAATTTAGGTCTAGAAAAACCAAGGTCACAAGGAAAGTCATCCCTAGAGTTGACCATGGTAGATGTCTAGTGGCTAAGATTTTAAAGAAACCTAGGAAAGTCATTAAGAAGATTACAAGGGAGGACATCCCTAGGGTTAACCATGACAAGACCCAAATGACCAAGGCTTCAAAGCCTAGAATGGTCATTAGGAAGGTACTAAGGGAAGACATTCCTAGTGAGTACCTAGTTAACCCAAGGAGCTCCAATATGTATTGAGTTCCTAGGAGCGTGATTCTCTCACGCTATATGGATTAGGGTGTGTCAACTTGAATTGGTAAGGTAGTTAATTTAACCATAGCAAAGTTAACACCTTAGGTCATTTTCAAGGTTATGTGATACCTTAGAAATAAGATTGATATTTTAATCTGAAAGGAATTTAGGATGTGCCAATAGAATTTATGAAGTTTGAAAAAACAATCAAAATTGGCACAATTAGGTTTAGAGTCAATGGTGTGTCATTTTGGGTTTTTGACACACTTGGGAAATTGATCTATTATGAAAAAATTGGATTTAATCCTAGGAAATGATAATTATACTTAAAACTTAGGTATTTCTATACCTTGATATTGTAAAATTATCATGCTTTGTTTACCATATATTATGTCATGACATCATATTTCATTTAATCATATAAAATGTCACGATAATATTTAGTTAAACATGCTTAGGTTATCTTTATGTCATGACATCATGAATATTGGCACATACTTTAATTTATGCTATCATTTATGTCATGATCATGATTCATGCATTTAGGTTAATTAAAATTGATTTAAGGACAATCACATGATTTGAAGTCCCATGATAAGGGAATCAAATAGAGTTGCCTAGATAAATGCATGAACTCTTAGATTAGAGAAGAACAAAACTCACATCTCAGAAGGACTTTAAATTAACATGTGTGTGTATTGATATACCTTAGATACATGTGAGATGTTAGGAAAATGAGTTAAGGTGCATAGATGTTGCATCTAGATAAATTCAAACTCATAATATACCATGGAAGAATCATGATGAAAGCTAATTTACAAATCATGTATATCTAGCCTATAGACCATGGTTATAAATAAGATTTTAAAATCATTTTGAAAATTTTTGGTGAAGTCTATCTTTTGATAGTTATCACCATTGATGAAGTCGATACAAAGTAGAATTAAAATATTGAAGTTATCAATGGTTTTGAACTTTGTATCAATCTCACAAGTTAATGGGTAATTTAATTTAAAATTATTTTTCACCCATTGTATTCCTAATAAATAATGTATATATGAATTTTCATGATTTTTCAGAATGCATATTTTTACTTATGTATTTTTTAAAATCATTTTTGAAAATAGCTTTTTGTGTTTGTAGAAATTAGTCAGCTGCTATCAAAGGACAATCAACTAGTGGTAGTTCAGTCGACTGGTAGCTAAAACCAGTCGACTAGTGTGTCTGATATGGGCTGAACAAGGGTTGTTTAGCTAATTATCAGCTACTTAGGTTACCCTAGCATCTCCTAACCCTAGGATTTACTTTGGAAAGCATGGGAAGGGTGAAATATCATTAAAAATGATTAGAAGAGGTGTTTAGGGTGGAGTATCAAATTTTAAGGGAGGTTAAAGTTCAAGTTTGATCTTTTACCCTTATTTTTGATGGTTTAAGTTTTCTATATGCTTAGGAACTCTCCAAGGACATTGTTGGTGCAATGGTCAAGGGGGAGTAAGCCTTTAGGAAGAGGTTATCCATCAAGGGATGATGGATGGTTTTTCCTTAAAGAGGGAGAAATGAAAGGTTTATGTTAGGAAACCCTAATTGTGCTCACCAAAGGAGGAGAATTGGAGAAGTAGGGATTTCCTCTCATTTTGTGATATGGAACTTATCACTAGGAAGAGTGAAGGCATCCTAGATGATGTTAGACTAAGGGAGAGAGTGAAGGATCTCATTGGGATATGAGACATGGATACCCTTGGTAGTCTTTTTGATGTGTACCAAAGGGAGAGAAGTGATGTTTAAGTTAGGTAAACCTTTACTATGCTTTGGCATTGAAAAATTTAAATTTGGGCTTATTGGTTAGCCTAACTTAAAGGTGTTGTCAAAAATTAGAAAGGGGGAGATTGTTTGTGCAATTAGCCCAAGTCACGATGACCAGACTCGAGTGGACTCGAGTAATGTTTTGATGTTTGACAATGAGATTGTCAATGTGTTATCAATATAGTTTGACCATATGCTGACCATATGACTAGTGGATGATTGGGATATCCAAAGTCATAAGGGGGAGATTGTTTGGGGGAGATTGATGGTGCAATCAACCTTAGAAGTCCAAGTATGATACTTGGCATGGTAAAGTACAAAGGTAAAGTCTTGGCAGCATAAGTTCAAGTGTATAGTCTTGGCGACGTAAAGCCCAAGTGAACTTTAGCAATTGGAAAGTCATATATGGAGCTGGTAAGGGAAAGTCCAAGCATGAGTCTTGGTAAGGGAAAGTCCAAGCATGGGTCTTGGAATTTGTGAAAGTCCAAGCATGGATTTTGTTAATTGGAAAAGTCCAAGCAAAGAGTCTTGATGGCATAAGTCCAAATGAACCTTGGAAAAGTAGACCCAGTTAGCATGACAATAGCCGATGGAAGCACCTGAATGCTATCATATGGATGAACAAGTCATGGAGGATTTGGGGGGATCCTATAGGCATGAGGCTGATGGAGGTGACTAGAAGACTTAGGTCTAGGCTAAGAGTGACCTATAAAGTATGAGGGGATCATACTTAGATTAAACCTCATATTTGAGGTTTACCAGTTGACTGATGGCTTTGGCCAGTCGACTGATCGAGTGTGTAAGAACTCAAAGACTAGTTAACTCGGAGCAGTCGATTGGGATTATGACTAGTTGACTGGTTGAGTAGTCGACTAAAGTTCGACTGTCGACTAAGTGCTCTAGCAGTCCACTTGAGGTCATTCCAGTGGACTGGTCCACGGTAGTTGGCAGTCGACTGGTGGTTATGGGCACGGGAATAATGGCTCATAGTCGACTACTAGCTTAGCAGCCGACTGTTAGTGTATCCGTTGGACAGATTCCAACGTGGATTAGACCGTTGTGAGACAACAATACTATGGGTAGTCAACTCGGGCATTTTGGCAGTCGACTGTCAATCATGAAATTAGGCAACTGTAGGTTATAAAAGGAGCAACTCATGGAGGGTTTTGTCCATGGGTCTTGAATGGTTTCTTGGGCGATTTTGAGGCAAAGTGCCGGTGCATTTCAGGGTCTTCAAAGGCATCTCCAAGCAACCAATAAGCAAGCAAAAGCGATCTTCTTTGTAAAGTTTTTTTTACTTGGATTTCATTGTATTTGCTTGTATTTATTTCTTATTGTTATAAGAATCTTGTAAGAGATTTCTCCACCTCCGGTGTGTCACCGAGAAGGAGAGGTTTGATAGTGGTGGTGTGCATCACTAGAGCTCGCCTGTAGAGTAAGCACCCTAGATTCCGAACCACATTATATCATTGTGTTTGCACATGATTTTGTATTTGTTGTTTATTTATCTCTATTATTATATATTCTGCTGCATACACTAACATTGTTGTAGACGAGTACGTGAACGAACGATGAAATTAATGAATTGCTATCCCCGCCCCCTCCCCTCCTCCTCTAGCACGTCAACGGATACTCTACACATATTTCTTCTTTTCCGACAACTTCACCAATGACCACATTTTTTTTGTTCTCTAAAAGGGGGGGGGGTTTGAATAGCCTTTTGCATGTTTGTTTAATAATTTTATTCTCGTCTACAATGGTTAGATATGAAATAGAATAAATAAAATACAACCAACACAATAATAAAAGAGAACCCATTGATATTATATGGTTCAAAATCCCTAGTTCCTACTCCACAACCTATATATGATCCATAAAGTGGACTATCATTACAATCACTGATATTTTTCTTATTCTTGGATACCTTCTAGAGGTGAAAAAACCTCTTACAATACTTTTTCTTACAAACAATGCAAGAGTATGCATGAATACAATCAAGAATAAATGAAATGAAACAATTAAACTTTACAACACAATCTTGCTTTGTTTTCTTTGAATATGACATTGAGTTGCTCTCTAGAGACCTTAGAATCAACATTTGCCTTAAGATCTCCCATAAGCATTATTGCAAAAACCACCATGACACCCTTTTTTTTTATAGTTTGGTGCTTGTGTCTTGAAAATGATCATTGCTCGATTGTAAATTTGTCTTCAGTCATTTTCTCCACTGTGCTAGCTTAGAATTAGGTATGTAAATGAATCAAACATTCGTGAACAAGCTTGGTGTACGACTTGGTAAGAGCTCATTTATGTTCGTTCAATAATATTGAAGTCAACTGAATAAACAAGCTTGAACAACTTTATAAATTAAATAAACAAGTTTGAACACATATGTGTTCGGCTTGTTAATGTTCGTAAACAGTATTCATGAATCGTGTTCATGAACAATTCTTATATTATAAGTTCCGAGTAAACAAGCTTGTGACAAGACTTATTAAATTTATAAATAAACAAACAAGCTTTTATCAAACATATAAATATTTTTTAAAATAAATAAATGAACTTTCAAAATAAATAAACAAGCTTGTTGACAATCAAACAAAACATTAAAACTTTAAATAAATAAACTAACGAGCTTGATAATGTTTAAACAAGCCAAGTTTTAAAGAAGTATGAATTAAGCTTGATTCGAACTTGATTAGAAGTTCGATACCAATTAAACAAACCAAGCTCAATTCAAGCTCAAACCAAGCTCAAGCTAAAAAAAAAATCAAGCCAAGCTCGAACAGTAGTTTCAAAAGCTAGGTTAATTTTAGGCTCATCTTGGTTATCTTATCATACAATATTGAACACTATAAAACTTAACTTGGCTTGGCTCGTTTACAGTCCTACTTAGAATTTGAACATTTACCTTGCAAATTTTTTAGCAACAACCTCCTGTTGGTTCCAACTTTCACGATAGTCAACTAGCAGTCGACTATAACCATTTTTTCTAGGCAACTAGTTCTTAAGAAGAATCGAATAATACCATTTTATTTGATCAAATTTTTTCCCTAGTTGATTATAAATTTGATTGCTCTATGAGTCAATTGCTAGAATAATATCAATTGAATTCTCAAATCCTAAATCTTTCTAAACTATAACTTTATAGCTTTGGATTCTCAAGTGGACTGGGATATCATTATTAGTCAACTTTTATATCCCAAATTTGACCATACCACAACTTTTTGTTGGTGCAGTAGGCACCTAAGTCGAACCTGAGTTTTGATTATAGAAAACGATACAAAGTTAAGCTCATGTCGTTATCTCACGAGCTGAATCGAGTGTGCAGAAGATTGCTATAGCTGGAGCTAAAGGCTAGCGACACCTGGAGGAAGCCGCGATGGTCGGGCGACACCGGGAGGACTTCGGAGGGAGCCGAAGGAATCAGGTGGAGACCAAAAGCAAGGCTTCAAAGGTAAATGTTGAGGCAAGCTCGTGTGAGTGAGCGTAAGTAAGGTCGAGTCCTCCATACGGGGACATCCTTAGACGACGATCCGACCAAGACTTCCCATGGAAGGTCTATGTTGGATCGGATGGCAAGTGGCCGTCGAATTCACTTATATTTCGAGTTAACTCTTTATTACAGTCGAAAAGTCTAAAAATCAGTTCAACCGGCCAAAAATCAGTTCAACTGCTAAGCCATCAGTTCAACCGGCCAAGGATCAGTTCAACTGCTGAGCCATCAGTTCAACCGGCCAAGAAATCAGTTCAACCGATGGTCAAAAATCAGCCTCGAGGAGTCAAGCTTTATCACCATTTTTCAAGGAGTTTTGTGCCCAATTCCTATTGGTTGAAGACCCATTCGATGAGGGGCTTAAAGGCTATAAATGGAGGTCCTAACTAGGGTTTCTTCTGTTGGGTTTCCGGCACCACGGCGTGTGTGTGTTCGATCATGTTTCGTAAACATGAGCACAGCGGAAGCAATAAAATTAATAAATCTACATTTATTATAACACACACATCACATGCATGCATAGTACAACATGTGTAGACATAACCGTAAATTTAAATTTGCAATAAAAGGAAATTTAACTACGTTATACCTTTCGTATGACGTGTAGCGGGAACGGCATCAACCGGAACGATCCTTGCTAGAATCGTCTCTATCCGTATCCATGCCGAGTATCCTCTGGATGACTTCGCTAAGCCACGAGCTTTGTCTTCGTATGGGTTACTAGCCTCGTGTTGAAGACGACGTGATCGAGAGATGATCACGATCCGAATCCAAATTCGGATCCAAAACCGAGTTCTCAAAACTCGCTTCTCCGGAGAGGTATTCGTTAACCGATTGACGAATCCTTCGTCCTCCACCTCAGAGGATTACCGGAGATCGAATCCCCGGTAAGATAGCCGCTGTCGGAGCTCTAACCGTCGTCCAAACGACGCTCCGACGAGAGGAGAACAAGCTGTCCAGAAAACTGGACAGCTTTGGTGGAGGAGATAGGCGCCGGCCAACCAAGGGAAGTTAAAGCTCACCTTGATGCCAAACCTAAAGGATATCACCGGAGGGTCGCCGGAGGATCACCGGCTGAAGCTTGGACGCCGGCAAGGAGCTGGACGGCGGCACAAGGGGCTGGGCGGCAATGGAAGTTGGCGCCAACTCTTAGAGAGGATGAAGTGGGCGGCAACTTAGGGCTAGGGTTTTTGGATTAGAGCTTAATTATCCCTTAAGCCCTCTTTTATAGAGAACTAATTCTCTTAATGGTTATTGAATCATAACCATTAGGCCCGTTAACCCGCTCCATTAAGATAAGTTAAAATAAACCAAACCATGATGGTTTATTTTAAGTTAAAACGAACCGAACCAACTTTTGGTTCATTCGTTTAAAATAAACCAAACCCTTTGGTTTATTCTCCTCCATTGGATTAGAACCAAACCATTTTGGTTCATCCATTATGTCTTCATAAGACTCGGTCCATCCACGCTTCCATTGCGACTGAAATGATTTCATGCTCGCTCCATTTTTGGTCCAACCAAACTTTATTTCTCTCGGTCTGAGAATCCCATTCTCAAGCTCGTTTTAAATCCTTCGGATTACGCTCGTTGTGCGTGTGACCAAATAGGTTCTCGGTTTATGTTGGCCGTCTATAATTAACCATTAATTATAGAACGATCATGAGTGGCACCTAGTAGTACATCATGATCCCCAATTAACCGAAAAGATCAACGGTTGATCCAGACCTATTTCTGAAACCCTTCAGTAGCTCGAATGAATCGTGCCCCATTCCCTTCACTCATCTTATACCCACTTGGTTCAGGACATGGTCTATTGTGTCAGTCCCCACTAGGCTGACTACGTCACACCTAGCCCAAGTATCATTTCCTCGTCCTCACTGATTCTGAATTCTTGCACATGTATCGAAGAGTACTTTACTCTAAACATGTAATGCTTTAGCCAAAGACTTTAGTAACAATCCGACGAGAGGCCATGGGTATACATCTCCTCGCAAGGAGTGGTGAATCCTTTATAGGCTATTCAAACACCTTCGATCACTTCGACTTATACCCAATCATCCCGGGTCCACATCTCTTTAGAGATGTTTGCTTAAGATGTCAAAGCATAAGTCTCCATGATCAAGATGACTTGAATACCGCAAGTCAAAGGAACATCGCACTTAAGCTACAGTAAGAACTTCATTGACATATCTATACATGCAGAGAACCATATGAAGTCTTACGGCTGGTCACTCCAATGAACTAGTTACCATAACTAGCATCCACGATTAACTCTGGACATCACTATGTCTCCAGCTAGTGAGAATCAGCTGCTTGGATACACCAAGGAGTATACCTCGTGCTATTCTCGACAGAATTGATGGTGTCCAAATCCATCAATTCATCGACTAGGGATAATTCCGATACATCACAATTACACATGTAGAGATACTCACTAGTTGTGATCCAATCATAAATTCTCTTATGCTGTGAATCGTATCATGGACATTCAGTAAATGAGTTTAAGATCCAATCAAATACATAAAACATATATACTCAAATAGTGAATCTTCATTTATCACATAAATGGTTCATACATAAGGCGATTGCCTTAGGACATCTCTCATATATTACTAACAGACTCCCACTTGGCCTAATGGCAATCGCTACGGTATCCAATACCATAAGCTCTAACATGACCCTCAAACTTACTTTGAGGTAATGCCTTAGTCAAAGGATCCGCTAAGTTTCTTTCAGTTGGAATTTTCTCGATTTGTATTTCGTTCCTACTGATGATCTCTCTGATAAGATGATAGCGGCGAAGCACATGTTTGGATCATTGATGAAACCACATCAAGTTCAGAGATGAACTTCTTGATCCAAACCGCTTCCTTTGCTGCTTCCAAAGCTGCAATGTATTCTGCCTTAGTGGCAGAATCCGCTATAGCATCAAGCTTGGAACCTTTCCAACTTATTGCGCCTCCATTCTAGGTGAATACATACCCAGACTGAGACATGGAATCATCCTTGTCTGTTTGGAGCTGGCATCCGTATACCCACGTATCACCATGTACCCTTCTCCATATATTAGGAACACATCCTTAGTTCTTCTCAAGTACTTAAGGATCGTCTTATGACCACCCAATAATCCATTCTGGATCGATCCGTATCTGCTCGTGACACTCAGAGCATACGATACATCGGGCCTCATACATAACATAGCATACATGATAGATCCTATTGCGGATGCATAGGGAATCCTACTCATGCAAATCCTCTCGTCTTTTGTGCGCGGACACATAGACTTCGAAAGGTGTATCCCATGCCTGATGGGTAGGAAACCTTTCTTGGATTCCGACATGCTAAACCTCTTTAGCACTCGGTCTATATATGTAGACTGCGAAAGACCAAGCAACTGTTTCGATCTATCTCTATAGATCTTAATCCCGAGGATGTAGGTTGTTTCTCCCAGGTCTTTCATGGAGAATGTCTTGGATAACCAAACCTTAATCGATCAGAAGATGAAACATCGTTTCCTATAAGTAATATGTCATCGACATATAATACTAGGAACACGATTGCACTCCCACTAACCTTCTTGTACACACAAGGTTCGTCTGGATTTTGTGAGAAATCAAACTTTTTGATTGTCTCATCAAAACGGATATTCCAGCTCCTGGATGCTTGCTTCAATCCATAAATGGATTGTCGCAATTTGCATACCTTGGTTTTATCAGCCGATGTGAAACCCTCAGGCTGTATCATATACACGTCCTCGAGTAGGTTTCCATTAAGGAAAGCTGTTTTCACATCCATTTGCCATATCTCATAATCATAATGAGCCGCTATGGCTAGGAGCATCTGAATGGATTTAAGCATAGCTACAGGCGAATAGGTTTCGTCATAATCAACACCTTGATTTTGACGATATCGTTTCGCCACCAATCTAGCCTTATAGGTAATCACATTACCATCTATGTCGGTTTTCTTCTTGAAAACCCACTTGCACCCTATAGGCTTTATGCCTTCAGGTGGGTCAACCAAGTTCCAAACTTGGTTTTCATACATGGAATCCATTTCCGACTTCATGGCACCAAGCCACTTATCCCTTTCTGAACTTGTCAGCACTTCTTCATAACTGGTAGGCTCCTCATCATCAATGAGTAACACGTTATTCGATTCACTTACGAGAAATCCATATCTCTCAGGAATATTACGTGTTCTACCAGATCTACGAAGATGTGGTGTTACAATAGGTCCAGTCGATTGCTCATCACTATGAGTTGTCGACTGTTGTACTTCACCAGGTATCTCATCAATGTCTATTTGAGTCTCTCGAGCCTCCTCAAGCTCGACGATACTCCCACTATTTTCTTGCAAGAGAAACTCTTTCTCTAGAAACACAGCATGCCTTGAAACAAACACCTTTTGTTCCACAGGATGATAGAATTGGTAACCCCTTGTTTCCTTAGGGTATCCAATAAATAGACATTTATTAGACTTAGCATCCAATTTGTCTGACACTGTCCACTTCATATAAGCAGGACAACCCCATACCTTCAAGTAAGATACATGAGGTTTATTACTATTCCATATCTCATATGGAGTAGTTGAGACTACCTTGGTAGGCATTCTGTTTAACAAGTAAACAGCTGTCTGAAGTGCATAGCCCCAAAAGGACTTGCGAAGAGTCGCATGATTCATCATTGACCTGACCATGTCCAACAAGGTCCGGTTACACCTCTCAGATACACCATTATGCTGTGGTGTATATGGAGGAGTCCATTGAGACAATATACCATTGTCTCTTAGATAATCAAGAAACTCTTGACTTAAGTATTCACTACCTCGATCCGATCGAAGTATTTAATACTCTTGTCATGTTGTTTCTCTACTTCATTTCTAAATTCTTTGAACCTTTCAAAGGCTTCAGACTTGTGTTTCATCAAGAACACATACCCAAACCGTGAGTGATCATCGGTGAAGGTAATGAAGTAGCTATAGCCTCCTAAAGCTTGAGTTGACATAGGTCCACATACATCAGTATGTATTAGACCTAGTAACTCTCCCACTCGTTCACCTTTTCCAATAAAAGGTAACTTAGTCATCTTGCCTTTTAAGCATGATTCGCATGTATCGTATGAATCCTATTCAAACGATTCCAGAATTCCACATCAGTGTAATTCGGACATGCATTTCTTGCTTACATGGCCAAGACGACAATACCACATGTAGGAGTCTAATTGATTATCTTTTCGAGCATGCTTGTTGCTCGCTTCGATATTGAAAATATCACTGGATACGTCCAACGTATAAACACCATTGCTTAAAGTTCCAGTCCCTTAAAGAACTCCATTCAAAGTTATGTAACAACAATTGTTACTAAAAGTCAAATGGTACCCATTTCTATTTAAACAAGAAATAGAAATGATGTTCTTTATCAACGAAGGAACATAAAAGCAATTGTCCAGTTCTTAGACAAGTCCTACAGGGAGTTCCAACAAATATGTTCCGATGGCGAGTGCAGCAACCGTTGCTCCATTCCCAACACGTAAATTTGACTCTCCCTTGATGAGTCTTCTTCTATTCCTTAGCCCATGTATGTCATTACATATATGTGAGCCACACCCAGTATCAAATACCCAAGTGTCTGAGGAAATAGAATGACAATCAATAAAGAAGATTTCTGAAGAAGATGGGGCATCCGATGCCTTATCCTTCTTCACGGACTCAAGATAAATCTTGCACTTTCTTCGCAAATGGCCCTACTTGCCATAATGATGGCAAGTGCCCTTTTGAGCTGGTTCTGCCTTTTTAGCCTTTTTCTTCTTCCTCTTCTGTTGTTCCTTTGACTCCCTCTTAGAACCTTTCTTCGAGGAATCAACTAACAACACCGTCCCCTGCTCATGCTTCTCAGAAGGCTCCACAGTCTTCAGCATGTTGAGTAGTACCACAGATGAACCTTTTTTCATCTCAGAGGTGAAGAGGAGCTTGGAGACTTCGAACCTTTCGAATCTCACTTTCTTATCAAACAACTCATAAAGATGAAGGACTACGATATGAGCATCCATATGCTCATGCTGCTTTCGTAGCTTGGGTTCCATCGCGGCTAGCATGATGCAACTTGTCAGTTCAGAATCAGTCACATGTTTCTAATAGACCAACAATTGGTCCGGAGTTGCATCGTCACTAGGATGGGCGGGAAGAGGCGCTTCGAGGACATACGCAAGCTTTTCACCTTGAGAATAATTCTCAAGTTTCTAAGTCGATCCAAGAAGTTGATAAATTTATTCAATCCAAAATGGAGCAAAATTAAAAGACAACATGATCAATTTTAGAAATACAAAACGAGCATATATGAGAAAGATGATTTTAAAATGCATCAATATACATTTATAAATCTCATTCATTTTTCGAATTCAAAAACCCTTGAAATCAATTCGGGAGATCGTAGGTCAATCTCCGAATGGGCTGATATCCAATATAGATAAGAACAACCTTGGAGTGAGTCCAACAAGCCATTCTTAGCTATGATGGTGGGTATCAAGTATACCGATTACATATCATGTATATGTAACTATCACAATGTGCTATCAACTAATTGAATGTTTACACATACATTGGGTTGTTAACACATTAACAAGTATGCATCATATGCATAGCACCCAACTTCACCTCTCTTCACATCGACCTTGGAGTGAGTCCAACAAATCGATGCTCCAAGTTAGAGCCGACCCATTAATCGCGAAATAGTTTTAATATGGTTAGAGCGCATTCAACCAATTAGCCAGGCTTGGAGTGAGTCCAACAACCCAAACTAACGATTGACCTCTGACTCTTACCATATTAGAGTTAAACTATTCCAATGATTTGAACATGTTCAGGTTCGTGCCGGGCTTGGAGTGAGTCCAACAACCCAAACAAGAAACAGAACTCTGGTTCTAACCATATTAATGGAAGGTGTAGGCTTTAATATTGAGTTAGGGTTTTATGTCTCATCCTCTTTGCATGCAAATAACTATTATCTACATGGCATGACATACATCTACATGTCACGACACGCATGGCATAATGTTATGCATCTAATGCAATTACATGACATACAATTATGTCATGTATATAATTTCCTTATTTGTCATAACTATTTATGGAAATAAAATATGTTTAAGATTTGATTCTCCAAATCAAATCATGATTGAATTAGGAAACAAATTTTCAAATCTAATCACATATTTTATTTATGAAAATAATTGATTAAGGAAAATCAATTTAGGAAACCAATTTCCTAAATCATCAAAACTACTTATGGAAATAAAATATTTTAAGATTTGATTCTCCAAATCAAATCATGATTAAATTAGGAAATAAATTTCCAGAATCTAATCAAATATTTTATTTATGGAAAATATCAATTTCCATAAATACTTCCAACTTTCCAAAAGTGGAAGATTTCCATAAATACATCTAGACTTTCCAAAATTGAAAAATTTCCATAAATACTTCTAAATTTCCAAAATTAAAAAATTTCCAGAAATAACATTATGACTATCGCAAAACCATTTTACGATTATGTCGAAACGCAACCTGGGCTCTGATACCACTGTTGGGTTTCCGGCACCGCGGCGTGTGTGTGTTCGATCATGTTTCGTAAACATGAGCACAGCAGAAGCAATAAAATTAATAAATCTACATTTATTACAACACACACATCACACGAATGTATAGTACAACATGTGTAGACATAACCGTAAATTTAAATTTGCAATAAAAGGAAATTTAACTATGTTATACCTTTCGTATGACGTGTAGCGGGAATGACATCAACCGGAACGATCCTCGCTAGAATCGTTTCTATCCATATCCACGCCGAGTATCCTCTGGATGACTTCGCTAAGCCACGAGCTTCGTCTTAATACGGGTTACTAGCCTCGTGTTGAAGACGACGTGATCGAGAGATGATCACGATCCGAATCCAAATTCGGATCCAAAATTGAGTTCTCAAAACTCGCTTCTCCGGAGAGGTATTCGTTAACCGATTGACGAATCCTTCGTCCTCCACCTCAGAGGATTACCGGAGATCGAATCCCCGGTAAGATAGCCGCTGTCGGAGCTCTAACCGTCGTCCAAACGACGCTCCGACGAGAGGAGAACAAGCTGTCCAGAAAACTGGACAGCTTTGGTGGAGGAGATAGGCGCCGGCCAACCAAGGGAAGATAAAGCTCACCTTGATGCCAAACCTAAAGGAGATCACCGGCTGAAGCTTGGACGCCGGCAAGGAGCTGGACGGCGACACAAGGGGCTGGGCGGCAATGGAGGTTGGCGCCAACTCTTAGAGAGGATGAAGTGGGCGGCAACTTAGGGCTAGGGTTTTTGGATTAGGGCTTAATTATCCCTTAAGCCCTCTTTTATAGAGAACTAATTCTCTTAATGGTTATTGGATCATAACCATTAGGCCCGTTAACCCGCTCCATTAAGATAAGTTAAAATAAACCAAACCATGATGGTTTATTTTAAGTTAAAACAAACCGAACCAACTTTTGGTTCATTCATTTAAAATAAACCAAACCCTTTGGTTTATTCTCCTCAATTGAATTAGAAGCAAACCATTTTGGTTCATCCATTATGTCTTCATAAGACTCGGCCCATCCACGCTTCCATTGCGACTGAAACGATTTCATGCTCGCTCCATGTTTGGTCCAACCAAACTTTATTTCTCTCGGTCTGAGAATCCCATTCTCAAGATCGTTTTAAATCCTTCGGATTACGCTCGTTGTGCGTGTGACCAAATAGGTTCTCGGTTTATGTTGGCCGTCTATAATTAACCATTAATTATAGAACGATCATGAGTGGCACCTAGTAGTGCATCATGATCCCCAATTAACCGAAAAGATCAACGGTTGATCTAGAACTATTTCTGAAACCCTTCAGCAGGTCGAATGATTCGTGCCCCATTCCCTTCACTCATCTTATACCCACTTGGTTCAGGACATGGTCTATAGTGTCAGTCCCCACTAGGCTGACTACGTCACACCTAGCCCAAGTATCATTTCCTCGTCCTACAGATTCTAGTTACTGCACATGTATCGAAGAGTACTTTACTCTAAACATGTAATGCTTTGGCCAAAGACTTTAGTAACAATCCGACGAGAGGCCATGGGTATACATCTCCTCGCAAGGAGTGGTGAATCCTTTATAGGCTATTCAAACACCTTCGATCACTTCGACTTATACCCAATCATCCCGAGTCCATATCTCCTTAGAGATGTTTGCTTAAGATGTCAAAGCATAAGTCTCCATGATCAAGATGACTTGAATACCGCAAGTCAAAGGAACATCGCACTTAAGCTACAGTAAGAACTTCATTGACATATCTATACATGCAGAGAACCATATGAAGTCTTACGGCTGGTCACTCCAATGAACTAGTTACCATAACTAGCATCCACGATTAACTCCGGACATCACTATGTCTCCAGCTAGTGAGAATCAGCTGCTTGGATACACCAAAGAGTATACCTCGTGCTAGTCTCGACATAATTGATGGTGTCCAAATCCATCAATTCATCGATTAGGGATAATTCCGATACATCACAATTACACATGTAGAGATACTCACTAGTTGTGATCCAATCACAAATTCTCTCATGCTGTGAATCGTATCGTGGACATTCAGTAAATGAGTTTAAGATCCAATCAAATAAATAAAACATGTATACTCAAATAGTGAATCTTCATTTATCACATAAATGGTTCATACATAAGGCGATTGCCTTAGGACATCTCTCATATATTACTAACATCTTCATCAATTCTAAGCCTCCAAAAGCCTCCGCAAAGCTACAACTTCTCCGACAACGAAGTGCTTCTTCTCCGACGTCTAGGTTTATTTGTTTTCATTTTATCACGTCGGTTAGAGTTTTATTTCAGTTTAGTACTTTCATTTTCGGAGCTTTTATCGTAACGAGGAGAGGGGGAGTGTCCCTCTACCTCAAGCTTTGTGCTTTACTTGTATCGATTAAACTCCTACCTCTAAAGGGGAGGAGTTCTTTAGTGTTTTTGCCCTCCGTACGTGGTCGAGGACCGCTAGGGCCTTGGAGTAGTAGCCGAAGGCTACGAACCAAGTAAAACTCTTTTGTCTCTTTTTACTTTACATTTACATTTCCTCTGCAATTAATTATCTCTCGAGTTTTAACGAACGAAAAGAAAAGAAAAATGTTTTATCGCTATTCACCCCCTCTAGCGATCCGCTTCGATCCAACAATTGGTATCAGAGCCGGGGGTTGCTAAGATTTGGTGAAACCACCAATCTAGCCATTTTACAGATTTTTTTTCTTTTTAATTCTGTTTATTTCAGATTTATTTCGCTTTGTTATTTTTTCTCCCGTACTACTAATCCAAGACGCGAGTCTTGGTACTTTTTTTTTGTGTTTTTGTCGTTGCTAGTTTCTTCGTCTTCGTCTCCTTGTGTCTTTTGTTCTAATGGCCCATCTCGAGGGTTTTATCACCTTCCGACCTCCGTTTTACAACGGAGATGACTTCCGTTATTGGAAGGGTTGGATGGAATGCTTTCTCAAAACCTAAATCGAGATGTGGATCATAATCCAAACGGGTTTCACACTTCCGACTAATGAAGTGGGTGACTCCTTGGATTATGATCAATGGACCATTGCGACAAAACGACAAGTCGAAGCCGACGCCAAGGCAACACAAATCCTCCAATGCGGCTTATCCAAGGAAGAGCTAAATCGCGTCGGCCCCTTCATAAGCGCAAAGGACCTTTGGACAAAACTAGTGGAGCTACACGAAGGGACCGATGAAGCCAAGGTATGTAAGCGTGATCTTCTATTCAATAAACTATATAACCTAAAAATGCAGGAACACAAGTCCGCGACGCAACTTCACGCCCGAGTCCAGGACATAGTCAACAACCTACACGCATTCGGGCAAAAGGTCGAAAACCGCGATCTTATAAGGTATGTCCTAAACTCTTTTCCAAGGACTACCTTGTGGGCATCCATGGTCGATGCCTACAAGGTCTCCAAGGATCTTTCTAAACTTAGATTAGATGAACTTTTTTCTGATTTTGACTAATTGAACCAACCTGTGAAAGGTATAGCTTTATTTGCAGGTTCAAAGAAGAAAACCGCTAGCAAGCCACCTCTGAAGGAAGAAGAGGATGAGTCGGATTCGGAGGTCGACTCGGAAATGGAAGCCGAATTAGTCAACCTAGTTCAGAGGATAGTCAAGGGCCAAAAATGAGCCGTCACTCGACCCAACGAAGGTAAGCCTAAAATTTCAAACATAAGATGTTATGAATGCAATAGGTTTGGACACATTAAGTCCGAATGCCCAAAACTCAAGAGCAAGGCACCAAAATACAAAAAGGCACTCAACGCTACTTGGGAAGAAGCTTCCGAGGAAGAAGACAACGATCGAGTCCTTATGGCTAAACCGGTGGAATCGGAGATGGAGTCGAAACCGGAACTTGAATCGAAATCAAGATGAGCTGATCGCTAAGCACTATTCAAGACAAGCCACGGATACGCATCCGGTTCAAAAGATAAACTCAAGGTAAGTCACTCTCTTATTACCACACTTTATAGTGCAATTAAGTTTTTAAATATAAAGTTAGCTAAGTCCGAGTCCAAGGTCGAGACCCTGGTTGAGGAAGTTAAACTCCTCAAACACGAGGTCTCCCTAACCTCTTCGACTAGTCGAGTTCAAGAGAAGGACTCAACTCGGGTTGAAAAACTCGAAGTTGAGAACTCACTCTTGAAAAGTCAAGTCAAAGATCTTAGGAATATGTTGGAAAGGTTTACTTTGGGATCCAAAGGACTTGACCTTCTACTTGGATCGCAAAGGGCCGTGTACAACAAGGCCGGGCTAGGGTTTAGCTCAAACACGACCAATAAGTCGTATATGTCAATCGTAAGTAGACATAAAAAATGTGTCCAAGCATGGGTCCCTAAGACCACCTTAATTTCAAACTTAGGATCAAACCAGTACTGGGTTCCCAAGGACCAAATCCACTATGTGGAGAGACCGAATCGATTCAACGGTCCAGGGGGAGCTAGTACGAAATTTGTTTGTGTTTTAACTTAGAAATTGCATGCTTAGGTTTTTATTTTTCTTTTTAGAATGGTTAGATAGGACTATAACTCGTCAATACTTGATAACATAGTACCAGGATGCGGCGAGATGATAGTACGCTAGGAAAGCGGAGTCTTGTGTATTCGGGCTAGATAAGGCGTATCTAGTTCGGTGCACTTGACCGAGCGGAACTAGCTGAAGCTACCTTGCCGTATCCTAGACTAGTTAGACCAGGAAGTGGTCTTAGGTGAGTCAAGTCTCTATTTTCTTGAAAATGGCTTTGTCTAAGGAAGTGGTCGTTGTTCCGATCAAAGAAGGCCTCTGTGCCTCGCCACGACCTGGAAGCCATGATCTTGAAAAGGTGACTTGATGAGCCTAAGGTCAAATCCGAATCTAACGCAAGGTTGACAAGTGTTTAAGTCATTAAATTTAATTCAACTAAAATTGGAAGTCATCTCACAAGAACATATAGGATTAACATGTTTGATCATGTAGACATGGGTGAGATGATTTAGGTTAATAATTTTCAACCAATTTTTAATAAATCCAATATCCGATCCAACTACCTTGCGTGTCGGATCAATGGATGTTGGACAGTAGTTGCTCCCGACACATGACCGGGGATCAACTCAAGTTTTCGAAGCTTCGATTCAAACGACAAGGATCGGTAGCCTTCGGAAATAACGGCAAGCTCAAAATCATCGGATCAGGTGATATTGAGCTTAACTCAAATTTTGTCATTCAAAACATTTTATTAGTAGAAAATTTTCAATATAATCTTCTCAGTGTAAGCCAATTGTGTGATAATAACTATAAGGTCATATTTCTAGAAAACGAATGCGTAATTAATACAAACGAAACCTCTAAAACAATTCTTAAGGGAACTAGAAATAACAACATTTACACTATTAACTTAACTAACTCCTCAACTAAGTGTCTTATGACATGGCAAGAGGAATCATGGTTGTGGCACCGACGACTCAGTCACTCACACCCAAGACTCATCCACAAGATGAGTCAGAGTGACTTAGTTAGAGGTTTGCATAACCTCAATAAATTGGATAATAAAATATGTAATGCTTGTCAACAAGGTAAACAATCTAGGACACAACATCAACTAACTAGTCAAGAACGAACCAAAAGTGTGCTTGAGCTCCTACACATGGATCTATTTGATTCACACGGAGCTAAGTCACTTAACGGAAGTAAATTCTGCTTAGTCATAATTGATGACTATTCTAGATTTACTTGGGTTAGGTTCATCAAACACAAAAGTGATACCCTAGATCAATTAATCAATCTATTTAAATTAATAGAAAATCAACAAAGCATTAAAATCAAAAGACTTAGGACTGATCATGGTGGTGAATTCGAAAACCATAGGTTTATAGAATTCTATAACCTAAATGGATACCACCATGAGTTCTCTTGCCCTAGAACTCCACAACAAAATGGCCTAGTAGAAGGCAAAAATAGAACCCTACAAGAAGCCGCTAGGACAATGCTTAATGAGTATAACCTACCCGATAGGTTTTGGGCCGAAGCCGTGAATACGGCATGCTATGTCCAAAGTAGAATCTGTTAGTAATATATGAGAGATGTCCTAAGGCAATCGCCTTATGTATGAACCATTTATATGATAAATGAAGATTCACTATTTGAGTATACATGTTTTATGTATTTGATTGGATCTTAAACTCATTTACTGAATGTCCACGATACGATTCACAGCATGAGAGAATTTGTGATTGGATCACAACTAGTGAGTATCTCTACATGTGTAATTGTGATGTATCGGAATTATCCCTAGTCGATGAATTGATGGATTTGGACACCATCAATTCTGTTGAGACTAGCACGAGGTATACTCCTTGGTGTATCCAAGCAGCTGATTCTCACTGGCTGGAGACATAGTGATGTCCGGAGTTAATCGTGGATGCTAGTTATGGTAACTAGTTCATTGGAGTGACCAACAGTAAGACTTCATATAGTTCTCTGCATATATAGATATGTCAATGAAGTTCTTACTGTAGCTTAAGTGCGATGTTCCTTTGACTTGCGGTATTCAAGTCATCTTGATCATGGAGACTTATGCTTTGACATCTTAAGCAAACATCTCTAAGGAGATGTGGACCCGGGATGATTGGGTATAAGTCGAAGTGATAGAAGGTGTTTGAATAGCCTATAAAGGATTCACCACTCCTTGCGAGGAGATGTATACCCATGGCCTCTCGTCGGATTGTTACTAAAGTCTTTGGCCAAAGCATTACATGTTTAGAGTAAGGTACTCTTCGATACATGTGGAGTAACTAGAATCCGTAGGATGAGGAATTGATACTTGGGCTAGGTGTGACGTAGTCAGCCTAGTGGGGACTGACACTATAGACCATGTCCTGAACCAAGTGGGTATAAGATGAGTGAAGGGAATGGGGCACGAATCATTCGAGCTGCTAAAGGGTTTCAGAAATAGTTCTGGATCAACCGTTGATCTTTTCAGTTAATTAGGGATCATGATGTACTACTAGGTGTCACTCATGATCGTTCTATAATTAATGGTTAATTATAGACGGCCAACATAAACCGAGAACCTATTTGGTCACACGCACAACGAGCATAATCCAAAGGATTTAAAACGAGCTTGAGAATGGGATTCTCAGACCGAGAGAAACTAGGTTTGGTTGGACCAAACATAAAGCGAGCATGAAATCGTTTCAGTCGCAATGGAAGCGTGGATGGGCCGAGTCTTATGAAGACGTAATGGATGAACCAAAATGGTTTGGTTCTAATCCAGTGGAGGAGAATAAACCAAAGAGTTTGGTTTATTTTAAACGAATGAACCAAAAGTTGGTTCGGTTCGTTTTAACTTAAAATAAACCATCATGGTTTGGTTTATTTTAACTTATCTTAATGGAGCGGGTTAATGGGCTTAATGGTTATGATCTAATAACCATTAAGAGAATTAGTTCTCTATAAAAGAGGGCTTAAGGGATAATTAAGCCCTAATCCAAAACCCTAGCTTGGAGTTGCCGCCCAACCTTCATTGCCGCCCAACCTCCATTGCCGCCCAGCTTGTTGTGCCGCCGTCCAGCTCCTTGCCGGCGACCAAGCTTCAGCCGGTGATCCTCCGGCGACCCTCCGGTGATATCCTATAGGTTTGGCATCAAGGTGAGCCTTTTCTTCCCTTGGTTGGCCGGCGCCTATCTCCTCCACCAAAGCTGTCCAGTTTTCTGGACAGCTTGTTCTCCTCTCGTCGGAGCGTCGTTTGGACGACGGTTAGAGCTCCGACAGCGGCTAACTTACCGGGGATTCGATCTCCGGTAATCCTCTGAGGTGGAGGATGAAGGATTCGTCAATTGGTTGACGAATACCTCTCCGGAGAAGCGAGTTTTGAGAACTCGTATTAGGATCCGAATTTGGATTCGGATCATGATCATCTCTCGATCACGTTGTCTTCAACACGAGGCTAGTAACCCGTACGAAGACAAAGCTCGTGGCTTAGCGAAGTCATCCCGAGGAACTCGGCGTGGATACGGATAGAGACGATTCTAGCGAGGATCGTTCCGGTTGATGCCGTTCCCGCTACACGTCATACGAAAGGTATAACGTAGATAAATTTCCTTTTATTGCAAATTTAAATTTACGGTTATGTCTACACTTGTTGTAATATGCATGCGTGTGTTGTGTGTATTGTAATAAATGTAAATTTATTATTTTTATTGCTTCCGCTGTGTTCATGTTTACGAAACATGATCGAACACACACACGCCGCGGTGCCGGAAACCCAACAGTGGTATCAGAGCCCTGGTTGTGTTTCGACATAATCGTAAAATGGTTTTGCGATAGTCATAATGTTATTTCTGGAAATTTTCTAATTTTGGAAATTTAGAAGTATTTATGGAAATTTTTCAATTTTGGAAAGTCTAGAAGTATTTATGGAAATCTTCCACTTTTGGAAAGTTGGAAGTATTTATGGAAATTGATATTTTCCATAAATAAAATATTTGATTAGATTTTGGAAATTTGTTTCCTTATTTAATCTTGATTTGATTTGGGAAATCAAATCTTAAAATATTTTATTTCCATAAGTCGTTTTAATGATTTAGAAAATTGGTTTCCTAAATAGATTTTCCTTAATCAAATAATTCCATAAATAAAATATGTGATTAGATTTGGAAATTTGTTTCCTAATTTAATTATGATTTGATTTGGAGAATCAAATCTTAAACATATTTTTTTTCCATAAATAGTTATGACATATAAGGAAATATATACATGACATAATTGTATGTCATGTAATTGCATTAGATGCATAACATTATGCCATGTGTGTCGTGACATGTAGATGTATGCCATGTAGATAATAGTTATTTGCATGCAAAGAGGATGAGACATAAAACCCTTAAAAAATATTAAAGCCTACACCTTCCATTAATATGGTTAGAACCAGAGTTCCGTTTCTTGTTTGGGTTGTTGGACTCTCTCCAAGCCCTACTAACTCAACATGTTCAAACCATGGAATAGTTTAATACTAATATGGTAAGAGTCAGAGGTCAATCGTTAGCTTTGGTTGTTGGACTCTCTCCAAGCTGGGCTAATTGGTTGAATGCGCTCTAACCATATTAAAACTATTTCCCGATTAATGGGTTGGCTTTAACCTAGAGCATCGGCTTGTTGGACTCTCTCCAAGGTCGATGTAAAGGGAGGTGAAGTTGGGTGCTATGCATATGATGCATACTTGTTAATGTGTTAACAACCCAACGTATGTGTGAACATTCAATTAGTTGATAGCACATTGTGATAGTTGCATATACGTGATATGCAATCGGTATAGATGATACCTACCGTCGTAGTTATGAATGGCTTGTTGGACTCTCTCCAAGGTTGTTCATAACTATGATGGATATCAGCCCATTCGGAGATGGACCTACGATCTCCCGAAGTGATTTTGGGGTTTTTGAAATTCGAAAAATGAATGGGATTTATAAATGTATATTGATGCATTTTAAAATCATTTTCTCAAATATGCTCGTTTTGTATTTCTAGGTCAATAAATTGATCATGACGTCTTTGAATTTGCGCACTATTTTGGATTCGAACAAACTGACTGGGCCTAACTTCCTGGACTGGCTTAGAAACCTGAGAATTGTTCTCAAGGCGGAAAAGCTTGCATATGTCCTTGAAGAGCCTCTTCCCGACCATCCTAGGGACGATGCAACTCTGCATCAAATGTTGGTCTATCAGAAGCATGTGGCAGATTCTGAGCTGGCGAGTTGCATCATGCTAGCGGCGATGGTACCTGAGCTGCAAAAGCAGCATGAGCATATGGATGCTAATACTATAGTCTTCCATCTTCATGAGTTGTTCGATGAGCAAGCGAGATCCGAAAGGTTCGAGGTCTCTAGGCTTCTCTTCACCACGAAGATGCAAGAAGGTTCATCTGTAGTGCAGTTTTTTCTAAAGATGAACGGGTACATCGAGCGGCTAGCAACCCTCGGTTTTGTGATGGATCATGAGTTAAGTATTGACTTAATTCTGCATTGTTTGCCCAAGAGTTTCTCACAATTTGTGATGAACTATCGAATGAACAAATTAGAATCAGCAATACGTAACTGGAACGGTCTTTGAAGAATGTGGAGCCTTCATGAAGCATGAGGAGAAGGCGGTTACATAGTTGATTCCTCAAAGAAAGGTTCTAAGAGGAAGGCAAAAGAAGAAAGGAAAGAAGAAAAAGGCAAAGAAGGCAGAACCAGCGCAAAAGGGCACTTGCCATCACTGTGGCAAGGAAGGCCACTAGCGAAGAAACTGCAAGATTTATCTTGAGTCCATGAAGAAGAAGAAGGCATCCGATGCCCCATCCTCTTCAGGTATCTTCGTTATTGATTGTCATTCTATTTCCTTAGACACTTGGGTATTGGATACTGGGTGTGGCTCACATATATGTAATGACATACAGGGGCTAAGGAATAGAAGAAGACTTGTCAGAGGGGAGTCAAATTTGCGAGTTGGCAATGGAGCAAAGGTTGCTGCGGTCGCCATCGGAACTTATTTGCTGAAGCTCCCTAGTGGACTAGTCTTAGAACTAGACAATTGCTATTATGTTCCTTCTCTAATAAAGAACATTGTTTCTATTTCCTATTTAAATAGAAATGATTTCCATTTGACGTTTAGTAACAATTGTTGTTATATAACTTTGAATGGCGTACTTTATGGAACTGGAACCTTGAGTAATGGCATTTATACGTTGGACGTATCCAGTGACATTTTCAATATCGAAGCGAGCAACACGCGTGCTCGAAGGGATAATCAAATAGACTCCTATATGTGGCATTGTCGTCTTGGCCATATAAGCAAGAAACGCATGTCCGAATTACACCGATGTGGAATTCTGGAATCGTTTGAATTGGATTCATACGATACATGCGAATCATGCTTAAAAGGCAAGATGACTAAGTTACCTTTTCGAAAAGGTGAACGAGTGGGAGAGTTACTAGGACTAATACATACCGATGTATGTGGACCTATGTCAACTCAAGCTTTAGGAGGCTATAGCTACTTCATTACCTTCACCGATGATCACTCACGGTTTGGGTATGTGTTCTTGATGAAACACAAGTCTGAAGCCTTTGAAAGGTTCAAAGAATTCAGAAATGAAGTAGAGAAACAACATGATAAGAGTATTAAAACACTTCGATCGGATCGAGGTGGTGAATACTTAAGTCAAGAGTTTCTTGATTATCTAAGAGACAATGGCATATTGTCTCAATGGACTCCGCCATATACACCACAGCATAATGGTGTATCTGAGAGGCGTAACCGGACCTTGTTGGACATGGTTAGGTCAATGATGAATCATGCGACTCTTCCCAAGTCCTTTTGGGGCTATGCACTTCAGACAGTTGTTTACTTGTTAAACAGAATGCCTACCAAGGTAGTCTCAACTACTCCATATGAGATATGGAATGGTAAGAAACCTCATGTATCTTACTTGAAGATATGGGGTTGTCTTGCTTATGTGAAGCGGACTGTATCAGACAAATTGGATGCTAAGTCTGATAAATGTCTATTTGTTGGATACCCTAAGGAAACAAGGGGTTACCAATTCTATCATCCTGTGGAACAAAAGGTGTTTGTTTCAAGGCATGCTGTGTTTCTAGAGAAAGAGTTTCTCTTGCAAGAAAATAGTGGGAGTGTCGTCGAGCTTGAGGAGGCTTGAGAGACTCAAATAGACATTAATGAGATACCTGGTGAAGCACAACAGCCGACAACTCATAGTGATGAGAAATCGGCTAGACCTATTGTAACACTACATCTTCGTAGATCTGGTAGAACACGCAATATTCCTAAGAGATATGGATTTCTCGTAAGTGAATCGAACGATGTGTTACTCATTGATGATGATGAGCCTACCAGTTATGAAAAAGTGCTGACAAGTTCAGAAAGGGATAAATGGCTTGGTGCCATGAAGTCGGAAATGGATTCCATGTATGAAAACCAAGTTTAGAACTTGGTTGACCCACCTGAAGGCATAAAGCCTATAGGGTGCAAGTGGGTTTTCAAGAAAAAACCGACATGGATTGTAATGTGATTACCTATAAGGCTAGATTGGTGGCGAAAGGATATCGTCAAAAACAAGGTGTTGATTATGACGAAACCTATTCGCCTGTAGCTATGCTTAAATCCATTCGGATGCTCCTGGCCATAGCGGTTCATTATGATTATGAGATATGGCAGATGGATGTGAAAACAACTTTCCTTAATGGAAACCTACTCGAGGACGTGTATATGATACAACCTGAGGGTTTCACATCGGTTGATAAAACCAAGGAATGCAAATTGCGACGGTCCATTTATGGATTGAAGCAAGCATCCAGGAGCTGGAATATCCATTTTGATGAGACAATCAAAAAGTTTGATTTCTCACAAAATTCAGACGAACCTTGTGTGTACAAGAAGGTTAGTGGGAGTGCAGTCGTGTTCCTAGTATTGTATGTCGATGACATACTACTTATAGGAAACAATGTTTCAATCTTACAGTCAGTGAAGGTTTGGTTATCCAAGACATTCTCCATGAAAGACCTGGGAGAAGCAACCTACATCCTCGGGATTAAGATCTATAGAGATAGATCGAAACAGTTGCTTGGTCTTTCACAGTCTACATATATAGACCGAGTGCTAAAGAGGTTTAGCATGTCGGAATCCAAGAAAGGTTTCTTACCCATCAGGCATGGGGTACACCTTTCGAAGTCTATGTGTCCGCGCACAGAAGATGAGAGGATTTGCATGAGTAAGATTCCCTATGCATCCGCAATAGGATCTATCATGTATGCTATGTTATGTACAAGGCCCGATGTATCATACACTCTGATTGTCACGAGCAGATACCAGTCCGATCCAGGAATGGATCATTGGGCGGCTGTTAAGACGATCCTTATGTACTTGAGAAGAACTAAGGATGTGTTCCTAATATATGGAGAAGGGGACATGGTGATACGCGGGTATACGGATGCCAGCTTCTAGACAGACAAGGATGATTCCAGGTCTCAGTCTGGATACATGTTCACCTTGAATGGGGGTGCAGTGAGTTGGAAAAGTTCCAAACAAGAGACTGTAGCGAATTCTACCACTGAGGCAGAATACATTGCAGCTTCGGAAGCAGCAAAGGAAGCGGTTTAGATCAAGAAGTTCGTTCATGAACTTGGTGTGATTCCGGCCATTGTTGAAGCAATACCGGTCTACTGCGACAATAATGGAGCAATTGCATAGGCGAAAGAGCCAAGGTCTCATCAATGATCCAAACATGTGCTTCGCCGCTATCATCTTATCAGAGAGATCATCAGTAGGAACGAAATACAAATCGAGAAAATTCCCACTGAAAGGAACTTAGCGGATCCTTTGACTAAGGCATTACCTCAAAGTAAGTTTGAGGGTCATGTTAGAGCTTATGGTATTGGATACCATAGCGATTGACATTAGGCCAAGTGGGAGTCTGTTAGTAATATATGAGAGATGTCCTAAGACAATCACCTTATGTATGAACCATTTATATGATAAATGAAGATTCACTATTTGAGTATACATGTTTTATGTATTTGATTGGATCTTAAACTCATTTACTGAATATCCATGATACGATTCACAGCATGAGAGAATTTGTGATTGGATCACAACTAGTGAGTATCTCTACATGTGTAATTGTGATGTATCGGAATTATCCCTAGTCGATGAATTGATGGATTTGGACACCATCAATTCTGTCGAGACTAGCACGAGGTATACTCCTTGGTGTATCCAAGCAGCTGATTCTCACTGGCTGGAGGCATAGTGATGTCCGGAGTTAATCGTGGATGCTAGTTATGGTAACTAGTTCATTGGAGTGACCAGCAGTAAGACTTCATATGGTTCTCTGCATATATAGATATGTCAATGAAGTTCTTACTGCAGCTTAAGTGCGATGTTCCTTTGACTTGCGGTATTCAAGTCATCTTGATCATGGAGACTTATGCTTTGACATCTTAAGCAAGCATCTCTAAGGAGATGTGGACCCGGGATGATTGGGTATAAGTTGAAATGATCGAAGGTGTTTGAATAGCCTATAAAGGATTCACCACTCCTTGCGAGGAGATGTATACCCATGGCCTCTCGTCGGATTGTTACTAAAGTCTTTGGCCAAAGCATTACATGTTTAGAGTAAGGTACTCTTCGATACATGTGGAGTAACTAGAATCCGTAGGACGAGGAATTGATACTTGGGCTAGGTGTGACGTAGTCAGCCTAGTGGGGACTGACACTATAGACCATGTCCTGAACCAAGTGGGTATAAGATGAGTGAAGGGAATGGGGCACGAATCATTCGAGCTGCTAAAGGGTTTCAGAAATAGTTTTGGATCAACCGTTGATCTTTTCGGTTAATTGGGGATCATGATGTACTACTAGGTGCCACTCATGATCGTTCTATAATTAATGGTTAATTATAGACGGTCAACATAAACCGAGAACCTATTTGGTCACACGCACAACGAGCGTAATCCAAAGGATTTAAAACGAGCTTGAGAATGGGATTCTCAGACCGAGAGAAACTAGGTTTGGTTGGACCAAACATAAAGCGTGCATGAAATCGTTTCAGTCACAATGGAAGCGTGGATGGGCCGAGTCTTATGAAGATGTAATGGATGAACCAAAATGGTTTGGTTCTAATCCAGTGGAGGAGAATAAACCAAAGGGTTTGGTTTATTTTAAACGAATGAACCAAAAGTTGGTTCGGTTCGTTTTAAGTTAAAATAAACCATCATGGTTTGGTTTATTTTAACTTATCTTAATGGAGCGGGTTAACGGGCCTAATGGTTATGATCCAATAACCATTAAGAGAATTAGTTCTCTATAAAAGAGGGCTTAAGGGATAATTAAGCCCTAATCCAAAACGCTAGCTTGGAGTTGCCGCCCAACCTTCATTGCCGCCCAACCTCCATTGCCGCCCAGCTTGTTGTGCCGCCGTCCAGCTCCTTGCCGGCGACCAAGCTTCAGCCGGTGATCCTCCAGCGACCCTCCAGTGATATCCTATAGGTTTGGCATCAAGGTTAGCCTTTTCTTCCCTTGGTTGGCCGACGCCTATCACCTCCACCAAAGCTGTCCAGTTTTCTGGACAGCTTGTTCTCCTCTCGTGGGAGCGTCGTTTGGACGATAGTTAGAGCTCCGACAGCGGCTAACATACCGGGGATTCGATCTCCGGTAATCCTCTGAGGTGGAGGACGAAGGATTCGTCAATTGGTTGACGAATACCTCTCCGGAGAAGCGAGTTTTGAGAACTCGTATTAGGATCCGAATTTGGATTCGGATCATGATCATCTCTTTATCACGTCGTCTTCAACACGAGGCTAGTAACCCGTACGAAGACGAAGCTCGTGGCTTAGCGAAGTCATCCCGAGGAACTCGGTGTGGATACGGATAGAGACGATTCTAGCGAGGATCGTTCCGGTTGATGCCGTTCCCGCTACACGTCATACGAAAGGTATAACGTAGATAAATTTTCTTTTATTGCAAATTTAAATTTACGGTTATGTCTACACTTGTTGTAATATGCATGCGTGTGTTGTGTTTGTTGTAATAAATGTAGATTTATTATTTTTATTGCTTCCGCTGTGTTCATGTTTACAAAACGTGATCGAACACACACACACGCCGCGGTGCCGGAAACCCAACAGAATCCTTATGGTAAAGAGGCACCTTAAGACCTCATACGAGATTTATCACGATAAAATACCTAACATCAAGTACTTTAGGGTATTTGGGTGTAAGGTACATATCCTAAACACTAAGGATTACCTAGGGAAATTTACATCCAAAGCCACGACCGGAATCTTTCTAGGATACTCGACTACAAGCAGAGCTTATAGAGTATATAACCACGACACCCTTAGAGTCGAGGAGACTATCAATGTAGTATTTGATGAAGGACACGAACCTACAAAACCCCCGACAACCCTAATTAGCAAAACGACTCATACTAGACCTAACTCTGATCCGGAGATCAGGTCTAGTGTTAATCCTAACCTAAGTCAACCAAGTCACTCTATCGACCAAGTGATAGATGACTCCAACCAAACTAGAACTCAAACGAGTCATCCTATGGATCAAGTTGTAGACTCAAACCCAAATCCAACTAGGACTCAAACGAATCATCCTATCGACCAAGTGATAGGTGATCCAAGTCTAGGAGTTCGAACTAGAGCCTCATACAGAAACCTTAGTCAAATATCCTTGATTTCTAAAATTGAACCCAAAACTATTGACCAAGCTCTTCTTGATCCTGATTGGATTATTGCAATGCAAGAAGAGTTGGCTGAATTCACTAGGAACGAAGTATGGGAAATTGTACCACCACCTAAAGATAAAATAATCATTGGAACAAGGTGGGTGTTTAGAAATAAAATTGATGATAGAGGTGAAGTATGTTGGGGAAATTCGGAATGCTAGAGGGGGGGGGTGAATAGCATTGACCGTTCTTGATGGAAATCGTTCGCGTTTGATCGTCTACAATTCGTGTTAGCGAAGCGGAATAATAATAATAAAAGCAATACACGAAACACAATCACACGAACACAAGCACAATATAACGTGGTTCGGAACCGTAACGGTTCCTACTCCACGGATTGAGCTCTAAAGAGCTCTAGTGATGCACACGCAATCACTAATCAATAATAACTCCTTCTCGGAACAATCCGGAGGCGGAGAAACCTCGTACAATATGATTACAACAATAATCAAATGAATACAAGCAATATAATGAAATACAAAGCAATACAAGTAAAGGAAACACTTTACAAATGCTCTTTGAGTGCTTGATCACTTGGTTGCTTGATATCAACTTGGAGACCCTGATTTGCAACAGCAAATCGCCCCAAATGCTCTCAAGAAACCCTTTAGAACCGATTGCTTTTTCCTCCATCACGAGCTCCATATATAGCTTCAACCTGTGCTGGAAAAAGTCGATCAGTCGACTGATCGGAACCATCAGTCGACTGATGCCACTGTTGTCGTGAGACAACGGCTAGATCCACGCTGGATAAGTCCAACAGAACCTTCATCGCGACCGATCATGACCATCTCGATCGATGGAGCCTTCACTCGACGATGAAGTCTCGACTCCATTCTCGTGGCCGATTTTCGAGCACCGGTCGATCGATCACGACGATCACGATCGGCTGAGCCATCACCGATGACAACTTATGCGGTCGATCGCTAGGCCATAACCCGCAAATAAACCCTAGTTGACTCGGTCCAATACATGGCACCACATGAGGTTTTAACCCAAGTATGGTTCCCCATACTTGCTAGACCACCCTTAGCCTAGACCTAAGCCTTCTAGCCACCTCCATCACCTCACGCCTCTCGGATCCTCCAAGTCATCCATGACTTGTTCATCCATCGCGCTAGCCTTCAGTGCTTCCATCGGCTATGTCATGCTAACGGTGTCTACACACCAAGGCACATTGGACTTACGCCGCCAAGACTCGCTTGGACTTTACGCCAACCATTGGACTTATGTGCCAAGACTACCGCTGGACTTTACGCCGCCAATATCAATCCCTTGGACTTCAAATGCCAACCCATGTTGGACTTTCCATGCCAAGACCATGCTTGACTTTCCTTGCCAAGACCATGCTTGGACTTTCCTTTGCCAACCCATGTTGGACTTTTACATTGCCAAGACCATGCTTGGACTTTCCTTGCCAACCCATGTTGGACTTCTCAAATGCCAAGACCATGCTTGGACTTTCCCTTGCCAACCCATGTTGGACTTTTACATTGCCAAGACCATGCTTGGACTTTCCCTTGCCAAGTGTCCCACTTGGACTTTCCATGCCAAGTACCCATGACTTGGACTTTTACATTGCCAAGACCATGCTTGGACTTTACCTAATGACAATTACATTGTCATATGTTTTTGTCGAAACATCAAAACACGTCACAACATCACTCGAGCCAAACTCGAGTCCTGGTCAATCGTGACCTGGGCCGATTGCACCAACAATCTCCCCCTTTTTGATGTTTGACAAAAACCAAACAAATAAAACCAAACAAATCATGAGTTAGAACACTAACTCAAATCCCTTACCAATTATCCCAAATTGGTAAATACTCACCAAATGTTCTCCCCCAAACATTCAAGTGAAAATGTAAACCAAATGTTTTCCCCCAAACATTCTCCCCCTTTTTGACTAACATCAAAAAGGTTTTCTCTCCAAGGAGGTCAATGTCTCATGTCCCAATGAGATCTTACAATCTCCCCCTTGATTTAAAAATATCTAGGATGCCTACCATCTTCCTAGTGATAAGTCTCATATCACTCAAGAGAGGCAATCCTATCTCACTCTCCCAATTTCCAAATTGGGTATCAAACACCCATCAATTTTCCCAATTGATGATACTTTCCCCATCAGGAAAAACACATCCATCATCCCAAGATGGATACCTCCCCCTAAAGGCTTGCTCCCTCATGACCATTGCACCAACAATGTCCTTGGGAAGTCCCTAAGCCAATAGGAACTCTAAATCATTCGGAATGCTAGAGGGGGGTGAATAGCGTCAATGGAATTCGATCTCGTTCGTGTCTACAATTTCGTTAGTGCGCAGCGGAAATAGAAATAATACAATAACGAAATAGACAAGCACACACAAAGACGAGTATGTAACGTGGTTCGGAACCGCACGGTTCCTACTCCACGGATCGGGCTCAAATGAGCCCTAGCGATGCCAATCACACACCACTATCAAATAACTCCTCGGAACAATCCGGAGGCGGAGAAACCTCGTACAATAATGATTACAACAATAATCAAAAGCTACAAGCAAATACAATGAAATACAAAGCAAAACTAGTAAAGAAAACACTTTACAAATTCCTTTGAATGCTTGATCGCTAGGTTGATCGAGTAGCACTTGGAGACCTTGAATTGCAGCAGCAACTCGCCCCAAATCGCCTCAAAGAACCCTTAAGAACCGATTGCTTTTTCCTCCATCACGAGCTCCATATATAGCTTCAACCTGTGCTGGAAAAAGTCGATCAGTCGACTGATCGGAACCATCAGTCGACTGATGCCACTGTTGTCGTGAGACAACGGCTAGATCCATGCTGGATAAGTCCAACGGAACCTTCATCAGTCGACTGATCATGACCATCAGTCGACTGATGGAGCCTTCACTCGACCAGTCGAGTCTCGACTCCATTCTGTGGCCGATTTCTCGAGCACCAGTCGACTGATCACACGATCACGATCGCTGAGCCATCGATCGACAACTTATGCCGATCACTAGGCCATAACCCGCAGTCAAACCCTAGTTGACTCGGTCACGGTCGCCACATGGCACCATCACCTCACACCTCAAACATGAGGTTTTAACCCAAGTATGGTTCCCCCATACTTGCTAGACCACCCTTAGCCTAGACCTAAGCCTTCTAGCCACCTCCATCAGCCTCACGCCACTCGGATCCCTCCAAGTCATCCATGACTTGTTCATCCATCGCGCTAGCCTTCAGGTGCTTCCATTGGCTATGTCATGCTAACGGTGTCTACACCGCCAAGGCACATTGGACTTACGCCGCCAAGACTCCGCTTGGACTTTACGCCGCCAACCATTGGACTTATCGCCAAGACTACCGCTTGGACTTTACGCCGCCAATATCAATCCCCTTGGACTTCAAATGCCAACCCATGTTGGACTTTCCATGCCAAGACCATGCTTGGACTTTCCTTGCCAAGACCATGCTTGGACTTTCCTTTGCCAACCCATGTTGGACTTTTACATTGCCAAGACCATGCTTGGACTTTCCTTGCCAACCCATGTTGGACTTCTCAAATGCCAAGACCATGCTTGGACTTTCCCTTGCCAACCTATGTTGGACTTTTACATTGCCAAGACCATGCTTGGACTTTCCCTTGCCAAGTGTCCCACTTGGACTTTCCATGCCAAGTACCCATGACTTGGACTTTTACATTGCCAAGACCATGCTTGGACTTTACCTAATGACAATTACATTGTCATATGTTTTTGTCGAAACATCAAAACACGTCACAACATCACTCGAGCCAAACTCGAGTCCTGGTCAATCGTGACCTGGGCCGATTGCACCAACAATCTCCCCCTTTTTGATGTTTGACAAAAACCAAACAAATAAAACCAAACAAATCATGAGTTAGAACACTAACTCAAATCCCTTACCAATTATCCCAAATTGGTAAATACTCACCAAATGTTCTCCCCCAAACATTCAAGTGAAAATGTAAACCAAATGTTTTCCCCCAAACATTCTCCCCCTTTTTGACTAACATCAAAAAGGTTTTCTCTCCAAGGAGGTCAATGTCTCATGTCCCAATGAGATCTTACAATCTCCCCCTTGATTTAAAAATATCTAGGATGCCTACCATCTTCCTAGTGATAAGTCCCATATCACTTAAGAGAGGCAATCCTATCTCACTCTCCTAATTTCCAAATTGGGTATCAAACACCCATCAATTTTCCCAATTGATGATACTTTCCCCATCAGGAAAAACACATCCATCATCCCAAGATGGATACCTCCCCCTAAAGGCTTGCTCCCCTATGACCATTGCACCAACAATGTCCTTGGGAAGTCCCTAAGCCAATAGGAACTCTAAATCATCAAAATTAAGGTTAGAAATTCAACATTGAACTTTCTAACACCTTAAAATTGATACAAACCCTAAACACCTCTCCTAATCCATATCCAATGGATTTTCACCCTTTATAATGCTTCCCAAAGCATATCCTAGGGTTAGGAGTGGTTAGGAACCATAACCGTAGCTGAAATCGGGTTAAACAACCATAGTTTTCCCAAAATCAGACAATCAGTCGAGTGGTTCAGCTACCAGTCGACTGAACCCACTCATCGATCATTGCCATCCGAGCGATCGTGATAATCAAAATCTCGATTTTGATTATCGTAAAATAATTTCGAAAATCATAAATAATTATACTTATATCGAAAAATCATGAAATTTCATACGTATAATACTTATGACACACACAATGGGTGAAAAATATTTGAAAATTATTATACCCATGAAATAGTGAAATTGGTACAAAGTTCAAAACCATTGAAATTTTCAATGTTTTGGCCCTACTTTGTATCAACTTCATCAATGGTGATTGCTATCAAAAGATAGACTTCACCAAGGTTTTTCAAAATGATTTTAAAATATTTTCAAAACCTTATTTTGGATCATATTCCTTGGGCTCTATGTACATGACTTGTACACAAGCTTTCCCAATGATCCATATTGAATTAAAAAGAGTTTTGGTTCAACTAGATGCAAAAACTATGCACCTTGAACTTAACTCATATGCTAGCATCTCACATGTATCTAGGGTGTATAAATACACATACATGTCAATTGGATGTGAGATGTGGGTTTTGTTCTCCCTAAACTAGGGTTTCATGCATTTTTCTAAGGCAACTCTACTTGATTCCCTTATAAATGGGACTCTAAGTCATGCCATTGTCCTTAACTCAATTTTAATCAATTTAGATGCATGAAAATGATCATGGCATAATGATAGCAATATTAAAACATGGCCAATGATCATGATGTCATGGCATATGATAAAATCTAAAAACACATGACATTTAAAAACCTTAATCCTAAAACATAAACATGACATATAAAATGATTAAAAGTAAGCATGATGTCATGACATGTTATATGGCAAACAAAGCATGGCATATATAATATATAGGTATAATAATACCTAAATTTTAATATTAATTGCCATTTCATATAATTAATTGCATTTTTCCATATTTCTAGTTTTCTCCCAAGTGTGCCAAAAACCCAAAATGACACACTAACCTCTAAACCTAAATTGTGCCAAAAAGATCATTTTATCAACCTTCATAATTAATATTGGCACATCCTAAAAACTTTTAGGATTAAGACTTAAATGTATTTCCAAGGCAACCATAACCTTGAAAATAACCTAAAATGCCACCTTTATTATGGTCGAGTTAACTACCCATCCAATCAAGGTTGGCACACCCTAAACCCATCTAGCGTGAATCAATAACGCTCTTAGGAACCCAAAACCTATTTGAGCTCCTAGGGTTAATTAAGTATTCCTTAGGGATAACCTCCCTAGATACCTTCCTAGGCTTATTAGCCTTGGTCATTTTGGTCTTGCCTAGGTTAACCTTAGGGATTGCCTCCCTAACAATCTTCTTAGTGGCCACCCTAGGTTTCTTCGAAACCTTGGCCACTAGGCATAAACCTTGGTCAACTCTAGGAATGACCTTCCCATTGACCTTGGTCTTTCTAGACCTAGTTAGTGTCCCATAGTCAAACGGAACACTATGGTAAGTCACCTTGGACTTAGGTTTGTGACCCAAACCATTCTTGCCCTTGGTTGACTTTTGACTCTTAGGTCATACGTGTTGACTTTGAGATTTTGACCTAGGAGTTTGACCATTAGACCCTTTAAATTGGTTTTGTATCTTGTTTAGGGTCTTTTCCAATTTCTCAAGCCTTGTCCTCAAGGCTTGGTTCTCTAATTCTAATTGCCCAATTTTAGAATTTTTATTTAAATCTTGGGCATTGGACTTCCTAGGCATATGCCTAGTCCATTTAGGGTTAAGGCCTAGATGTTCTCCTATTTTCCTAATTGATTCCCTAGGTAAGATATTTTTAGGGACATTAGTCCCAAATTTCTCCTTATTTCCTAAGTGAACCTTTTTAGCTCCTAAACAAATATGTTTGTTATTTCTAGCATGCTCTTTATGATAAATAGCAAGAGAATTAAAAGCATGCTTTTGTTTGTAAATTGAAGAAGGAGCAAAGTTAGAAGTTACCCTAGGGTTTGCCTTAGCTCCCCCTACTTGTGAAGCTCCCTTTTTCCCTTTCTTCTCCCCTTTCGGGCATTGACTCCGGTAATGTCCTGGTTGTCGGCACTTGAAGCACACCACGTGCTCCTTGTTCTTCTTGGTGGGGACATCGGCATCCTTGACCTTTTCATTTACTTTTGGTGCCGGAGGAGCTTTCCTAATCTTCTTTGGGCATTTGCTCTTGTAATGCCCATACTCCCTACACTCAAAGCACATAATATGTTTTTTTATTTAAAACTAAATTGCTTGAGTTACCTAGTTCGGTGGTGGAGACCGAAATTGGACTTTGGGCTTCTTCATCTTGACCGGATGTCGAAACTTCTTCTTCTCGATGTTCCGGTATAGATGATCTCTCCCCTTCTTCTATTTCCTCTTCCGATCCGGAAGTTGACTCCTCACTTCCTTCCGATTCCTCACTTTCACTTGAGGATGAGCTCTCCTCTTCGGTCTCCTCCTCTTCCGAATCTTCTTGGACCGATTCGGGATTTTCGTGGAACTTGATCAACTTGTTACACAATTCCTTGGCATCCCTATAGCTTCCTAATCTAGACAAAATATCGTTAGGTATCAAATCAATTAGCATTTTTGTTACCTTAACGGTTGTCTTGAATTTTTCCCTTTGCTCCTCGGTCCATCTCTTCATCTTGAGGATTTCGCCGTTTTCTCCTCTCGGAGCATCAAAACCTATAGTCACGGCAAACCAATTTTCTATATTTTTCATTAGAAAATATTGCATTCTACCTTTCCAATACGCGAAATGTTCACGGTTGAAGGAAGGTGGGATGTTGACGTCGTCACCCAATTTTTCTTGAAATTCCATATTCTTTCCTCTAGCTTCTTGACTCCGGGTTGTTAATCGGTAGAAGAGCCTCGGGCTCTGATACAACTTGTTGGGGAAATTCGGAATGCTAGAGGGGGGGGTGAATAGCGTTGACCGTTCTTGATGGAAATCGTTCGCGTTTGATCGTCTACAATTCGTGTTAGCGCAGCGGAATAATAATAATAAAAGCAATACACGAAACACAATCACACGAACACAAGCACAATATAACGTGGTTCGGAACCGTAACGGTTCCTACTCCACGGATTGAGCTCTAAAGAGCTCTAGTGATGCACACGCAATCACTAATCAATAATAACTCCTTCTCGGAACAATCCGGAGGCGGAGAAACCTCGTACAATATGATTACAACAATAATCAAATGAATACAAGCAATATAATGAAATACAAAGCAATACAAGTAAAGGAAACACTTTACAAATGCTCTTTGAGTGCTTGATCACTTGGTTGCTTGATATCAACTTGAGACTCGATTTGCAACAAAGAATCGCCCCAAATGTTCTCAAGAAACCCTTTAGAACCGATTGCTTTTTCCTCCATCACGAGCTCCATATATAGCTTCAACTCATGTCGAAAGTCGATCACCGATCGATCGGAACCATCACGATCGATGCCACTTGTCGTGAGACAACGGCTAGATCCACGCCGATAAGTCCAACGGAACTTCATCACCGACCGATCATGACCATCACCGACCGATGGAGCCTTCACCATGAGTCTCGACTCCATTCTCGCGGTCAATTTCGAGCACCACCGACCGATCACACGATACGATCGGCTGAGCCATCACCGACCGACAACTTATGCCACGACCGCTAGGCCATAACCCGCACCAAACCCTAGTTGACTCGGTCCACCGACCGCCACATGACACCAGACCATCACACCTCAAACATGAGGTTTTAACCCAAGTATGGTTCCCCCATACTTGCTAGACCACCCTTAGCCTAGACCTAAGCCTTCTAGCCACCTCCATCAGCCTCATGCCTCTCGGATCCCTCCAAGTCATCCATGACTTGTTCATCCATCGCGCTAGCCTTCAGGTGCTTCCATCGGCTATGTCATGCTAACGGTGTCTACACCACCAAGGCACATTGGACTTACGCCGCCAAGACTCCGCTTGGACTTTACGCCGCCAACCATTGGACTTATGCTGCCAAGACTACCGCTTGGACTTTACGCCGCCAATATCAATCCCCTTGGACTTCAAATGCCAACCCATGTTGGACTTTCCATGCCAAGACCATGCTTGGACTTTCCTTGCCAAGACCATGCTTGGACTTTCCTTTGCCAACCCATGTTGGACTTTTACATTGCCAAGACCATGCTTGGACTTTCCTTGCCAACCCATGTTGGACTTCTCAAATGCCAAGACCATGCTTGGACTTTCCCTTGCCAACCCATGTTGGACTTTTACATTGCCAAGACCATGCTTGGACTTTCCCTTGCCAAGTGTCCCACTTGGACTTTCCATGCCAAGTACCCATGACTTGGACTTTTACATTGCCAAGACCATGCTTGGACTTTACCTAATGACAATTACATTGTCATATGTTTTTGTCGAAACATCAAAACACGTCACAACATCACTTGAGCCAAACTCGAGTCCTGGTCAATCGTGACCTGGGCCGATTGCACCAACAAAGTAGTTAGAAATAAAGCTAGACTAGTTGCTAAAGGGTTTAGTCAAGTCGAAGGTTTAGATTACGATGAGACCTATGCCCCAGTAGCTAGATTAGAGTCCATTCGAATGCTATTAGCATATGCAGCACATCGAGGATTTAAGTTGTTTCAAATGGATGTGAAATCTGCATTCTTAAATGGATACATTAAAGAAGAAGTTTATATTAGTCAACCCCCCGGTTTCGAAAGTTTAGACAAACCCGATCATGTCCTTAGGTTAAAGAAAGCTCATTATGGACTTAACCAAGCTCCTCGAGCTTGGTACGAGAGACTTTCGATTTATCTTAAGTCCAAAGGCTTTAACCAAGGTGTAGTTGACCCAACCCTTTTCGTAAAAACCTTAGGTAAAGACATATTCATAGCCCAAATCTACGTAGATGATATTATTTTCGGAACCACCAACTCAATCCTACTAAATGAGTTCATTTCACTTATGGAAAGTGAATTTGAAATGAATTTAGTAGGTGAGTTAAGTTTCTTTTTAGGTCTACAAATTAAACAAACTAAAGATGGAATATACCTACATCAACGCAAATATACTAGGGAATTAATTAAACGCTTTGGAATGCAAGATGCTAAAATTATTAATACCCCAATGGAAACTAATGTGAATATAGAAGAAGATGTAATCGGAAATTCAATTGATTTAAAATACTATAGGAGCATAATATGGAGTCTCCTTTACCTAACTGCAAGCCGACCTGATATCTTATTTGCAGTAAGTATGTGCGCAAGGTTTCAAACCTATGCCAAGGAGTCTCACCTAACTCTAATCAAGCGTATCCTTAGATATATAAAGGGTACACTTAATGTCGGTATTTGGTATCCTAGATCTACCAAGTTCGAACTAACCGACTACTCTGATTCGGACTATGCCGGTAGTAAGCTCGATAGAAAGAGTACGAGTGGTTGTTGTCAACTTCTCGGCTCGAGTCTAGTGAGTTGGTGCAGTAGGAAGAAACATTGTGTTGCTTTATCTACCACCGAAGCCGAATACATCGCGATGGGTGAGTGTGTCACGCAGCTTCTTTGTATGAAGCACACTCTCCGTGACTTTAAGTTAGACTTTACGAATACTAAACTTCACGTAGATAACATTAGTTCAATTAATCTTACAAAGAATCCGATATGTCACTCTAGGACCAAACATATAGAATTCAAACACCATTTCATTCGAGAACATGTGGCCAACGGAGCCATACAACTCGAATACGTCGAATCAAAGTCTAACTTAGCAGACCTATTTACTAAACCCCTACCCGAAGCCGAATTTAGTCTATTAAGACGAAAATTGGGCATGTGCGTAGTAGAATAGAAACTTGCAAATTATATTTTCTTACTACTATTTCTTAACTTTCATTTTTTATGGAACTAGTATAGGACATACCTTAGATATCATGCACCTATAGATTTAAGGAGCTAATACATCTCACAACACATAGGACTAATGTGTTTGTGTACTTAGCCACGTAGATGGGCGTGAGATGTTAGAACCTTACTCCTGGTTCCAGATGTAGAGCTAGTGCATCGCTATGAACCACGGAGTATAATCATACATACTAACCGACTCTGACCAAGACTGGTTGATCTTTCATATCAATCAAGCCAAATATGAGTCGAACATCTTATAGATGAACTTATTTTCAGTATATTATTTTCAAAATAAAGTGGAACATGCTTGGACTTTAAATTTAACACTTATTTTTGTTTTCCACACACACACTCACTCTTTTCGATATATGGCAAAAGGGGGAGAAAAAGGCCAAAGTTAAGGGGTCAAATTTTTTTTTGATAACTTAACTCTTACTTTATATTTAAACCAAAAGTTAACTTTAAGTTTTGAAAACTTATTAAAGGCCAAGTTAAGAGAATTCTTAACTTAAACTTATTTGTGGCGTCAACGCTTTACTTATTTTTTATTATGCCCTTAATGTTTTACTTAAGGGGGAGAAAGGGCCAAGTTAAGAAGAACTCTTAACTTAAACGTTTTACTAAGGCCAACTTTAAGTAATGTTAATTACTTAAAGAAACCCTCAAAGGGGAGGATTAAGGTCTTTCTTCAAGACTCACCCTCGGTCAAGGGGGAGGTTTCCTCAAGGGGGAGTACTTGAAGAAAATCCTTACTACTCCAACTTAATCTTCTTTATTTCTTGTTTCTAATGCACATTATTCTTCATGCTTGCTATTTACTTAACTTTGTATGTGGGTTTGCCATAAATCAAAAAGGGGGAGATTGTTGGTGCAGTAGGCACCTAAGTCGAACCTGAGTTTTGATTATAGCAAACGATACAAAGTTAAGCTCATGTCATTATCTCACGAGCTGAATCGAGTGTGTAGAAGATTGCTATAGCTAGAGCTAAAGGCTAGCGACACCCGGAGGAAGTCGCGATGGTCGGGCGACACCGGGAGGACTTCGGAGGGAGCCGAAGGAATCAGGTGGAGACCAAAAGCAAGGCTTCAAAGGTAAATGTTGAGGTAAGCTCGTGTGAGTGAGCGTAAGTAAGGTCGAGTCCTCCATACGGGGACATCCTTAGGCGACGATCCGATCAAGACTTCCCATGGAAGGTCTATGTTGAGATCTGATGGCAAGTGGCCGTCGAATTCACTTATATTTTGAGCTAACTCTTTATTACAGTCGAAAAATCTAAAAATCAGTTCAACCGGACAAAAATCAGTTCAACTGCTAAGCCATCAGTTCAACCGGCCAAGGATCAGTTCAACTGCTGAGCCATCAGTTCAACCGGCCAAGAAATCAGTTCAACCGATGGTCAAAAATCAGCCTCGAGGAGTCAAGCTTTATCACCATTTTTCAAGTAGTTTTGTGCCCAATTCCTATTGGTTGAAGACCCATTCGATGAGGGGCTTAAAGGCTATAAAAGGAGGTCCTAACCTAGGGTTTCTTCATCAATTCTAAGCCTCCAAAAGCCTCCGCAAAGCTACAACTTCTCCGACAACGAAGTGCTTCTTCTCCGACGTCTAGGTTTATTTGTTTTCATTTTATTACGTCGGTTAGAGTTTTAATTCAGTTTAGTACTTTCATTTTCGAAGCTTTTATCGTAACGAGGAGAGGGGGAGTGTCCCTCTACCTCAAGCTTTGTGCTTTACTTGTATCGATTAAACTCCTACCTCTAAAGGGGAGGAGTTCTTTAGTGTTTTTGCCCTCCGTACGTGGTCGAGGACCGCTAGGGCCTTGGAGTAGTAGCCGAAGGCTACGAACCAAGTAAAACTCCTTTGTCTCTTTTTTACTTTACATTTACATTTCCGCTGCAATTAATTATCTCTCGAGTTTTAACGAACGAAAAGAAAAGAAAAAGGTTTTATCGCTATTCACCCCCCTCTAGCGATCCGCTTCGATCCAACACTTTTTGGTTTAATACTCCTCAGTTGGTTACTCAATCCTTTATTAGTTGACTGCAATACTGATTCCAATCTTAACTAGGTTGAATCCTTGATGTGTCAAGACACTTCATGTCTTTGAGACTTTCTGATCTGCCTGTACTTGTCAACCTCGATTCACTAGGTATTTACTTTACTTATGATTTACTCCTCTAGGACTTCATTCCTTCCTGACATTTGATAACCTTAACCTCAATGGCTTCATTATTGCCTAGCATATTATCCTTGTCAACTTACTAGGACTTTCTTTACTAAGTATTTAGTCCTCATTGACCTACTACAACTTCCTTTGCGTAACACCTAGCCATTGTTACCTTGCTAGGATTTTCTTTCAATGAAGTTTTAGGTCAACCTTGACATATTTTTACTTCCCATATGCCAACACATATTGGACTTTTACTGATTACCAAGTATGTGGTCAACCTCGACCCACTTGATCTTCTTTCATAGTCAAATATCTAGTCAATTTTGAGTTACTAGATATAATCAACCAACATATTATTTAAATATCAAAATAAGACACTTGGTCAATCTGATTATTGGTTGATTGCACCAAGATTTATTTCTTCATTTATAGCTTGTTTCCATTTCTTATTGGATAATCCCTTAGATTTAATCTGATTCAATGATGCCTTTGACTTGCTAGCTTAATGACTCCATCCACCTCAGCATCAGTTGATTACAACTCAATATCAATTGACTGATGCCTATCTAGTTGAGTCCCATAGTCAAGTTCTAAACTTTTTGTTCACTACTATAGTGTTTTTAGTCGACTGATTACATTAATCAAGTAGAATAATCGAATTTCAAATTCTCTGTTCGCTCAAACAGTAATATTAGTCTACTAGTATCCCTATTAATTAATAATAACACTGGAAACACTCATAATCTTCCTCAAATCTTTGAACTCAGGGTTTAGGGTTTGCCAGTTGACTTCCTTACTCTATCAATTGACTCATACCTCAGTTTCAATCCTAACTAAGGCTAAGCTCTCTTTTCACTTGGTATCCAATTGACCCCAACTTATCAGGACTTCTCTTGCTTAATATTTGATCTCTCTTGATCTGTTGGGACCACATCTTTCTAGCATTTAGTCACTCTTGACTTGCTAGGACTTCATTGACACCAAATGTCTGATCCTTCCCGATCTGTTTGGGCTTTCCTTCTTGTACCTAACATCTAGTCACCCTTGACCTACAAGGACTTCATTGACACCAAACATATTGTCCTCCTTGATTTGTTTGGACTTTTCTTCTCACGCTAGCATCTAGTCAACCTTGACCTATAATGTGTGTAAAACATGCATACGTTTCAGTGTTATTTACCATGCATTTGTCGCATACATTAGCATACTTATGCATAAACTTCTAGCATTTGGTATTCATATCATCTTTTAGTCTGGATGACTATGGTTTTGTGATTTTTCTTTGGCAGGAGAGCAAGATCCTAGGATTGGTATTGTTAGGATCATGGTGAGCTAGAGGGAGGGTGGCTCGCGCCGGGGGGGGGGGGGAGTGCAGGGGGTGAATAGCTCATTTTGCATTAACTTGAAGAATGCAACAATTGAAATTCTTGACACATGAAAACAATACACCACAACAAACACACAAAGGATTTACTTGGTTCACAACCTCCCAAGACTACTAATCTAATGCCTATGTATATCATTCTACCACTACTAATAATTTTTCTCCTTTTCAGACCAAATTCAGAGGCGGAGAAACATCTTACAGAAATAAGTTACAGATTAGATTTCAAAAAAAAATGAAAGAGAAGAAAGATGGTTTAAGGCACCTTGAGCATAAGTACACTTTTCTTTTTCACTCTAAGATTGCTAAGTATTAAGCTTTAAGTAGTTGGAATGATTAGAAAATTGAGAGCAACATTGTGTGAGAAAAGAAGCCAAACCCTCTTTATAAATGATTTTTAGTTGAGTTTGTTTATTCACCTTTTTTTTCTCTACCAGTTGATTGATCTTATCTAAGAATTGATTGTTATAGAAATTGACTGTTGACTTGATTATTGAATAGTCAATGACATCTGATCGAAGGTTGTGGTTGTCCCAAGATTTAAACACTAGTTGACTGATCAAAAGTATCAGTCGACTGATAGCCACCAGTCGAGTTAGGCAATCGGGTAGAAAACTTTTTATGCTGATCGAAAAGTTATATTAGTCGACTAAGAAATGATAATAGTAGACTAATAATAATCACTTTGTTGGGACTGTTGTGACCGCTAGAGGGGGGTGAATAGCGGTGTCGATGCTTGATAGATTTTGTTCACAATCGCGTCTACAAATCGTGTTAGTGCACAGCGGAATAATAATAAAAACAATAACACGATAGACAATCACAAACACAAGAATATAATGTGGTTCAGAACCGAATGGTTCCTACTCCACGGATCGGGCTCTAAAAGCCCTAGCAATGCAAACACGCACTACTAATCCAATAAACTCCTTCTCGACAATAAGTCGTAGGTGGAGAAACCTCGTACAATGAATTACAACAAGTAATACAAAGTAAACAAGAAAATACAAGAAGAAAATACAAAACAATGTAAAGAAAACTTTACAACTATTACTTTGGAATGCTTGCTTGTTGATTGCCTTGGACTAGCCTTGAAGACCCTGATTTGCAACAGCAAATCGCTCAAAATCGCCCAAGAAAATCACTGCCAAAATCCCTCTTCCGAGCTTCTTTTATAACCTGCAATCGGGCTGGATTTTTGCCTATCAATCGATTGCACGGGACCATCAGTCGACTGATGCCACTGTTGTCGTGAGATAATGGCTACATCTACACTGGAAAAATCCAATGGATACACCATCAGTCGACTGATGGCTCAATCAGTCGAGTGGTCTCGCTGATCACTCGACTAGAGAACCTTCTGTGCCCGAAATCTCGAGCACCAGTCGACTTATCACCAGATCAGTCGACTGCTCGGGCTAGCAGTCGACTGCCCACCTCTGGCAGTCGACTGCTAGGGCACTCCTCGCAGTCAAACCCTAGTCAACTCACACCAGTCGACTAATACACCTCAAACATGAGATTTTAACCCAAGTGTGGTGCCCCTATACTTGCTAGATCACCCGTAGCTTAGATCTAAGCCTTCTAACCACCTCCGTCAGCCTCACTTTTATCGGATCCCTCCAAGTCATCCATGACTTGTTCATCCATACGCTAGCCTTCAGGTGCTTCCATCGGCTATGTCATACTAACGGTGTCTACACCGCCAAGGCACATTGGACTTACACTGCTAAGACTCCGCTTGGACTTTACGCCGCCAAACATTGGACTTATGCTGCCAAGACTTCCGCTTGGACTTTACGCCACCAATATCCCTTGGACTACTCAAATGCCAAGACTCAAGCTTGGAATTTCCCTTGCAAACCCATGTTGGACTTTCTATGCCAAGACCCATGCTTGGACTTTACATGCCAAGTACTCAAGACTTGGACTTTCCATGACATGGTCAACCCTAGTCAACCATCAAAATCCCCCTCGAGTCAAACTCGAGTCCAGTCAATCATGACCCGGGTCGATTGCACCAAAAATCTCCCCAAAATATTATCAGACATCAATGTCAAACCTCCATGTCAAACATCAAAACATCGCTCGAGTGAAACTCGAGTTCGGTCAATCGTGACCTGGGCTGATTGCACCAACAATCTCCCCCTTTTTGATGTTTGACAAAACCACATACCTTTGAGTTAGATCACTAACTCAAATATTCTTACCAATTATCCCAAATTGGTAATCCCATAAATTCCCCCAATAATTCTCCCAAACATTCTTTCCCTTTTTGACTAACATCAAAAAGGTTCTCTCCAAGGAGGTCAATGTCTCATGTCCCAATGAGATCTTACAATCTCCCCTTTGGTCCAAAAACATCTAGGATGCCTATAATCTTCCTAGTGATAAGTCCCATATCACTCAAGAGAGGCAATCCTACAAACTCTCTCAATTTTTAAATTTAAATTTGATACATCACCCTAACAACTCTCCTAATCCATATCCAATGGATTTTCACCCTTTATAATGCTTCCCGAAGCATATCCTAGGGTTAGGAGTAGTTAGGGAACTTTACCGTAGCTGAAAATGGGCTAAACAACCTTGTTTTTTCCGAAATCAGCCTGACAATCGACTCTATTAGAAAGCAGTCGACTGCCAACAAGGATAGTCGACTGATAACTGAAATTTCTGAATTTCAGTTATCAAAATCGAATTTTGAAAAAGCATAAGTAATTCTACATATATCGAAAAAAATGTGAAAATTCATACGTATATTACTTATAAGCAATACAATGAGTGAAAAATGCTTGAAAAATAATTTACCCACAAAATAGCAAAATTGACACAAAGTTCAAAAGTGAAGAAAAACTTCAATGTTTTAGCTCACTTTGTATAAATTTCATCAATGGTGATTGCTATCAAAAGATAGACTTCACCAAGGTTTTCTAAAATAATTTTAAAATGTTTTTGAAAACCTATATTGGATCATGTTCTTTGGGATGTACATGGCTTGAACATAAGCTTTCCCAATGATCCACTAATAACATAAGATGAGTTATAGTTCATCTAGATGCAAAAACTATGCACCTTGAACTCAACTCATATCCTAGCATCTCACATATGTCTAAAGTGTATGAAAACACATAAAAGTCAATGTGATGTGAGATGTAGGTTTTGTTCTCCTAAACTAGGGTTTCATGCATTTTCTCGAGAAACCCTACTTGATTCCCTTATACATGGGACTTCAAGTCATGCCATAGTCCTTAAATCAATTTTAATCAAATTAAATGCATGAATGATAATGACATAACTGATAACATAATTAAACATGACCAATGATCATGATGTCATGGCATATGATAGAATTTAAGCATGCATGACATTAAGACATAACCTAAACATGATCATGACATATTAAATGATTAAAAAATAAATATGATGTCATGACATGTTATATGGCAAACAAAACATGGCAAATAAAATATATAGGTATAATAATACCTAAATTTTAATATTAGTTGCCATTTGTTATAATTAATCTCATTTTGCCATATTATCAATTATTCCCAAAGTGTGCCAAAAACCCAAAATGGCACACCTCAACCCCTAAACCTAAATTGTGCCAATTTGATTGATTTTTCATAATTGGCACATCCTAAAAACCTTTAAGATTTAGCTCCATACTTATTTCCAAGGCACCCATAACCTAGAAAATATTCTAAAGTGCCAACTTTGCTATGGTTGGGTTAGCTACCCTTCCAATCAAGGTTGACACACCTAAATCCATCTAGTGTGAATCGATCACGCTCCTAGGAACCCAAAACCTATTTGAGCTCCTTGGGTTAATTAGGTATTCCTTAGGGATAACCTCCCTAGATACCCTCCTAATGACCCTTCTAGGCTTGTTAGCCTTGGTCATTGTGGTCTTGCCATGGTTAACTCTAGGGGTGACTCCCCTTGTAACCTTCTTAGTGGCTTGCCTTGGTTTCCTTGAAACCCTAGCCACTAGGCACATACCATGGTCAACATTAGGGATGACTTCTCTATTGACCTTGGTCTTCCTAGACCTAACTTGAGTTCCATAATCAAATGGAACATTGTGGTAGGTCTTTTTGGGCTTAAGCTTGCCCTTGGATTATTCTTGTTTCCTAGGTCTTTGACTTTGACTTCTAGACCCTAGGCTTTGACCATTTGACCCTTTAATTGAATTTTGTATATTCCTAAGGGTCTTCTCTAATTTCTCAAGCCTTGACCTCAAGACTTGATTTTCCTTTTATAATTGCCCAATTTTTGAGTTTTGATTTAATCTTTGGGCATTGTTCTTTCTAGGCATAAGCCTAGTCCATTTGGGGTTAAAACCTAGGTGGTCATCAATTTTCTTAATGCTTGCCCTAGGTAAGGTTTTTCTAGGGACATTAGTCCCAAATTTCTCCTTAGTTTCAAAATGAACATTCTTAGCTCCTAGGCAAAAATATTTGTTATTTCTAGCATGCTTTTCATGATAACTAACAAGATTACTCCTAACATGCTTTTGCCTATTAATTAAGGAAGGAGCAAAATTAGAAGTTACCTTAGGGTTTGCCTTAGAGGCTCCCCCTACATGTGTAGCTCCCTTTTGAGTTTTCTTCTCCCCCTTTAGGCATTGACTCCAGTAATGTCCCTTTTGATGACATTTGAAGCACACCACGTGCTCCTTGCTCTTCTTTGTGGGAACTCCAGTTTCTTTTGACTTTTCTTGACTTTTAGGCGCCGGTGGAGTCTTCTTGAGCCTTTTTAGACACTTACTCTGGTAGTGTCCATTTTCCCTACACTCAAAGCATATAATATGTTTTTTAATATTAACTGAAATGCTTGAGTTACCTAGGGTGGTGACGGCAGGATTTTGAGCTTCTTCATCTTGACCGGATGTTGAAGGTTCTTTTTCTTGCTCCGACATGGAAGATGATCTCTCCTCTCCCTCAATCATAGAGGTGGAGGTCTCCTCCAATTCTTCCTCTTCTTCCACCGATTCGGAAGTTGACTCCTCTTTAACTTTTGAATCCTCACTTGATTGTGAGGATGAGGATTCATCTTTGGCCTCCTCTTCTTGAGCCGGTGATGGGTCTTAATGGAGCTTGGACAATTCCCTCCAAAATTCTTTTGCATCCTTGTATTCACCTAACTTAGACACAACATTGTTAGGTATTAATTCAACCAAAAATTTTATTACCTTTTGATTTCTATTGAACTCTTGGAGTTGTTCCTCGGTCCATTTCTTCATCTTGAGGAATCCTCCTTTTGGCCCTCTTGGAAAATCAAACCCATCCATCAAGGCGGACCAATCTTCGATGTCCATCATAATGAATTCTTCGATTTGTGCCCTCCATTGCCTAAACCCTTCTTGTCCATAGAAGGTGTATGGAATTGGGGTGTTGATGTCCCAACCTTGTTGTTCTTGAAAATCCATCTTCCCTCTAGCTTGCTCCCTCGGATGTGAAGTAGGTGAAGAGTGACCCGCTCTGATACCAATTGTTGGGATCGTTGTGACCGCTAGAGAGGGGGTGAATAGCGGTGTCAATGCTTGATGGATTTTGTTCGCAATCGCGTCTACAAATCGTGTTAGTGCACAGCGGAATAATAATAAAAACAATAACATGATACACAATCACAAACACAAAAATATAACGTGGTTCGGAACTGAATGGTTCCTACTCCATGGATCGGGCTCTAAAAGCCCTAGCAATACAAACACGCACTACCAATCCAATAAACTCCTTCTCGACAACAAGTCGGAGGTGGAAAACCTCGTATAATAAATTACAACAAGTAATACAAAGTAAACAAGCAAATACAAGATGAAAATACAAAACAATGTAATGAAAACTTTACAACTATTGCTTTGGAATGCTTGCTTGTTGATTGCCTTGGACTAGCCTTGAAGACCCTAATTTGCAAGAGCAAATCGCTCCAAATCGCCCAAGAAAATCACTGCCAAAATCCCTCTTCCGAGCTTCTTTTATAACCTGCAATTGGGCTAGATTTTGCCTATCAGTCGACTGCACGAGACCATCAGTCGACTGATGCCACTGTTGTCTTGAGACAATGGCTATATCCATGCTAAAAAAATCCAACGGATACACCATCAGTCGACTGACCATACCCATCAGTCGACTGATGGCTCAATCAGTCGAGTGGTCTCGCTGATCACTCAACTAGAGAACCTTCTGTGCCCGAAATCCCGAGCACTAGTCGACTGATCACTAGATCAGTCGACTGCTCGGGCCAGTAGTCGACTGCTCACCTCTGGCAGTCGACTACTAGGGCACTCCCCGCAGTCAAACTCTAGTTGACTCACACCAGTCGACTGCCACATGATACCAGTCGACTGATACACCTCAAACATGATGATTTAACCCAAGTATGGTGCCCCTATACTTGCTAGATCACCCATAGCCTAGACCTAAGACTTCTAGCCACCTCCGTTAGCCTCGCGCCTATCGGATCCCTCCAAGTCATCAATGACTTGTTCATCCATATGCTAGCCTTCAGGTGCTTCCATCGGCTATGTCATGCTAACGGTGTCTACACCACCAAGGCATATTGGAATTACGCTGCCAAGACTCCGCTTGGACTTTACGCCATTAAACATTGGACTTATGCTGCCAAGAATCTCGCTTGGACTTTACGCTGCCAATATCAAACCCCTTGGACTTCTCAAATGCCAAGACTCAAGCTTGGACTTTCCCTTGCGAACCCATGTTGGACTTTCCATGCCAAGACCCATGCTTGGACTTTACATGCCACGTACTCAAGACTTGGACTTTCCATGACATGGTCAACCCTAGTCAACCATCAAAATCCTCCTCGAGTCAAACTCGAGTCCGGTCAATCATGACCCAAGTCGATTACACCAAAAATCTTCCCAAAATATTATCAGACATCAATGTTAAACATCAATGTCAAATTGTTGGATCGAGAAGCATTGCTAGAGGGGGGGGGGGGTGAATAGCGATCGTAAATCTTTTCGTCGTTTCGTTCGAGTAGACAATTAAACGCAGTGGAAAATAAAGAGACATGTTTATTTTACTTGGTTCATAACCCAGCAGTTGCTACTCCAAGGCCCTATCAGTCCTAGACCGCGTACGGAGGGCAAAGCACTAAAACGTCTCCTCCTCGTTGGAGGTAGGAGACAACGATCATAAAACCGAATGTACGAGGATGAGGCAACAAGCCTACCTCACCTCATTACGAATAAAAACAACGAATACAATATCAAAATATATTACTAGATGTTGCTGCCGATAAAGAAGATCTGAACTTGTTGTCGCGTCGGCGTTATGATGGTGTTGGAGCGTTGGCGTTGTAGGAGCACTTGATGAATAAACTTGATGATAATTGGAGTTGGAATCCACCCTTCCTTTTATAGATTTTAGCCTCTGAATATGTCTCCTAATGTTTTGGAACAGATCCCGAAGTTGTACAAAATTTTATCACGGCGGGCCACAAACGTTATCCGCTTTTGACCAAGCCGCAAGGGTCGATTCATCACCATCACCGACCGATGACTCATCACGATCGATGAGCATCACCGATTGTCAACATCCGAATGATCGCCGACTTGGCCACTTCCCTGCAGTAAGAGGTTAGCTCGAAAAATGATAAATACGATGGTTTCTAACCGTCTGATCTCGACCTAGACCTTCCACAGGAAGTTTTAGTCGGATCGCCGCCTACGATCATCCTCGTAAAGAGGACACGACCTTACAATCTCTCACTCACACAAGCTTTCCTCGATACTTACCTTGTATCTCTCGCTTCCGGCCTTCCACTCAATTCCTTCGGCTCCCTCCGAAGTCACTCGAGTGTCGCCCGACCACCGCAGCTTCCTCCGGGTGTCGCTAGCCTTCAACTCCAGCTATAGTACTTTTCTGCACACTCGATTTAGCTCGTGAGATAATGATATAAACTTAACTTTGTGTCTTTGCCATAATCAAAACACAGGTTCGATTATCTAGTGCCCCTGCACCAACAATCTTCCTCTTTTTGATCTATGGCAAACCAACACAAAGCTAAGGGAAATTAAAGCATAAAACAAGTATAGTAGATGAAGAATGCCATTCCCAAAAACTCCCCCTTAACCAAAACTCCCCCTTAACCCTAGGTGAGTTTTGAAAGAGAAAATTTAAATTTTTATGTTACTTCCCCTTAACTTTTGCTCTTCTCCCCCTTTTGCCATAAATAAAAAAAAATGTTGGGGTTTTTGTATAAAATAGGGGTTTTAAAAACAATATCGTATATGCATGCATCTAGATAAATCAAATATGAGTCCAAGCATGCGTCTAACAGTAGTTAGATAGATTGGTTCGAGGTGTGTCCCTCTGCACCAATAATCTAAAGGTTTATAATATAACCCTTAGGGTTAGTTTGCTCTCCCCCTTAGTCAAATATATGAAGTATAAGAGATGTAGGGGGCGCTAAACTTTGGCCTAAGAGTTGTTAAGTACAATAGTTGAGAAAATAAGTAGTATTTTGAAGAGGTTATTTTAAGTATATTTCAATTATCCTTAACATCTCACCCATTCTATGTGTCTCAGAATTTGTTCACCTTATATGTTTTGTGAGATGATTTTAAATTGATTAAAGATAGTCAACCTTGGGTTAGATTCAAATTTAACCTTTAGATCATTAAGTAACTTTTCGAGAAACTGACTTCCAGGTCGTGGCGAGGCACAGGGGCCTTCTTTGATCGGAACAATGACCACTTCCTTAGACAAAGCCAAATTCAAGAAAATATCACTTAAGTCACTTAGGGTTACTTCCTGGTCTAACTAGTTTAGGATACAGCGAGGTAGCTTCAGCTAGTTCCACTCGATCAAGTGCACCAAGCTAGATATGCCTTATCTAGCTCGAATACATGAGACTTTGTTTCCCTAACATACTATCATCTCACCGCATCCTGATACTATGTTGTCAAGAGTTGACTAACTATTTTTCCTATCTAGCCATTCTAAAAAAAATCAAAGAAAAATATTCAATGGTTTTGCTAAGTAAGCGGGTATACTATTTTAGTGTTAGCTCCCCCTGGACCATTGAACCAATAAGGTCTATTCAAATAATGAACTTGATCCTGAGGAATCCAAAACTTATTAGTCCTTATATGTGAATTCAATAAAACCTTTGGGACCCATGCTTGGACTCTTTGATGACTACGATTTACGATAGACATATATGACATATTCGTAGTCGTTGACCTAAATCCGAGTCCGGCTTTTTTGTACATGACTCTTTGGGTTCCAAGTAGTCGGTTAAGACTCTTAGATCCCAACGTGAACCTTTCCAACGTAGCCTCAACCTCTTGAACTCGGTCTTTCAAAAGAGAATTCTCCTCCTCAAGTTTTTCAATTTGGGTTGAGTTTCCTTCTTGAACTTGACTAGTTGAAGAGGTTAAAGTAACCTCTTGCTTGAGGGTTTCAACCTCCTCAAGTAACGACTCAACCCTAGACTCGGACTTAGTTAATTTCCTATTAAGCATTTTAATTGTATTGTAAAGCATATGAATTAGTGAGCGGCTAACCTTAATTTTCTCTTTTGGTCCGGCTTTGAGTTGCTTCTCGAAGTAGTCCTCGAGTTCGGAGTCGGTGTTATAATTGGATTCGGATTTGGACTCTGACTTGGACTCTTTGGGTCTTGCCATGCATGCTATGCCGCCGCCTTCTTCGTTGTCCCATGTTGCATGAAAAGCCTTCTTTTGATTTGATTTGAATTGTGCCCTCTTTTGATTCTTTAGTAGCCTCCTTTCCCTCCGAACGATCTTCTGCACTACATTTACTATTGCTTCCACCTTTTCGGATTCGGACTCTAATTCATCGTCGGATTCGAGTCCATCTTCTTGCCTGGTAGGTGGCTTGCTTCTTTGTCCTGCAAGTAGAGCAATACCTCTCTCGGCCTGGACCATGTTAGTTTGCTCGTGAAGTTCAAACTCGAAAAATAATTCATCTAACCTAAGCTTCGAAAGGTCCTTAGAGACCTTGTAGGCATCGACCATGGATGCCCACAAGGTAGTTCTAGGAAATGAATTAAGAACGTACCTTAGTAGGTTACGGTTTTCGACCTTGTGTCCGATGGTGTGCAAGCCGTTGACAATGTCCTGGACGTGGGCGTGTAGTTGCATCGCCGTCTCGTGTTCCTGCATCTTAAGGTTATACAACTTATTGAAAAGAAGGTCACATTTACATACCTTAGCATCGGATGTTCCTTCGTGTAGCTCGATTAATTTATTCCATAGGTCCTTGGCGCTAATGAATGGTCCGATGCGGTTGAGTTCCTCCTTGGACAAGTCGCATTGCAATATTTGGGTTGCTCTTGCATCGGCTTTGATTTGCCTCTTGGTTGCATTTGTCCACATGTTGAAATCCAAGGGCTCTCCTTGATCATTGGTGGTTAGAGCAAAGCCGGTTTGGATTATTATCCAAGTCTCGACTTGTGTTTTCAAGAAACACTCCATCCGACCTTTCCAATAACGGAAATCATCTCCGTTAAAGAATGGAGGTCGGGTGGTGCTATACCCCTCAATGTGAGCCATTAAGTATCTTGTAAAACACGAATAAAAACCAAAGGGAATTCCAAGACTTGGTCTTGGATTAGTAATGTGGGAAATAATAGGAAATAAACAGAATTAAATGAGAAAAATAAGAAACTAACAAAAACTAACAACTTACGACCTTCGATGTCCCTGAAAGGGTACTAGACGTTGGATATTGGGGCTGGAAATAGCTTGTTATGAGGGTAAACCCTCATAAGAAATGTAGATCTCTCAGAGAGCTTTGATTTGATAGGTAGATCGTTATGTGAGTCCACTTGTGCGAAAAGTTATGGTCATTTTACCGTCGGCTACTCCAAGAGAGAAAACTTGCAAGCACACAACCAAAAGAAATGTACCAAGACTTCGTCTTGGATTAGTAGTGCGGGAAGAAAAAGAACCAAAAAAAATACGAATCGAAAAATATGAACAGAAAACCAAAAATGTGCTAGATCGGTGGTTTCACCAAATCTTAGCGCCCCCGCTCTGATACCAATTGTTGGATCGAGAAGCGTCGCTAGAGGGGGGGGGTGAATAGCGATCGTAAATATTTTCGTCGTTTCGTTCGAGTAGACAATTAAACGTAGCAGAAAATAAAGAGACACGTTTATTTTACTTGGTTCACAACTCAACGGTTGCTACTCCAAGGCCCTATCGGTCCTAGACTGCGTACGGAGGACAAAACACTAAAACGTCTCCTCCTCGTTGGAGGTAGGAGACAACGATCACAAAACCGAATGTACGAGGATGAGGCAACAAGCCTACCTCACCTCGTTACGAATAAAAACAACGAATACAATATCAAAATATATTACTAGATGTTGCTGCCGACGAAGAAGATCTGAACTTGTTGTCGCGTCGGCGTTATGATGGTGTTGGAGCGTTGGCGTTGTAGGAGCACTTGATGAATAAACTTGATGATAATTGGAGTTGGAATCCACCCCTCCTTTTATAGATTTTAGCCTCTGAATATGTCTCCTAATGTTTTGGAATCACGAAGTTGTACAAAATTTTATTGCGAAGTGGCCGTGTCAAACGTTATCCGTTTTGACCAAGAGGAAGGGCTGATTCGTCGCCATCAGTCGACTGATGACTCCCATCAGTCGAATGATGAACATCAGTCGACTGATGAGCATCAGTCGACTGCCCAATGTCCAACAGTCGATTGTCAACCTGGCCACTTCTCTGCAGTAAGAGGTTATCTCGGAAAATGATAAATACGATGGTTTCTAACCATTCGATCTCGACCTAGGCCTTCCACAGGAAGTCTTAGTCGGATCGCCGCCTACGGTCATCCTCATAAATAGGACACGACCTTACAATCTCTCACTCACACGAGCTTTCCTCGATACTTACCTTGTAGCTCTCGCTTCCGGCCTTCCACTCGATTCCTTCGGCTCCCTCCGAAGTTACTCGAGTGTCGCCCGACCACCGCGGCTTCCTCCGGGTGTTGCTAGCCTTCAGCTCCAGCTATAGTACTTTTCTGCACACTCGATTTAGCTCGTGAGATAACGATATAAACTTAACTTTGTGTCTTTGCCATAATCAAAACACAGGTTCGATTATCTAGTGCCCCAGCACCAACAACCTCCATGTCAAACATCAAAACATCGCTCGAGTCAAACTCGAGTCTGGTCAATCGTGACCTGGGCTGATTTGCACCAACACACTTGAGTATCCCAATCAATGAGAAAATTTTTTGTGGACTTCGAAATTTAACCAATCAAGTTCCTCAGGTGATTGAAAAATATTCTGTGGACTTTTAATTTTCGATCAGTTGACTAATTAATAAGACTGTTAGAGTTACTATACAAAACCCTTAACATCAAAATCCCTTATACATCTATAGTATGAAATTGATTGATACATAATATCAGTCGACTATTACACTATTTTCAACCACTCTAATGGTCGAAATGCATCTTCTTTACCCTCGACCAATGTATACCTTATGCTAGATGAACATCATGTTGGAGATTCTAGGATACAAACGCAGTGGAAGAGTAATAAAATAAAATTTTATTCCATCCCAGATGTTCTCGGGGGCTCAGATTTCATGTATTAACATAGATAATATATAACATTTTCATAAAACAACTTAGAGTTTATACCTTCGAGATTCTTTTCAAATCTATAGAAACAAAGAGCAAAGCTAACAAGCTTTGCCTCTACCTGTATCCACGTCGAGATCTCTAGGGACAATTTCACGGGCATAAATTTTCGACTTGGCAATCAATTGAAGGTCTAGCAGTCGATTGATGGTGATGGAAGTCGACTGCTAGGGTATCTGTTGGGAAGAATCCAATGTGGATTAATCCGTTATGAGACAACGGATAGACGAGCAGTCAACTGCTAGACGAAAATCCAACCATACGTAGGTTATAAAAGGAGCTCAAGATGGAGGATTTCACAGTGATTTTCTTGGATATTTTGAAGGGGAAGTGTTTGTTGGTGCAGTAGGCACCTAAGTCGAACCTAAGTTTTGATTATAGCAAACGATACAAAGTTAAGCATATATTGTTATCTCATGAGCTAAATCAAGTGTGCAGAAAAGTCTCAACGCTGGAGCTGAAGGCTAGCGACACCCGGAGGAAGCTGCGGTGGTCTGGCGACACTCAAGAGACTTCAGAGGGAGCCGAAGTAATTGAGTGGAAGGCCGGAAGCAAAAGCAACACGTAAGTACTGAGGTAAGCTCGTGTGTGCGAGCGTAAGTAAGGTCGTATCCTCTTTATGGGGAAAGACTTAAGCGTAGATCTGACCCAAGACATCTCATAGGTGGTCTAGGTCGAGATTGGATGGTCGACGACCGTCGAAATTATGTTTTTGTTGAGCTAACCTTGACTTGCAGCAAGCATCACGATCGCTACTTGAGGACTCGATCGTCGCCAATCAATCGATCACTGAAGGTCAAGACTGATCGATGCTACCAACAATGATGTGATGGCCATCACCGACCATCGTCAAAGGATCAGCCTCGAGTAGTCAAGAGTTATCACCATTTTTCAAGGGGTTTTGTGCCCATTTGTGATTGGATAAAGACCCATTCGATGAGGGGCTTAAAGGCTATAAAAGGAGGGCCAAACCTAGGGTTTTTCATCAAAAAAAAAAGCTTCCAAGTGCTTCCGATACGCTACGAGTCTCCGACATCCCTACTGACGGCGACTAGCGAGACGACTCCAAGATTCAAGTATTCAAAAGTCGTCGGTATAAATTTTAAGTTGTTCTTATTTCTTCGAGCTTTAAATCATATCAAGGAGAGGGGGAGTGTCCCTCTACCATGAGTATTTATCGAGTTTTGTATTCGTTTAACTTTTATCTCTAACGAGAAGGAGTTTGGTTAGTATTTTGCCCTCCGTGCGTGGTCAAGGACCACTAGGGCCTTGGAGTAGTAGCCGTAGGCTACGAACCAAGTAAAAACCCTCGTGTTTTTATTTATTTATTGTTATCTTTCCGCTGCATTTTACTCGTACCTTAACGAACAATTACGAAAAAGTTTCTATCGCTATTCACCCCCCCTCCCCTCTAGCAAACCGCATCGATCCAACAATTGGTATCAGAGCCGGGGGTTGCTAAGATTTGGTGAAACCACCAATCTAGCCATTTTTCACAGATTTATTTTTCTTTTATTTCTGTTTATTTCAGATTTATTTCGCTTTGTTAAATTTACTCCCGCACTACTAATCCAAGACGCGAGTCTTGGTACTTTTTGTGTGTTTTTGTCGTTGCTAGTTTTATTTTCCCTTCGTCTCCTTGTGTTCTTTGTTCTAATGGCCCATCTCGAAGGGTTTAGCACCGTCCGACCTCCATTTTACAACGGAGATGACTTCCGTTATTGGAAGGGTCGGATGGAATGCTTTCTTAAAACCCAAATCGAGATGTGGATCATAATCCAAACGGGTTTCACACTTCCGACTAATGAAGTGGGTGAATCCTTGGATTATGACCAATGGACCATTGCGACAAAAAAACAAGTCGAAGCCGACGCTAAGGCTGAAGGGAGTTGCTTCAGAGGCTCATTGGCTCCCATGTCCCCGGATTAAAATTTTTACTAATGAAAGAGTTAATCCAGATGGGATGAGCTTCCTTAGCACAACCATTTCGTCGTCGTGCTAACAACTTGAGTGATCGCTTGAACAAACTAGTTGTTCAAGCAACTCAACTCTTCTAGTTGTTTAGCCGCGGAAGAGACGACGGACGGATCACCGGTTTTTGTGTTTGTCTTCGGGGTCCATGATTATACAATATATATTCATACACACACATGCATAATCAAAACAAATAAGAACATGCTCAGATCTATACATAAAGTTAAAATAACTTTATACCTTACGATCTTCTACCGTATGTCCTATCCTTCTCGTGGACGACGTGTGGACGAAGATCCTTCACGAGTAGAAGCCTTCTAGATCACTTTCTTCTCTACCTTGTCCGCTGCGAACAAAGAGAAGAAACCACAAATACCTTCTTATCTAGAACCGGCCACCAAATTATGGAACTTGGTGTAACCGCCGGCCAAGGAACTATAGGATGATGCGCCACGGCCAAAGTGTTGCTACGGCCACTTTGGAGAATGGGGAGGAGGAAGAGAATCGGCCACCAATGGGAGGAGAACCGCCGGCCAAGGAAGAAGGTAGAGGGCTCTATGATGGGCGCCGGCCAAGGAATGATAGAGGAGGATGGGCGCCGGCAATCAACTTGAAGGAAGAAGCTTGCCGCCCAAGCTTTGGTCCAAAACCCTAGCCGCCTAATGAACCCTAGCCGCCCACTTGTGGATGAACCAAACCCTAACTCCAATTCCTTGATCCTTCTTGCCGCCCAACCCTAAGCATCTATTTATAGAATAGGGCTTAAGCCTCCTTTAATCTCCACCGTCGGATCTAGGGATTTAATCTCCATCGTCGGATCTAGGGTTTTATCCCAACCGTCGGATCTAGGGTTTAATCCCAACCGTCGGATCTAGGATTTCATCCCAACCGTCGGATCTAAGGTTTCATCCCAACCGTCGGATCTAGGGTTTTATCCCAACCGTCGGATCTAGGGATTTAATCCCAACCGTCGATTCTAGGATTTCATCCTAACCATCGGATCTAGGGATTTAATCCCAACCGTTGGTTCTAGGGTTTCATCCAACCATCGGATCTAGAGATTTAATCCCAACCGTTGGTTCTAGGTTTTGTTTTACATTCTTGGATCTAGACTTCACAAGGATTATATTAGGCTACGATAGGGACCATAAGGAGGAGTTGGGTCTTGGCCACCCGATGGATCGGAACCACACAAACTTGATCCATCAATGATGTTCCATTCCACTAGAGGATCATCATTGAACTACCTCACCAACCCCCATAAATCAATATGGGCTCCATATATTATTTGTACATTAATCTCCCCGTGTTTAAGATATCGAATGTCCGTCAATTAATTGATTCACTGACCATCAATTAATTAACATCTAATTCCTCGAGTAGTACCACTCAACCTTATCATCATGTTGACTAAGTCAACCAGCCGGGTTTACATGATGAACCTTATGAGCTCTTCAAGGGGACATCATCAACCTAATATATAGGACACAATTTCCTCCTATAGTCAACGACACACCATGTAAATAATACTATTTCCCAACTTACCGGGCATATTGATTTAATCCATCTAAATCTCACCCTCTGGTAAATCAAAGAAATAAATACTAAGTACATGTGCCCGTTATTATATCGGGATTAAGAGCATGTACAACATAATATCCGAGGTCCGATTCAATTATGTAGTCAGTACTATATTGAATCACCTCTATGTCGGTCCTACTCAATACACCTAAGTGTACCAGTGTAACTCTATGTTCAAGACAAAACAATACCAAGCTACACTACAACCATGTCAATGGTTTGTCCAAAACCATCTTGGTTGTGAGCCTCTACTTATATTTTACAAGGAACTGATAACATGATCTTCTGTGCCACACCAAGCACCATGTTATCTACAATGTAAAATATTAGACAATATGCACACATATATAAAGTGCAAACAATGATCATGTGATTCTTATTTCAAAATAAAATGTTCATACAAAAAGAGCTAGGCTTTCAGTATACATTCCAATAATCTCCCACTTATACTAAAAGACTATGCCGTCATCACTCTGCCATACATCTGATCCCCATGTCCTCCACATGCCTATCAAACGCTTTCGCTGGAAGGGCCTTAGTGAATGGATCCGCCAGGTTATCCTCTGATGCAATCTTGGCGACAGCAACTTCTCCTCGCTTTACGATCTCTTGTATAAGGTGGTACTTGCGCTCTATGTGTTTACTCGCCTTATGGGCTCGTGGTTCCTTCGAGTTTGCAACTGCACCACTGTTATCACAATAAATTGTGATAGTTCTGGGCAAACCAGGAATCACATCCAAGTCCATCAAGAAGTTCCTGAGCCATACAGCCGGTCGCTGCCACATACTCACTTCCATGGTAGAGTCCGCCACGCATTTCGCTGACACTCCTCCATACTATGGCTCCACCTCCAAAAGTAAACACAAACCCCGAGGTAGACTTACTCTTGTCCCTATCGATTGGAAATCGAACTGTAACCCATGTGGACTAATTGATCCGCCCGATAAACCAAAGATATAATCCCTAGTCCTTCTCGTACTTCAATATATGCTTTACCGCACCCAATGTCCCTATCCGAGATTACTCGATATTCGCTAACCATGCCTACTGCAAAGCGGATATTCGGTCTCATACATAGCATAGCATACATAAGGCTTCCCATCAAGCATAAGGAACCGCCTTCATGTCCTCTATCTCCTTTGATGTTTTGGGACACATCTCTTTAGATAAAGGAACTCCATGCCTATAAGGTAGAAAACCTTTCTTGGAGTTCTGCATGCTAAAACGAGCAAGGATAGTGTCAATGTATGAAGCTTGAGATAAGCACAACATCCTTTTCTTGCGATCCCTTATAACTTTGATCCCAAGGATGTGTCCCACTTCTCCCAAGTCCGTCATGTCAGACTGTTTGGACAACCATACCCTTACGTCTGATACACTTTGATATTGTTGCCAACTAACAAAATGTCATCTACGTATAGTACAAGAAACACCACTACGTTTTCGTCACATCTCTTGTATACACAAGGCTCATCCGGACTTTGAATAAATCCATATGATTGGATTACCTCATCAAAGCGGATGTTCCAAGATCTAGAAGCTTGCTTCAATCCATAAATGGACCGATTAAGCTTACATACAAGATGCTCTTTGCCTTTATCAATGAATCCCTCTGGTTGCCGCATATAGATGTTCTCCTCAAGACTTCCATTAAGGAAAGCTGTCTTGACATCCATCTTCCATATCTCATAATCCATATGAGCTGCTATAGATAAGAGAATCCGGATAGACTTAAGCATAGCTACCGGCGAAAAGGTCTCCTCATAATCGATACCCTCTTTCTGAGTATACCCTTTTGCAACAAGCCTAGCTTTGAAGGTCTCAACCTTCCCGTCTACTCCTCTCTTTCTCTTGTAGATCCACTTGCATCCAATGGTTTTTACACCATCGAGTGGCTCTACTAGCTCCCAGACCTTATTAGAATCCATAGATTCTATCTCTGAATTCATCGCTCTTTGCCAAGATACCGCATCTCTATCTTGGATTGCCTCGTCATATGTCCAGGGATCAGGTTCATGTTCACCAGGGACTAAGTTCGAAGACTCTCCCAAAAACATGAATCTATCGGGTTGTCTAACAACCCTCCCACTACGACGAGGTGCCTCCTGTGTATGCTCTGTGACACGCGGTGCAGTGACTTGTGGTGTCTCCTCTTGTACCGGTGGTACTGAAGTCGAGACTTCCCCTGTCAACTCCTCCAGAACAATCCTACTCGTGGGCTTGTGGTTCATCACATAGTCCTCCTCTAGAAATCTGGCATTCGTACTCACGATCACCTTCTGATCTCTAGGACTATAGAATAAACCACCCTTCGTTCCCTTAGGGTAGCCAATAAACAAGCGTACTTCTATACGAGATTCCAACTTACCAGCATCTCCCTTAAGCACATGTGCTGGACTATCCCAAATCCGAATATGTCTTAGACTAGGCTTTCGCCCAGTCCAGAACTCTGTGGGAGTAGAGGGTACTGACTTAGATGGAACCAAGTTCAGAATGTGTGCTGCTGTTTCCAGAGCAAACCCCCAGAACGAATCAGGTAACTCAGAATAACTCATCATGGATCTGACCATCTCCATAAGAGTCCTATTCCTTCGCCCGCCACACCATTCTGGGGTGTGCCAAAGGTGGACAATTGGGATTGAATCCCAGCCTCTGATAAGTAACTCCTAAACTCTCCCAAGAGGTACTCGCCACCACGATCAGATCGTAATGTCTTGATACTTTTACCTTGATGGTTCTCCACATCAGCCTTGAATTCTTTGAACTTGTCAAAGCATTCAGACTTACGGTGCATCAAGTAAATGTATCCATACCTTGAATAATCATCTATAAAAGAGACGAAGTATTCAAAGCCACCTCTTGCCTGGATAGACATAGGACCGCACAAATCAGAATGAACCAATTCTAACACATCTTTGGCTTTATACCCCTTGGCCTTAAAAGGCCTCTTGGTCATTTTACCTTCCAAGCAAGATTCGCAGGTTGGGAGATCCTCCACCACTAATGAACCCAAAGGTCCATCAGCTATCAACCTTTGAATTCTACTTAGGTTAATATGACCAAGCCTTAGGTGCCAAAGATATGTTTGGTTCATTTGCGAAGGTTCTTTTCTCTTATTAGATTTAGAAGATGAGCTATTTACTTCTATTTGCATCGTGGGAGTTTTTGGTTCAAGAGTATATAAATTGCCAACCAATGTACCAGAACAGATAATCTCCCTATTCCTTTTTATAACCACCTTGTCATTAAAAGAAACAGAATATCCATCCATAAACAATTTAGAAACTGAAATTAAATTCTTTCTAAAAGTAGGTACATAAAGACAATTTCTTAAAACCAAAAATTTATTCCTATCAAAAGATAAATAAACGTCTCCCACTGCAATAGCCGCCACCTTTGAAGCATTGCCCATGAAGATGATAATCTCTCCCTCAGCTAGTCGTCGGGTTTCCTGGAACCCCTGCAAAGTATTGCAGACATGATCAGTGGCTCCTGTATCTACACACCAGGTACTGGTAGATAACACCGCTAAACATGTTTCAACAACTAAACAAGAAGATATACCTTTGTTCTTTCGGTGAGGACAGTCCGCCTTCCAATGTCCAGTCTGCTTGCAAGTGAAGCACTTGCCTTTCGGCTTCTTCACTCCTGCCTGAGGTCCTACTGCCACCTTCTTCGCTCCACCTTGCTTCTTCTTCTTCTTACCTTTCTGTTTAGAGGAAGAAACCTTCGAGCGACCATGGCTTGAGCACTCGACGAAAAAAACCCCTCCGCGCACTGAGTTCTCACGAAGCTCCGCCAACGAATACAACCTCTTGTTCATGTTGTAGTTGAGGCGAATCGCCAAAACTCCTAGGCAAAGACTGGAGAATGATATCGACTGGTTTCCCATCGATCTCACGAGGACTTCCATCTCATTAAGATGAGCCATCATCTTGAGAACATGATCCCTAACGGTGTTCCTCGATCATGGTGGTCGCCATCAAGTTTCTCATCGCCTCTCGCCTAGCCGCCTCTACTCGATGTCCGAAAAGTTCCTTGAGATTGAACATCATGTCATAAGCTGTGGCTATGGCCTGATGCTGATGTTGCAGCACATTTGACATAGATGCCAAAATGTAACACCGCGCCATCTCATCTGCCTTGACCCATTTCTTATATCGTTCTTTCTCCTTTTAATCAGAGTCATCGGTGGGCTTAGGAGGACAGACCTCGAAGAGTACAAATTTGTACTCCTCCGCAGTTAAGACAATATCTAGGTTTCTTTTCCAATCAATGTAGTTTGGACCAGTAAGTTTGTTTTCTTTTAAAATCACAGCAAGTGAGTTGAAAGCCATTTGAAAATCCTAAAAATCACAATGATCAAAATATTAGATTTCAAATATTATTGATTCCTCAAAAACAATAAAATTCCGAAATCAACCAACACCTCAAAACACCGAGAATATCGCATGCCACGATAGTGTGGACGTATACGAATTCTGCATTTGTAAGAGAAGGTTTTACCCATTAATTTTATTATCTTGTCAACCTTACTTTTTGACAAATAAAATTAATAGTTGGTTCCTCTTTGGCCCTACAAATAAAAGCAGTGACTCCGATGGGGAGGATACTTTTTAATTTGCATCTAAGTGTGCACCATTACACGATACTAAGGGAATTATTTCGGATTATGTGCCTTATCGATGGGGAAGTACACACGCTCCTTAATAATTTCCTATAACCATTATTTGACCTAGTGATCCGCAAATAAACCCATCCAATGGGGAGGAAGGCACTCAGAGCCAACGCGCAAGTTTGTTGGATCACACGTCAAATTGTAATGGAGGCCGCGGGAATTAATTAAAATGTCCCTCTCTCACTTAGTAAATTAAAATTCAGGAATTTTAAAACATACACAACATGCATATAAAAAAAAAAGCAATAAATATGGAAAAAACAGAATTTTTCCAACTATTATGGCATTGTCCTCCAATATGCATCCCGTCGTGTCGCCACCTCGTCCACTCCATCTTTTCCCGTGCGCAAGTCACCAAAGAGTTTCGAGCCGAGATAAAACATTTTAATTTACATCCATCGATCCTATACTCCACGAAGGAGTGTACAAATAATCTAGATCGAAAGTAAACTAAAATGAGCGGCTAAACAATGCCGTATTTAATTACAAAAATTAAATACTAATCTAGCCTCGTCAACCCCGAGGATTCAAATAATAAATTTTTACACACATCCATTCACATACACACACATGGCCATAATAGTTGGATCTTATGCCTGCAACCAAAGAGTTAAACTACGCATATCCTACTATTATCCGGAACATATAATATATGAAAAATGCATAAAAAATTAACCGAATCCTAAACACACAAAACCAAAAACCGTGGCTCTGATACCAATTGAAGGGAGTTGCTTCGGAGGCTCATTGGCTCCCATGTCCCCGGATTAAAATTTTTACTAATGAAAGAGTTAATCCAGATGGGATGAGCTTCCTTAGCACAACCATTTCGTCGTCGTGCTAACAACTTGAGTGATCGCTTGAACAAACTAGTTGTTCAAGCAACTCAACTCTTCTAGTTGGTTAGTCGCGGAAGAGACAACGGACGGATCGCCGATTTTTGTGTTTGTCTTCGGGGTCCATGATTATACAATATATATTCATACACACACATGCATAATCAAAACAAATAAGAACATGCTCAGATCTATACATAAAGTTAAAATAACTTTATACCTTACGATCTTCTACCGTATGTCCTATCCTTCTCGTGGACGACGTGTGGACGAAGATCCTCCACGAGTAGAAGCCTTCTAGATCACTTTCTTCTCTACCTTGTCCGCTGCGAACAAAGAGAAGAAACCACAAATACCTTCCTATCTAGAACCGGCCACCAAATTATGGAACTTGGTGTAACCGCCGGCCAAGGAACTATAGGATGATGCGCCGGCCAGCTTCAAGAAGTGTTGCCGCCGGCCACTTTGGAGAATGGGGAGGAGGAAGAGAACCGGCCACCAATGGGAGGAGAACCGCCGGCCAAGGAAGAAGGTATAGGGCTCTATGATGGGCGCCGGCCAAGGAATGATAGAGGAGGATGGGCGCCGGCAATCAACTTAAAGGAAGAAGCTTGCCGCCCAAGCTTTGGTCCAAAACCCTAGCCGCCCAATGAACCCTAGCCGCCCACTTGTGGATGAACCAAACCCTAACTCCAATTCCTTGATCCTTCTTGCCGCCCAACCCTAAGCATCTATTTATAGAATAGGGCTTAAGCCTCCTTTAATCTCCACCGTCGGATCTAGGGATTTAATCTCCACCGTCGGATCTAGGGTTTTATCCCAACCGTCGGATCTAGGGTTTAATCCCAACCGTCGGATCTAGGATTTCATCCCAACCGTCGGATCTAAGGTTTCATCCCAACCGTCGGATCTAGGGTTTTATCCCAACCGTCGGATCTAGGGATTTAATCCCAACCGTCGATTCTAGGATTTCATCCTAACCATCGGATCTAGGGATTTAATCCCAACCGTTGGTTCTAGGGTTTCATCCAACCATCGGATCTAGGGATTTAATCCCAACCGTTGGTTCTAGGTTTTGTTTTACATTCTTGGATCTAGACTTCACAAGGATTATATTAGGCTACAATAGGGACCATAAGGAGGAGTTGGGTCTTGGCCACCCGATGGATCGGAACCACACAAACTTGATCCATCAATGATGTTCCATTCCACTAGAGGATCATCATTGAACTACCTCATCAACCCCCATAAATCAATATGGGCTCCATATATTATTTGTACATTAATCTCCCCGTGTTTAAGATATCGAATGTCCGTCAATTAATTGATTCACTGACCATCAATTAATTAACATCTAATTCCTCGAGTAGTACCACTCAACCTTATCATCATGTTGACTAAGTCAACCAGCTGGGTTTACATGATGAACCTTATGAGCTCCTCAAGGGGACATCATCAACCTAATATATAAAACACAGTTTCCTCCTATAATCAACGACACACCATATAAATAATACTATTTCCCAACTTACCAGGCATATTGATTTAATCCATCTAAATCTCACCCTTTGGTAAATCAAAGAAATAAATACTAAGTACATGTGCCCGTTATTATATCGGGATTAAGAGCATGTACAACATAATATCCGAGGTTCGATTCAATTATGTAGTTAGTACTATATTGAATCACCTCTATGTTGGTCCTACTCAATACACCTAAGTGTACCAGTGTAACTCTATGTTCAAGACAAAACAATACCAAGCTACACTACAACCATGCCAATGGTTTATCCAAAACCATCTTGGTTGTGAGCCTCTACTTATATTTTACAAGGAACTGATAACATGATCTTCTGTGCCACACCAAGCACCATGTTATCTACAATGTAAAATATTAGACAATATGCACACATATATAAAGTGCAAACAATGATCATGTGATTCTTATTTCAAAATAAAATGTTCATACAAAAAGAGCTAGGCTTTCAGTATACATTCCAACAAAGGCAACGCAAATCCTTCAATGCGGCCTATCCAAGGAGGAGCTAAATCGCGTCGGCCCCTTCATAAGCGCAAAAGATCTTTGGACAAAACTAGTGGAGCTACACGAAGGGACCGACGAAGCCAAGGTATGTAAGCGTGATCTTCTTTTCAATAAACTATATAACCTAAAAATGCAGGAACACGAGTCCTCGACGCAACTTCACACCCGAGTCCAGGACATCGTCAACAACCTACATGCAATCGGGCAAAAGGTCGAAAACCGCGACCTTATAAGGTATGTTCTAAACTCTTTTCTGAGGACTACCTTGTGGGCATCCATGGTCGATGCCTACAAGGTCTCCAAGGACCTTTCTAAAATTAGGTTAGATGAACTCTTTTCCGATTTCGAATTACATGAACAATCCAACTCGGAACCCGAGAGGGGTATAGCCTTGTTTGCAGGATCAAAGAAGAAGAAAATCGCAAGCAAGCCACCACCAACTGAGGAGGAAGACGAATCCGAAGAAGACGAAGACCACGTCTTCATGGCGAAATCGATTGAGTCAGACACGGAGACCGAACCTGAACTTGAGTCAGAACCTGAGGATGACTCGGACTACGAAGCTACCTTCAAGTCAAGCCACGGATACACATCCGGTTTAAAAGATACCCTTAAAGTAAGTCGAACCTTATTTAATACTTTACATAATAAAGTTAGGTTTTTGTCTAGGAAGTTAGCTAAGTCCGAGTCCAAGGTCGAGACCCTGGTTCAGGAGGTCAATCTCCTCAAACACAAGGTCTCCCTAACCTCTTCGACTAGTCGAGTTCAAGAGAAGGACTCAACTCGGGTTGAAAAACTCGAAGTTGAGAACTCACTCTTGAAAAGTCAAGTCGAAGATCTTAGGGACACATTGGAAAGGTTCACTTTGGGATCCAAAGGACTTGACCTACAACTTGGATCTCAAAGGGCCGTGTACAACAAGGCCAGACTAGGGTTTAACTCAAACACGACTAATAGGTCGTATATGTCGATTGTAAGTCGACATAGGAAACATGTCCAAGCATGGGTCCCTAAGAACCTTTTGATTTCAACTCTAGGATCCAACCCGTACCGGATTCCCAAGGACCAAATCCACTATGTGGATAGACCGAACCGATTCAATGGTCTAGGGGGAGCCAGTACAAAACATGTTTGTGCTTTAACTTAGAAATTGCATGTTTTAAACTTAGAATGTTTGTGCTTTAACTTAGAAATTGCATGCTTTAACTTAGAAAGTTTGTACTTTAAAACTTGTGAACTCACTTAGAACATGAACATAATCAACTTCGAAAAGATTGAGCCTCGGGGAGCCTCTTTTCAAAAACACAACCAACTAAAATTCTTCGAAAAGATTGAGCCTCGGGGAGCCTCTTTTCAAGAACATAACCAACTAAAATTCTTCGAAAAGATTGAGCCTCGGGGAGCCTCTTTTCAAAAATAACCAGTTAGACTAGGAAATAATCTTAGGTGAGTCAAGTCGTCATTTTCTTGAACTTGGCTTTGTCTAAGGAAGTGGTCGATGATCCAATAAAAGAAGGCCCCTGTGCCTCGCCACGACATGGAAGCCATGATCTTGAAAAGGTAAACTTGACAAGCCTAGGGTTAAATTCAAATCTAACATAAAATTACTTGAACCTAAATCCACTTAATCAATTGGAAATCATCTCACAAAAAACACATAAGTATAACATGCTTGATCATATAGACACAGGTGAGATGACCTAGGTTTAACAACTTACAACCAATTTAAAAAATCTAACATCCAATCTAACCACCTTGTGTGTAGGATCAATGGATGTTGGACAGTGGTTGCTCCCGACACATGACCGGGGATCAACTCAAGTTTTCAAAGCTTCGATTCAAACGACAAGGATCGGTAGCCTTCGGAAATAACGGCAAGCTCAAAATCATCGGATCAGGTGATATTGAGCTCAATTCAAATTTTGTTATTCAAAATGTTTTACTAGTAGAAAATTTTCAATATAATTTACTTAGTGTAAGCCAATTGTGTGATAATAACTATAAGGTCATATTTCTAGAAAATGAATGCATAATTAATACCAACAAAACAGCTAAAACAATACTCAAAGGAACTAGGACAAATAACATTTATACAATTAACTTAATCAAATCCTCAGCCAAATGTCTTATGACACAGGAAGAGGAATCATGGTTGTGGCACCGACGACTCGGTCAGTCGCACCCAAGACTCGTCCACAAGATGAGTCAGAGTGGCTTAGTCAGAGGCTTACCCAACCTCAACAATTTGGTTAATAAAATCTGTAATGCTTGTCAACAAGGAAAACAACCTAGGACACAACACAAGTTAACTAATCAAGAACGAACCTCAAGTGTACTTGAGCTCCTGTATATGGATCTATTCGATTCACATGGAGCTAAGTCACTCAATAGAAGTCAATATTGCTTAGTCATAATTGACGACTACTCCAGGTTTACCTGGGTTAGGTTCATCAAACATAAAAATGATACCCTAGATCAATTAATTAATCTATTTAAATTAATCGAGAATCAAAAAGACCTTAAGGTTAAAAGACTTAGAAGCGATCATGGTGGTGAATTCGAAAATCAAAGGTTCACCGACTTCTGTAACCTAAACGGATACCACTATGAATTCTCTTGCCCTAGGACCCCTCAGCAAAATGGCCTAGTGGAACGGAAAAACCGAACTCTACAAGAAGCCGCTAGGACCATGTTGAACGAATACGACCTACCCGATAGGTTTTGGGAAGAAGCCGTGAGTACAGCATGCTATGTCCAAAATAAGATCCTTATGGTAAAAAGGCACCTTAAGACCTCATACGAGATTTATCACGATAAAGTACCCAACATCAAGTACTTTAGGGTATTTGGGTGTAAGGTACATATCCTAAACACTAAGGATTACCTAGGGAAATTTACATCCAAAACTACGACCGGAATCTTTCTAGGATACTCGACTACAAGTCGAGCTTATAGAGTATATAACCACGACACCCTTAGAGTCGAGGAGACTATCAATGTAGTATTTGATGAAGGACATGAACCTACAAAACCCCCAGCAACCCCAATTAGCGAAATGATTCATACTAGACCTAACTCCTGATCCCAGATCAGCCCAGTGTTAATCCTAACCTAAGTCAACCAAGTCACTCTATTGATCAAGTGATAGATGACTCCAACCAAACTAGTGTTCAACCAAGTCACCCCATTGATCAAGCATTAGGTGACACAAACCCAACCCAATCTAGGATTCAGACTAACCACCCTATCGATCAAGTGATAGGAGATCCTAATCTAGGAGTTCGAACTAGAGCATCCTATAGGAACCTTAGTCAAATTTCCTTAATTTCAAAGATAGAACCCAAATCAATTGAACAAGCTCTTCTTGATCCTGATTGGATTATTGCAATGCAAGAAGAGCTAGCTCAATTTACTAGGAATGAAGTGTGAGAATTAGTACCACCACCTAAAGACAAAACGATAATTGGAACAAGGTGGGTGTTTCGAAATAAGCTTGATGATAAAGGTGAAGTAGTTAGAAACAAGGCTAGGTTAGTCGCCAAAGGGTTTAGTCAAGTCGAAGGCTTAGATTACGATGAAACCTATACCCCAGTAGTTAGACTCGAATCCATTCGAATGTTGCTAGCTTATGCCGCACATCGAGGATTTAAACTGTTTCAAATGGATGTTAAGTCGGCATTCCTAAATGGATACATTAAAGAAGAAGTTTATGTCAGCCAACCCCCCGGATTCGAAAATCTAGATAAACCTGACCATGTTCTAAAACTTAAGAAAGCTCTCTATGGACTTAAACAAGCTCCTCGAGCTTGGTACGAGAGACTTTCAATCCATCTTAAGTCAAAAGGGTTTAACCAAGGCTTAGTTGACCCAACTCTCTTCGTAAAAACCTTAGGTAAAGAAATATTCATAGCTCAAATTTACGTAGACGATATAATTTTTGGAACCTTTAACTCAGCCTTACTAAACGAGTTCGTTTCACTCATGGAAAGTAAGTTCGAAATGAACTTGGTAGGCAAGTTAAGTTTCTTTTTAGGTCTACAAATTAAACAAACTAAGGATGGTATATACCTATATCAACAAAAATACACTAAGGAGTTAATTAAAAGATTTGGAATGCAAGACGCTAAGGTAATAAACACCCCAATGGCGATAAATGTTAACATAGGAGAAGACCTAGAAAGTAAGTCCATTGACTTAAAATACTATAGGAGCGTAATAGGGAGTCTCCTATACTTAACTGCGAGTCGACCCGACATCCTATTCGCAGTAAGTATGTGCGCCAGGTTTCAAACCTGTGCTAAGGAGTCTCACCTAACCCTAGTTAAGCGTATCCTTAGATATCTTAAGGGTACACTTAACGTTGGTATTTGGTACCCTAGATCTACGGAGTTCGAACTAATCGGCTACTCCGATTCGGATTATGCCAGTAGTAAGCTCGATAGAAAGAGCACGAGTGGTTGTTGTCAACTTCTCGGCTCGAGTCTAGTGAGTTGGTGCAGTAGGAAGCAACTCTGTGTTGCTTTATCTACCACCGAAGCCGAATACATCGCGATGGGTGAGTGTGTCACGCAGCTTCTTTGGATGAAACACACTCTCCGCGACTTTAAGTTAGACTTTACGAATACTAAACTTCACGTAGATAACATTAGTTCAATTAATCTTACAAAGAATCCGATATGTCACTCTAGGACCAAACATATAGAGGTCAAACACCATTTCATTCGAGAACATGTGGCCAACGGAGCCATACACCTCGAATACGTCGAATCGAAGTCTAACTTGGCAGATCTATTTACTAAACCCCTACCCGAAGCCGAATTTAGTCTATTAAGATGAAAATTGGGCATGTGCGTAATAGAATAGGTACATGCAAATTATATGTTCTTACTACTATTTCTTTAATTTCACTTTTATGGAACTAGCATAGGACATACCTTAGATATCATGCACCTATAGATTTAAGGAGCCAGTACATCTCACAACACATAGGACTAATGTGTTTGTGTACTTAGCCACGTAGATGGGCGTGAGATGTTAGGACCTTACTCGTTCCATGTAGAGCTAGTGCATCGCTATGAACCACAGAGTATAATCATACATACTAACCGACTCTGACCAGGACTGGTTGATCTTACATATCAATCAAGCCAAATATGAGTCGAACATTTTATAGATGAGCTTATTTTCAGTATATTTTTTTTATATATATAAAAAATGGGGAACATGCTTGGACTTTAAATTTAACACTTATTTTGTTTTCCACACACCCCTTACTCTTTTCGATATACGGCAAAAGGGGGAGAAAAAGGCCAAAGTTAAGGGGTAAAATTTTATTTTTTTTGATAACTTAACTCTTACTTCATATTTAAACCAAAAGTTAAAACTTAGTTAACTTTTACCAAAAGGCCAAAGAATTATTAAACTTATTTGTGCCGTATACGTTTTACTTAAACTTATTTTTTTAAAAACTTTATGTCGTTAATGTTTTACTTAAGGGGGAGAAAGGGCTTAACTAAAACGTTTTACTAAAGCCAACTTTAAGTAATTACTTAAAGCAACCCTCAAGGGGGAGGATTAAGGTCTTTCTTCAAGACTCACCCTCGGTCAAGGGGGAGGATTCCTCAAGGGGGAGTACTTGAAGAAAATCCTTACTACTCCAACTTAATCTTCATATTTTTTGTTTCTCATGCACATTATTACTCTTCATGCTTGCTATTTACTTAACTTTGTATGTGGGTTTGCCATAAATCAAAAAGGGGGAGATTGTTGGTGCAGTAGGCACCTAAGTCGAACCTAAGTTTTGATTATAGCAAACGATACAAAGTTAAGCATATATTGTTATCTCATGAGCTAAATCAAGTGTGCAGAAAAGTCTCAACGCTGGAGCTGAAGGCTAGCGACACCCGGAGGAAGCCGCGGTGGTCGGGCGACACTCAAGAGACTTCGGAGGGAGCCGAAGTAATTGAGTGGAAGGCAGGAAACAAAAGCAACACGTAAGTACTGAGGTAAGCTCATGTGTGCGAGCGTAAGTAAGGTCGTATCCTCTTTACGGGGAAAGACTTAAGCGTAGATCTGACCCAAGACATCTCATAGGTGGTCTAGGTCGAGATTGGATGGTCGACGACCGTCGAAATTATGTTTTTGTTGAGCTAACCTTGACTTGCAGCAAGCATCAGTCGACTGCCAGCTTGGAGGACTCGACCGCCAATCACCGATCCGAAGGTAAGCACTGATCGATGTCGCCAGCCGATCGACCGTGATGGCCATCACGATCGATTGGTCAAAGGATCAGCCTCGAGTAGTCAAGAGTTATCACCATTTTTCTAGGGGTTTTGTGCCCATTTGTGATTGGCTAAAGACCCATTCGATGAGGGGCTTAAAGGCTATAAAAGGAGGGACACACCTAGGGTTTTTCATAAAAAAAAAAGATTTCAAGTGCTTCCGATACGCTACGAGTCTCCGACATCCCTACGACGAAGCGCTGCCGAGACGATGACTCAAGCTCCAAGATTCAAGTATTCAAAAGTCGTCGGTATAAATTTTAAGTTGTTCTTATTTCTTCGAGCTTTAAATCATATCAAGGAGAGGGGGAGTGTCCCTCTACCTTGAGTATTTATCGAGTTTTGTATTCGTTTAACTCCTATCTCCAACGAGGAGGAGTTTGGTTAGTATTTTGCCCTCCATGCGTGGTCAAGGACCACTAGGGCCTTGGAGTAGTAGCCGTAGGCTACGAACCAAGTAAAAACCCTCGTGTTTTTATTTATTTATTGTTATCTTTCCGCTGCATTTTACTCGTACCTTAACGAACGATTACGAAAAAGTTTCTATCGCTATTCACCCCCCTCTAGCGAACCGCATCAATCCAACAGTGTTGTTGCATTTCATACCTTCAAGGGCATCTCAAAGAGCAACCAAAAACATTCAAGTGATCAAACAATCTTGTAAAGTGTTATTTGTATTTCTTTCTGTCTTTACATTTGTATTTTCTTGTCTTGAGTTGTAAAGATTTTGTACAAGGTTTCTCCACCTTCGACGTGTTGTCGAGAAGGGGACGAGGTTTAGTGGAGTAGACACTAAAGCCTGGTCATGGAGTAGGAACTAGGGTTCTGAACCACATAAAACCTTTGTGTTGTGTATGCGATTCTTGTTTTCGTATTTGTGTCTATTAGTATTTTGTATTCCACTGTGCACTAATCATTTGTAGCCAATCAATCATGATAGCAATCGAATGAGAAATCAAAAGATGCTATTCACCTTCCCCCTTCTAGCACATCAAATCGGTCTCAACAATTGGTATCAGAGTGGGACACTCTTCACCAGACTCATCGCCAAGAGAGAAAGCGCTAGAGTAGAAGAGAAGGATAGAGTTGCCTAATGATGGATTGAGCTACGACATCACTATTCCACCTATCTTCGATGGTGAAAACTTCGTGTATTGGAAAGGTAGGATGGAATATTTTCTAATGTGTGATTTTGAAAATTGGATTGTCTTTTTGGAAGGTTTTGATCCTCCCGTAGACAAGAGAGGAAGAGTTCTCAAGAAAAAGAAATGGACCGAGGAGCAATATCGGAAGTACAAAATCAATAAAAAAAAGGTAATGTTAATGTTAGCTACTTCAATACCTAAAGGATTTATTGTATAGTCTAGGAGAATTCTACGATGCTAAAGAATTATAGAGCAAATTGATTGAGCGTCATGAAGAACCTTCACCGGTCCAAACCCAAAGCGAAAATGATGATAAATCCGAAGAAGCAAGTTCATCATCATTTCAAGAGCTTGATGATTAGGAAGTCGAGAGATGTTCGACATTCGGAGTAGAAGAAATTGTAGAAGTCTCCACCTCTAGGATTGAGGGGGTGGATAGACAACCAACACTGGAGCTAGAGCAAGAAGAGGAACCTTCAACCTCCGGACAAAGTGAAGTACAAGCTCAAGAGTCTCCTATCATCTCTATAGGTAACTCAAATGTAATTCTTAAAAATAAAAAACATATTACATGCTTTAAGTGTAGGGAAGTAGGGAATTATAAGAGAAAATGTCTAAAAAGAGTCAAGAAGGCTCAAGTGGTGCAAAAGGGCAAGGAGAAGCCCAAGGATATCTGAGTCCCAATACCGAAGAGCAAGGAGCACATTATGTGCTTCAAATGCAATCAAAAGGGCACTACCGAACTCAATGTCCGAGGGGGAGGCACCCAACCAAGGACAAAAGAGGAGCTTCAAATGTAGGGAGAGCTAAGGCAAATCCTAAGATAAATTTTAATAATGCTCTTCCTTTGTGCAATAGAAAAAAGCATGTTAAGAATTTTCTTGCTATTGTTAATCATGAAAAGCATGTTAATACTAAATTTCATTGTTTAGGGGCAAAGTCTCATGAATTTAGGATTAAGGATAACTCTAGGACTACCACACCTAAAGATAGCAAAAACCTAAGCATTAATCCGAAAAAGACTAGACATATGCCTAGGAAGAAGAATCCCCAAAAGTATAATGAAAATTCAAAAATTTAAAGATTGGGAAAAGAAAATCAAGTTTTAAGGTCAAAATTTGAGAAATTAGAAAAGACCCTTAGAAAAATGGAAAATATGATTCAAGGGTCAAATGGGCAAGATCTAGGTGCTAGGAGGCAAGACCTACCTAAGGACAAGAAAGGTTTGAGTTACAAGCCTAAGTCCTGTTGGGATGTATACTGAAAAATCTATTTTTTGTGTGAACATCTTTATTTTGAAATAAGAATCACATGATCATTGTTTGCATATTTTTATGGTTATGCATTATAACACCCCCCTAGTCTTTCACTCTCTACTAAGGGAGATGTCACTACTTTACTGTCTCTATCTTTAATTCGAGCAATATACTAATGCAATATGCTAACAACTAAAATAATCATAAGGACCTTTACATCACTTAAACAATAATCATTTCAAGATCTACACCTAACATGCAAGTATTAAAACTAACCCATTATGACTCTAGCATTCTTTGGTCTCAACCATAAATAATCCAATTGAACTTCAACAATATCAAAAGAAAACAAGAAACTAAAAATCTGATTTAGACATCTGCACTTAGGATCTTTTACTTCCACTGTTCCGTCTCCACACACACCCAACACTTCATCCGCCATGCCACCTTATTGAAGCTTTTCTTTACCTTTATCTGCAGTATAAGGAAATGCAAACTATAAGCAATAACGCTTAGTAAGTACTTTCTATGCTCACAAAAACATGCACGGTATGAAATCATGCAACTAGTTCTCTTACCCTTGATACATTGATACACATACAAACATAACTGGAAATCATAACTCTGATTACTTGTCTCTTATATAAATCATTCTTTTAAGTATTTCAAAACTTATAAACAGTGTATCTAAACAGAAATGATTAACTTTGAAAACTTATACTTATACTGATACTTCAAAATAATAATCATCCTGAATATGGGCCCGGCATAGTACCAATGCGCGCATTCCTAATAGGCCGGGGTGGCCAACCACCGAACCTACTAGGGTAACTGAAACTGAGGGCCTCGGCCCGTGGGCGAAACTGATGCCCGGTACATGCCCTGTCAAAAAGTAAAATACTTCCTTTATACTTATATTCTTATACATACTGAAGGAAATGCTCTTAATCCCCTAAATCACGAATGAGGAGCACCATAAAGATCATTATGCTCTTGACCCCCAAAACTGAAATGGGGAGCATACTGAAGATCGTTGTGCTCTTAATCCCCAATTCGAACGGGGAGCATCTTTAAATTTTCTTTATAAAGGAAATATTTTTACATCTTACTCTATATCATGCATATAATTGTAAGCTACAACTCATCTACAACATACATGATCATAAATCATATTCTTATCATGGATCTTAACATGATGCTGAATTACCCATAACATAACGGTAAAATCACGTAACAGAAAACACCATACATAACTGGAAATAACATGCACATAAAAATATATCAATGATATACGATAACTACTTATACTGCAGGTGAGCAATACTTACCTCCTACGCTTTTTCACCAATTTATACCGTTAGATTTCGTAAAGAAAAGACCTCAAACATGTTTCCTTCCATGATTGGTACAGTCTCAACCTATCCCTTCTCTTTGCTGTGGTACCGCCATGCATGCAGTCCTTTGAACCGAACTTAAACCTCAACAGCTCAAATCACCAGAAGCAGATATACAGGCGAAACCAAGATGTACCAATCATCAAAAGGATTCCTTCTTTAGGAACTAGCCCTCTAGGAGGAGATCTGAAGGATTAAAAGAAGGAAGAAGATAGGAAAGGATTGCTCAGTTGCTCTCCGTGTTGAGATCCAACGCATGCAGAAGCTGGATGATCAATCCATCCGTGCAATGTTCTCCGTCGAAAGAACGTCGCATGACTTTTCTTCATCTTTCACTCCCAAATCAAGAAGACGATCAAGAAGAGAGAGAAGCTGCTAGAAAAAAAATGAGAGGGAGAGAGAGAGGCGGCGTGAGGGAGAGAGAGAGAGAGACGACTTGGAATAGAGAAAACTAGAGGAGGCGTGAGATTTTATAGAGAGATAAGGAAAAAATATATATATAAATTAGAATTTTTCTTAACCTAATTACCCCTTTAAATAATTAGTCAAATTAACCAATCTTTCCTTTTTTTTTCGCCTATAGATATATTTTATTATATCCTATCCATTGGTAATCTTATGACTTAGTGGTAGGGAGCCTATTCCCCTAAATAGACGGTTCATGGTTCGAACCTCGGCTAACAAACTATTTATTCATTTTTTTTTAATTCCTATTCTTAATTATTTTTATTCCTTTTTTATTATTATTATTCTATTCCTATTTTTATTATTTCTATTTTTATTCTTATTTCTATTTTTCTCTAATAAAAATATAGGAGTTAAAATTTGGGATGTTACAATCCCTTATACCTTATAAAAGTTTCGTCCTCGAAACTTAGAACAGCTCGGGGTAACTTTGCTTCATGTCATCCTCACGTTCCCAGGTTGCTTCTTCAACACTTTGACTTTGCCGTAAGACTTTTACTAACGGCATTTCTTTATTTCTTAGTTTCCTGACTGCTCGATCTATTATCTGAATAGGTCGATTTTCATAACTTAGATATGTCTGAATCTGTACCGTCTGTGGCTCAATCACTTGGTTGGTGTTTCGGACGTGCTTCTTAAGCATTGTAATATGAAATACATTGTGGATAGCTGACATTTCCTGTGGTACCTCTAGCTCATAAGCTATCTTACCAACTCTCTTGGTGATCAGATAGGGGCCTACATATCTGGGACTTAACTTGCCTTTCCTCCCAAATCTCATTACCCCTTTCATAGGAGCTACTTTAATAACACTGAATCTCTGACTTGGAACTCTAGGGGTCTGCGTCGAACATCTACAGAACTCTCACGCTTTGGGCGCCTCATCCTTTGGCGTATGTTCTTTATGTCTTTGGTGGCGTCATCTATAAAATCAATCTTGAGTCCCATTTTTTTTTCACCACCCCCATACCAACAGATAGGCGATCTGCATTTCCTTCTATACAAGGCTTCATAAGGTGTTATTCTAATTTTGGTTTGATAACTATTATTATAGGCAAACTCATGCCAAACACAAATATTTGCACCAGCTTCCTTTAAAATCTAAGGCACAAGCTCTGAGCATGTCCTCCAAAATATGATTAACTCTTTCTGTTTTCCCATCTGTCTAAGAAAGAAATGCAGTGCTAAATCGTAGCTTAGTACCGAGGTCTATTTGAATACACTCCCAGAAGTGTGAAGTGAAGCGACTATCTCTATCAGAGATAATGGTCTTAGGTACTCCATGCAGTCTAATCACTTCCTTGACATATAACTGGGCTAACTGTTCCGTGGAGTATAATATTCTGATAGACATGAAGTGAGCAGACTTTGTCAATCTATCAACAACTACCCAAATAGAATCGTAGCCATCGGTTGTTTTGGGCAGTCCTACTATGAAATCCATGGCTAGTTCCTCCCACTTCCATTCTGGAATCTGGATAGGCTGTAGAACTCCTCCTGGTCTCTAGTGTTCGGCTTTCACTCTCTGACATGTCAGACAAGTGCTAACATACTTAGCCACGTCCCTCTTCATACCAAGCCACCAGAATTTTCCTTTCATATCTTGATACATCTTGGTGGATCCAGGATGCATCGAATATGGGGTCCCATGAGCTTCTTCTAGGATCTTTTTTCTTAAGTCTGGGTCGTTGGGGATACATAGGCGTTCACCCAAATATAATACCCCACTATTAGAGACATGGAATCCTTCATCCTTCCCTTCTCGGATCTCTTGCTTGATCCTTTGGATGCTAGGATCTTTGTCTTGTCTCGCTAATATATCCTCAAACAGTGTAGGTACTATGGTCAAGGCGGAGAGCTGTCCAGAATTGATCTCAACTCCAAAATTTATTATCTCTTTCTCCAATGGTTGGGATAGTGTTTCTAGGGACATCAAGGTGGCGCATGATTTTCTACTCAGCGTGTCTGCTACTTTGTTTGCCTTTCCAGGATGGTAGTGGATTTCACAGTCATAGTCCTTTACTAGCTCAAGTCATCTGCGCTGTCGCATATTTAAATCCTTATGAGTGAAGAAGTACTTCAGACTCTGGTGTTCTGTGTAAATCTTGCATTGGACTCCATATAAGTAATGTCTCCAAACTTTCGGAGCAAAGACCACTGCTGCCAACTCAAGGTCATGAGTGGGGTAATTCTTTTCGTAGTCCTTGAGTTGTCTAGATGCATAAGCAATGACTTTACCCTTCTGCATAAGTACTGCTCCGAGTCCCATCTTGGATGCATCACTATACAGGTCAAATCCCTCATTACTTTCTGGAAGGGTAAGCACTGGAGCACTTGTGAGTCTCCTCTTTAATTCAAGGAAGCTCTTTTCACAATCTTCGGTCCATTCGAACTTCTTGTTCTTTCTGGTAAGAACCGTTAACGGTGAAGCTATCCTTGAGAAGTTTTCCACAAACTTTCGATAGTACCCTGCTAATCCGAGGAAACTTCTGACTTCACTGGCATTCTTTGGTTGACCCCAATTACTGACTGCTTCTATCTTTGTCGGGTCTACCATAACTCCATCTTTTGAAATAACATGACCCAGAAACGATATTCGATCAAGCCAAAACTCACACTTGGAGAACTTTGCATATAACTGTCTTTGCTGAAGGGTCTGCAAGACTGTCTTCAAGTGTTCGACATGTTCTTCCTGGGTTCTCGAGTAGATAAGGATGTCGTCAATGAAAACGACCACAAACTTGTCAAGGTACTCCTTAAATATCCGATTCATCAAGTCCATAAACATAGCGGGTGCATTTGTCACTCCGAAGGGCATGACCACGAACTCATAGTGTCCATACCTCGTTCGGAAGGCTGTTTTCGGTATATCATCCTCTTTAACTCTTACTTGATGATAACCTGACCGCAAGTCAATCTTGGAGAAAACTGTGGCTCCCCTCAATTGATCAAATAAATTCTCTATCCTTGGCAGAGGATATCTGTTCTTGATTGTCACTTGATTTAAGACTCGGTAGTCTATGCACATCCTCATAGATCCATCTTTCTTTTTCATGAACAATACTAGAGCTCCCCATGGGGAATGACTAGGGCAGATGAATCCCTTGTCTAATAACTCCCGTAATTGTTCCTGAAGCTCTTTCAATTCAGCTCGAGCCATACAATAGGGTGCTTTTGAGATTGGGTTGGTACCAGGATAAGTTCAATCTCAAACTCAACTTCCCTTCTAGGTGCTAGTCCTGGTAGCTCCTCAGGAAATACTTCTGGGTAGTCACATACGATTGGGACTTCTTCTAGCTTTTGGCTTCTTTCTTGCTTAGTATCAACTATATGTGCTAAATACCGAGTGCATCCACTAGCTAGCATCTTCCGAACTTCCATAGCGGACAAGAACTTTTTAGTCTTCTTCCTTGGTTCTCCAATAAATCAAATTTGGCCTCGGTCTCGGGTTGGAATACTACCCTTCGCTTACGACACTCAATGAAAGCACCGTACTTGCTAAGAAAGTTCATTCCAAAGATGACATCATAGTCATGCATGTCTAGCAAGATCAAATCACTATAAAGCTCTCTGTCTGAATTTCTGACCGGCACGACATGCAACCAGTGTGTAGATGTCATTGTTTCACCCGAAGGTAGGGTCGTTACAAACTGAATATCTAAGATATCCGGAGTTATATCTATCTTCTTAACAAATGTTATAGACATGAAGGAATGGGTTGCCCCAGTATCAAACAGTACGGTAGTATGCTGAGTAAGGATTGGTATCTGACCTGTGACTACCGTAGAAGCATTTACTACCTCTTCCCTAGTGAAGGAAAAGATCCGGGCATTAGGTGTAACTAATGGGACCTCTAATCTTCCTTGGATGATGTAAGGACCCTGCAGTGCTCCCTGCATCTGATGTAGTTGAGGTTCTCTACCTCCATACTGAGTAGACTGTGGTGGAGGTAGATTGGTCTTAGTCCGGCACTATTTGGCGAAGTGTCCCTCGACATCACATATATAACACCCGCTCACACCCTAGCAGCAAACTCTTGGATGCTTCCTCCCACACTTAGAACATGTAGGATATGTAGGTTGCTTACTAACTGAACCTCCCTTTGCATTATTCCACTATCAGACTATTATCACTATTTTTTTTTCTATCTTCACATACATATCTAGGTATGCTCTATTACTTACAATCTATTATCTTTATATATATATATATATATATATATATATATGCAAGCATGTTTAACTAAAAAGAAGCATTCCTTACTACTCATAAAGTAAATAAAGCAGATAAATACTTGCTTACTTGGAGGCGGCATGACTGATGCTCGATGTGTGTATGACGGAAGGGCGGAACTCGCTCTGATACCATCTTGTAACACCCCCCCCCCCCCCTAGTCTTTCACTCTCTACTAAGTGAGATGTCACTACTTTACTGTCTCTATCTTTAATTCGAGCAATATACTAATGCAATATGCTAACAACTAAAATAATCATAAGGACTTTTACATCACTTAAACAATAATTATTTCAAGATCTACACCTAACATGTAAGTATTAAAACTAACTCATTATGAATCTAGCATTCTTTGGTCTCAACCATAAATAATCCAATTAAACTTCAACAATATCAAAAGAAAACAAGAAACTAAAAATATGATTTAGACATCTACAATTAGGATCTTTTACTTCCACTGTTCCGTCACCACACACACCCAGCACTTCATCCGCCATGCCACCTTACTGAAGCTTTTCTTTACCTTTATCTACAATATAAGGAAATGCAAACTATAAGCAATAACGCCTGGTAAGTACTTTCTATGCTCACAAAAACATGCATTGTATGAAATCATGCAACTAGTTCTCTTAGCCTTGATACATTGATACACATACAAACATAAATAGAAATCATAACTCTGATTACTTGTCTCTTATATAAATCATGCTCTTAAGTATTTCAAAACTTATAAATAGTGTATCTGAACTGAAATGATTAACTTTGAAAACTTTTACTTATACTTATACTGATACTTCAAAATAATAATCATCCTGGATATGGGCCCGGCATAGTACCAATGCACGCATTCCTAATAGGCCGAGGTGGCCAACCACCGAACCTACTAGGGTAACTGAAACTGAGGGTCTTGGCCCGTGGGAGAAACTGATGCCCGGTACATGCCCTGTCAAAAAGTAAAATACTTCCTTTATACTTATATTCTTATACATACTGAAGGAAATGCTCTTAATCCCCTAAATCACGAATGGGGAGCACCATAAAACTCATTATGCTCTTGACCCCCAAAACTGAAATGGGGAGCATACTGAAGATCGTTGTGCTCTTAATCCCCAATTCGAACGGGGAGCATCTTTAAATTTTCTTTATAAAGGAAATATTTTTACATCTTACTCTATATCATGCATATAATTGTAAGCTACAACTCATCTACAACATATATGATCATAAATCATATTCTTATCATGGATCTAAACATGATGCTGAATTACCCATAACATAACGATAAAATCATGAAACTGAAAACACCATACATAAATGGAAATAACATGAACATAAAAATATATCAATGATATACGATAACTACTTATACTGCAGGTGAGCAATACTTACCTCCTATGCTTTTTCACCAATTTATACTGTTAGATTTCGTAAAGAAAATACCTCCTACGTGTTTCCTTCCATGATTGATCCAATCTCAACCTATCCCTTCTCTTTGCTGTGGTACCACCATGCATGCAGTCCTTTGCACCGAACTTAAACCTCAACAGCTCAAATCACCAGAAGCATATATACAGGCGAAACCAAGATGTACCAGTCATCAAAAGGATTCCTTCTTCAGAAACCAGCCCTCTAGAAGGAAATCTGGAAGATTAAAAGAAGGAAGAAGATAGGAAATGATTGCTCCGTTGCTCTCCGTGTTGAGATCCAACGCATGTAGAAGCTGGAAGATCAATCCATCCGTGCAACGTTCTCCGTCAAAAGAACGTCGCGCGGCTTTTCTTCATCTTTCGCTCCCAAATTGAGAGGACGATCAAGAAGGGAGAGAAGCTGCTGGAAAAAAAATGAGAGGGAGAGAGAGAGGCGGCGTGAGGGAGAGAGAGAGAGAGATGGCTTGGAATAGAGAAAACTAGAGGAGGCGTGAGATTTTATAGAGAGATAAGGAAAATATATATATAAAAATTAGAATTTTTCTTAACCTAATTACCCGTTTAAATAATTAGTCAAATAAATCAATCTTTCCTTTTTTTCGCCTATAGATATATTTTGTTATATCCTATCCATTGGTAATCTTATGACTTAGTGGTAGGGAGCCTATTCCCCTAAATCGACGGTTCATGGTTCGAACCTCGGCTAACAAACTATTTATTCAATTTTTTTTTAATTCCTATTCTTAATTATTTTTATTCTATTCCTATTTTTATTATTTCTATTTTTATTCTTATTTCTATTTTTCTCTAATAAAAATATAGGAGTTAAAATTTGGGATGTTACAATCCCTTATACCTTATAAAAGTTTCGTCTTCGAAACTTAGAATAGCTCGGGGTACTTTTGCTTCATGTCATCCTCACGTTCCCAGGTTGCTTCTTCAACCCTTTGACTTTGCCTTAAGACTTTTACTAACGGTATTTCTTTATTTCTTAGTTTCCTGACTGCTCGATCTATTATCTGAATAGGTCGATTTTCATAACTTAGATCTTTCTGAATCTGTACCGTCTGTGGCTCAATCACTTGGTTGGTATTTCGGACGTGCTTCTTAAGCATTGAAATATGAAATACATTGTGGATAGCTGACATTTCCTGTGGTAGCTCTAGCTCATAAGCTACCTTACCAACTCTCTTGGTGATCAGATAGGGGCCTACATATCTGGGACTTAACTTGCCTTTCTTCCCAAATGTCATTACCCCTTTCATAGGAGCTACCTTAATGAACACTGAATCTCCGACTTGGAACTCTAGGGGTCTGCGTCGAACATCGGCGTAACTCTTCTGCCGACTTTGGGCAGTCTCTATCCTTTGGCGTATGTTCTTTATGGCTTTGGTGGCGTCATCTATAAAATCATTCTTGAGTCCAATTTTTTTTTTCACCACCCCCATACCAACAGATAGGCGATGCATTTCCTTCTATACAAGGCTTCATAAGGTGTTATTCTAATTGTGGTTTGATAACTATTATTATAGGCAAACTCTTGCCAAACACAAATATTTGCACCAGCTTCCTTTAAAATCTAAGGCACAAGCTCTGAGCATGTCCTCCAAAATATGATTCACTCTTTTTGTTTGCCCATCTGTCTAAGAAAGATATGAAGTGCTGAATCGTAGCTTAGTGCCGAGGGCTATCTGAATACACTCCCAGAAGTGTGAAGTGAAGCGACTATCTCTATCAGAGATAATGGTCTTAGGTACTCCATGCAGTCTAATCACTTCCTTGACATATAACTGGGCTAACTGTTCCATGGAGTATAATATTCTGATAGACATGAAGTGAGCAGACTTTGTCAATCTATCGACAACTACCCAAATAGAATCATAGCCATTGGTTGTTTTGGGCAGTCCTACTATGAAATCCATGGCTAGTTCCTCCCACTTCCATTCTGGAATCTGGATAGGCTGTAGAACTCCTCCCGTCTCTCTCGGTGTTCTGGCTTTCACTCTGACATGTCGCAAGTGCTAACATAGTTAGCCACGTCCCTCTTCATACCAAGCCACCAGAATTTCCCTTTCATATCTTGATACATCTTGGTGGATCCAGGATGCATCGAATATGGGGTCCCATGAGCTTCTTCTAGGATCTTCTTTCTTAAGTCTGGGTCGTTGGGGATACATAGGCATTCACCCAAATATAATACCCCACTATCAGAGACACGGAATCCTTCATCCTTCCCTTCTCGGATCTCTTGCTTGATCTTTTGGATGCTAGGATCTTTGTCTTGTCTCGCTAATATATCCTCAAATAGTGTAGGTACTATGGTCAAGGCGGAGAGCTGTCCAGAATTGATCTCAACTCCAAAATTTATTATCTCTTTCTTGAATGGTTGGGATAGTGTTTCTAGGGACATCAAGGTGGCGCATGATTTTCTACTCAGCGCATCTACTACTTTGTTTGCCTTTCCAGGATGGTAGTGGATTTCACAGTCATAGTCCTTTACTAGCTCAAGTCATCTACGCTGTCGCATATTTAAATCCTTCTGAGTGAAGAAGTACTTCAGACTCTGGTGATCTGTGTAAATCTTGCATTGGACTCCATATAAGTAATGTCTCCGAACTTTCGGAGCAAAGACCACTGCTGCCAACTCAAGGTCATGAGTGGGGTAATTCTTTTCGTAGTCCTTGAGTTATCTAGATGCATAAGCAATGACTTTACCCTTCTGCATAAGTACTGCTCCAAGTCCCATCTTGGATGCATCACTATACAGGTCAAATCCCTCATTACTTTCTAGAAGGGCAAGCACTGGAGCACTTGTGAGTCTCCTCTTTAATTCAAGGAAGCTCTTTTCACAATCTTCGGTCCATACGAACTTCTTGTTCTTTCTGGTAAGAACTGTTAACGGTGAAGCTATCCTTGAGAAGTTTTCCACAAACTTTCGATAGTACCCTGCTAATCCGAGGAAACTTCTGACTTCACTGGCATTCTTTGGTTGCCCCAATTACTGACTGCTTCTATCTTTGTCGGGTCTACCATAACTCCATCTTTTGAAATAACATGACCCAGAAATGATATTCGATAAAGCCAAAACTCACACTTGGAGAACTTTGCATATAATTTCTTTGCTAAAGGGTCTGCAAGACTGTCTTCAAGTGTTCGACATGTTCTTCTTGGGTTCTCAAGTAGATAAGGATGTCGTCAATGAAAACGACCACAAACTTGTCAAGTTACTCCTTAAATATCCGATTCATCAAGTCCATAAACATAGCGGGTGCATTTGTCACTCCGAATGGCATGACCACGAACTCATAGTGTCCATACCTCGTTCGGAAGGTTGTTTTCGGTATATCATCATCTTTAACTCTTACCTGATGATAACCTGACCGCAAGTCAATCTTGGAGAAAACTGTGGCTCCCCTCAATTGATCAAATAAATTCTCTATCCTTGGCAGAGGATATCTGTTCTTGATTGTCACTTGATTTAAGGCTCGGTAGTCTATGCACATCCTCATAGATCCATCTTTCTTTTTCACGAACAACACTAGAGCTCCCCATGGGGAATGACTAGGGCAGATGAATCCCTTGTCTAATAACTTTCGTAATTGTTCCTGAAGCTCTTTCAATTCAGCTGGAGCCATACGATAGGGTGCTTTTGAGATTGGGTTGGTACCAGGAATAAGTTCAATCTCAAACTCAACTTCCCTTCTAGGTGCTAGTCCTGGTAGCTCGTCAGGAAATACTTCCGGGTAGTCACATACGATTGGGATTTCTTCCAGCTTTTGGCTTCGTTCTTGCTTAGTATCAACTATATGTGCTAAATACCCAGTGCATCCACTAGCTAGCATCTTCCGAGCTTCCATAGCGGACAAGAACTTCTTAGTCTTCTTCCTTGGTTCTCCAATAAACTCAAATTTGGCCTCGGTCTCGGGTTGGAATACTACCCTTCGCTTATGACACTCAATGGAAGCACCGTACTTGCTAAGAAATTCCATTCCAAAGATGACATCATAGTCATGCATGTCTAGCAAGATCAAATCACTATAAAGCTCTCTGTCTGAAATTCTGATCGGCACGGCACGCAACCAGTGTATAGATGTCATTGTTTCACCCGAAGGTAGGGTCGTTAAAAACTGAATATCTAAGATATCCGGAGTTATATCTATCTTCTTAACAAATGTTATAGACATGAAGGAATGGGTTGCCCCAGTATCAAACAGTACGGTAGTATGCTGACTAAGAATAGGTATCTGACATGTGACTACCGTAGAAGCATTTACTACCTCTTCCCTAGTGAAGGAAAAGATCCGGGCATTAGGTGTAACTAATGGGGCCTCCAATCTTCCTTGGATGATGTAAGGACCCTGCAGTGCTCCCTGCATCTGATGTAGTTGAGCTTCTCTACCTCCATACTGAGTAGACTGTGGCGGAGGTAGATTGGTCTTAGTCGGGCACTGTTTGGCGAAGTGTCCCTCGACATCACATATATAACACCCGCTCACGCCCTATCAGCAAACTCTTGGATGCTTCCTCCCACACTTAGAACATGTAGGATATGTAGGTTGCTTACTAGCTGAATCTCCCTTTGCATTATTCCTCTATCATACTATTATCACTATTTTTTTTCCATCTTCACATAAATATCTAGGTATGATCTATTACTTACTATCTATTATCTTCATATATATATATATATATATATGCAAGCATGTTTAACTTAAAAGAAGCATTCCTTACTACTCATAAAGTAAATAAAGCAGATAAATACTTGCTTACTTGGAGGCGACAGGACTGATGCTCGATGTGTGTGTGATGGAAGGGCGGAACTCGCTCTGATACCATCTTGTAACACCCCCCTAGTCTTTCACTCTCTACTAAGGGAGATGTCACTACTTTACTGTCTCTATATTTAATTCGAGCAATATACTAATCCAATATGCTAACAACTAAAATAATCATAAGGACCTTTACATCACTTAAACAATAATCATTTCAAGATCTACACCTAACATGCAAGTATTAAAACTAACCCATTATGACTCTAGCATTCTTTGGTCTCCACCATAAATAATCCAATTGAACTTTAACAAAAGAAAACAAGAAACTGAAAATCTGATTTAGACATCTACACTTAGGATCTTTTACTTCCACTGTTCCGTCTCCACACACACCCAACACTTCATCCGCCATGCCACCTTACTGAAGCTTTTCTTTACCTTTATGTGCAGTATAAGGAAATGCAAACTATAAGCAATAACGCTTAGTAAGTACTTTCTATGCTCACAAAAATATGCACTGTATGAAATCATGCAACTAGTTCTCTTAGCCTTGATACATTGATACACATACAAACATAACTAGAAATCATAACTCTGATTACTTGTCTCTTATATAAATCATGCTCTTAAGTATTTTAAAACTTATAAACAGTGTATCTGAACTGAAATGATTAACTTTGAACTTTTACTTATACTTATACTGATACTTCAAAATAATAATTATCCTGGATATGGGCCCGGCATAGTACCAATGCGCTCATTCCTAATAGGCCGAGGTGGCCAACCACCGAACCTACTAGGTAATCAAACCGAGGGCCTCTACTGTGGTGAAATCGATGCCCAGACATGCCTGTCAAAAAGTAAAATACTTCCTTTATACTTATATTCTTATACATACTGAAGGAAATGCTCTTAATCCCCTAAATCACGAATGGGGAGCACCATAAAACTCATTATGCTCTTGACCCCCAAAACTGAAATGGGGAGCATACTGAAGATCGTTGTGCTCTTAATCCCCAATTCGAACGGGGAGCATCTTTAAATTTTCTTTATAAAGGAAATATTTTTACATCTTACTCTATATCATGCATATAATTGTAAGCTACAACTCATCTACAACATACATGATCTTAAATCATATTCATATCATGGATATAAACATGATGCTGAATTACCCATAACATAATGGTAAAATCACGTAACAGAAAACACCATACATAACTGGAAATAACATGCACATAAAAATATATCAATGATATACGATAACTACTTATACTGCAGGTGAGCAATACTTACCTCCTACGCTTTTTCACCAATTTATACCGTTAGATTTCGTAAAGAAAAGACCTCCTACGTGTTTCCTTCCATGATTGATACAATCTCAACCTATCCCTTCTCTTTGCTGTGGTACCGCCATGCATGCAGTCCTTTGCACCGAACTTAAACCTCAACAGCTCAAATCACCAGAAGCAGATATAAAGGCGAAACCAAGATGTACCAGTCATCAAAAGGATTCCTTCTTCAGGAACCAACCCTCTAGGAGGAGATCTGGAGGATTAAAAGAAGGAAGAAGATAGGAAAGGATTGCTCAGTTGCTCTCCGTGTTGAGATCCAACGCATGCAGAAGCTGGAAGATCAATCCATCCGTGTAACGTTCTCCGTCGAAAGAACGTCGCATTACTTTTCTTCATCTTTCGCTCCCAAATCAAGAGGACGATCAAGAAGGGAGAGAAGCTGCTGGAAAAAAAATGAGAGGGAGAGAGAGAGGCGGCGTGAGGGAGAGAGAGAGAGATGGCTTGGAATAGAGAAAACTAGAGGAGGCGTGAGATTTTATAGAGAGATAAGGAAAAAATATATATAAAAATTAGAATTTTTCTTAACCTAATTACCCCTTTAAATAATTAATCAAATTAACCAATCTTTCCTTTTTTCGCCTATAGATATATTTTGTTATATCCTATCCATTGGTAATCTTATGACTTAGTGGTAGGGAGCCTATTCCCCTAAATCGACAGTTCATGGTTCGAACCTCGGCTAAAAAACTATTTATTCAATTTTTTTTAATTCCTATTCTTAATTATTTTTATTCCTTTATTATTATTATTATTTTATTCCTATTTTTATTATTCCTATTTTTATTCTTATTTCTATTTTTCTCTAATAAAAATATAGGAGTTAAAATTTGGGATGTTACAATCCCTTATACCTTATAAAAGTTTCGTCCTCGAAACTTAGAACAGCTCGGGGTACTTTTGCTTCATGTCATCCTCACGTTCCCAGGTTGCTTCTTTAACCCTTTGACTTTGCCATAAGACATTTACTAATGGTATTTCTTTATTTCTTAGTTTCCTGACTGCTCAATCTATTATCTGAATAGGTCAATTTTTATAACTTAGATCTGTCTGAATCTGTACCGTCTGTGGCTCAATCACTTGGTTGGTATTTCAGACGTGCTTCTTAAGCATTGAAATATGAAATACATTGTGGATAGCTGACATTTCCTGTGGTAACTCTAGCTTATAAGCTACCTTACCAACTCTCTTGGTGATCAGATAGGGGCCTACATATCTGGGACTTAACTTTCCTTTCTTCCCAAATCTCATTACCCCTTTCATAGGAGCTACCTTAATGAACACTGAATCTCCAACTTGGAACTCTAGGGGTCTGCGTCGAACATCGGCGTAACTCTTCTGCCGACTTTGGGCAGTCTCTATCCTTTGGCGTATGTTCTTTATGGCTTTGGTGGCGTCATCTATAAAATCAGTCTTGAGTCCCATTTTTTTTTTCACCACCCTCATACCAACAGATAGGCGATCTACATTTCCTTCCATACAAGGCTTCATAAGGTGTTATTCTAATTGTGGTTTGATAACTATTATTATAGGCAAGCCAAACCCAAATATTTGCACCAGCTTCCTTTAAAATCTAAGGCACAAGCTCTGAGCATGTCCTCCAAAATATGATTCACTCTTTCTGTTTGCCCATCTGTCTAAGAATGAAATGCAGTGCTGAATCGTAGCTTAGTGTCGAGGGCTATCTGAATACACTGCCAGAAGTGTGAAGTTAAGCAACTATCTCTATTAGAGATAATGGTCTTAGGTACTCCATGTAGTCTAATAACTTCCTTGACATATAACTGAGCTAACTGTTCCATGGAGTATAATATTCTGATAGACATGAAGTGAGCAGACTTTGTCAATCTATCGACAACTACCCAAATAGAATCGTAGCCATTGGTTGTTTTGGGCAGTCCTACTATGAAATCCATGGCTAGTTCCTCCCACTTCCATTCTGGAATCTGGATAGGCTGTAGAACTCCTCCTGGTCTCTGGTGTTCGACTTTCACTCTCTGACATGTTAGACAAGTGCTAACATACTTAGCCACGTCCCTCTTCATACCAAGCTACCAGAATTTTCCTTTCATATCTTGATACATCTTGGTGGATCCAGGATGCATCGAATATGGGGTCCTATGAGCTTCTTCTAGGATCTTCTTTCTTAAGTCTGGGTCGTTGGGGATACATAGGCGTTCACCCAAATATAATACCCCACTATCAGAGACACGAAATCCTTCATCCTTCCCTTCTCAGATCTCTTGCTTGATCCTTTGGATGCTAGAATCTTTGTCTTGTCTCGCTAATATACCCTCAAACAGTGTAGGTACTATGGTCAAGGTGGAGAGCTATCCAGAATTGATCTCAACTCCAAAATTCATTATCTCTTTCTCCAATGGTTGGGATAGTGTTGCTAGGGACATTAAGGTGGCGCATGATTTTCTACTCAGCACGTCTGCTACTTTGTTTGCCTTTCCAGGATGGTAGTGGATATCACAGTCATAGTCCTTTACTAACTCAAGCCATCTGCGCTGTCGCATATTCAAATCCTTATGAGTGAAGAAGTACTTCAGACTCTGGTGTTCTGTGTAAATCTTGCATTGGACTCCATATAAGTAATGTCTCCAAACTTTCGGAGCAAAGACCACTGCTGCCAACTCAAGGTCATGAGTGGGGTAATTCTTTTCGTAGTCCTTGAGTTGTCTAGATGCATAAGCAATGACTTTACCCTTCTGCATAAGTACTGCTCCGAGTCCCACCTTGGATGCATCACTATACATGTCAAATCCCTCATTACTTTCTGGAAGGGTAAGCACTGGAGCACTTGTGAGTCTCCTCTTTAATTCAAGGAAGCTCTTTTCACAATCTTCGGTCCATTCGAACTTCTTGTTCTTTCTGGTAAGAACCGTTAACGGTGAAGCTATTCTCGAGAAGTTTTCCACAAACTTTCGATAGTACCCTGCTTATCCGAGGAAACTTCTGACTTCACTGGCATTCTTTGGTTGACCCCAATTACTGACTGCTTCTATCTTTGTCGGGTCTACCATAACTCCATCTTTTGAAATAACATGACCCAGAAATGATATTCGATCAAGCCAAAACTCACACTTGGAGAACTTTGCATATAATTGTCTTTGCTGAAGGGTCTGCAAGACTATCTTCAAGTGTTCGACATGTTCTTCCTGGGTTCTCGAATAGATAAGTATGTCATCAATGAAAACGACCACAAACTTGTCAAGGTACTCCTTAAATATCCGATTCATCAAGTCCATAAACATAGTGGGTGCATTTGTCACTCCGAAGGGCATGACCACGAACTCATAGTGTCCATACCTCGTTCGGAAAGTTGTTTTCGGTATATCATCCTCTTTAACTCTTACTTGATGATAACCTGACCGCAAATCAATCTTGGAGAAAACTGTGGCTCCCCTCAATTGATCAAATAAATTCTCTATCCTTGGCAGAGGATATCTGTTCTTGATCGTCACTTGATTTAAGGCTCGGTAGTCTATGCACATCCTCATAGATCCATCTTTCTTTTTCACGAACAACACTGGAGATCCCCATGGGGAATGACTAGGGCGGATGAATCCCTTGTCTAATAACTCCCATAATTGTTTCTGAAGCTCTTTCAATTCAGTTGGAGCCATACGATTGGGTGCTTTTTAGATTGGGTTGTTACCGGGAATAAGTTCAATCTCAAACTCAACTTCCCTTCTAGGTGCTAATCTAGGTAGCTCGTCAGAAAATACTTCCGGGTAGTCACATACGATTGGGACTTCTTCTAGCTTTTGGCTTCTTTCTTGCTTAGTATCAACTATATGTGCTAAATACTCAGTGCATCCACTAGCTAGCATCTTCCGAGCTTCCATAGCGGACAAGAAATTCTTAGTCTTCTTCCTTGGTTCTCCAATAAACTCAAATTTGGCCTCGATCTCGGGTTGGAATACTACCCTTTGCTTACGACACTCAATGGAAGCACCGTACTTGCTAAGAAAGTTCATTCCAAAGATGACATCATAGTCATGCATCTCTAGCAAGATCAAATCACTATAAAGCTCTCTGTCTGAAATTCTGACCGACATGACACGCAACCAATGTGTAGCAGTCATTGTTTCACCCGAAGGTAGGGTCGTTAAAAACTGAATATCTAAGATATCCGGAGTTATATCTATCTTCTTAACAAATGTTATAGACATGAAGGAATGGGTTGCCCCAGTATCAAACAGTATGGTAGTATACTAACTAAGGATAGGTATCTGACCTGTGACTACCGTAGAAGCATTTTCTACCTCTTCCCTAGTGAAGGAGAAGATCCGGGCATTAGGTGTAACTAATGGGGCCTCCAATCTTCCTTGGATGATGTAAGGACCCTGCAGTGCTCCCTACATCTGATGTAGTTGAGCTGCTCTACCTCCATACTGAGTAAACTGTGGCGGAGGTAGATTGGTCTTAGTGGGGCACTGTTTGGCGAATTGTCCCTCGACATCACATATATAACACCCGCTCACGCCCTAGCAGCAAACTCATGGATGCTTCCTCCCACACTTAGAACATGTAGGATACGTAGGTTGCTTACTAGCTGAACATCCCTTTGCATTATTCCACTATCAAACTATTATCACTATTTTTTTTTCTATCTTCACATACATATCTAGGTATGCTCTATTACTTACTGTCTATTATCTTCATATATATATATGCAAGCATGTTTAACTTAAAAGAAGCATTGCTTACTACTCATAAAGTAAATAAAGCAGATTAATACTTGCTTACTTGGAGGCGGCAGGACTGATGCTCGATGTGTGTGTGACGGAAGGGCGGAACTCGCTCTGATACCATCTTGTAACACCCCCCCCCCCTAGTCTTTCACTCTCTACTAAGGGAGATGTCACTACTTTACTGTCTCTATCTTTAATTCGAGCAATATACTAATGCAATATGCTAACAACTAAAATAATCATAAGGACCTTTACATCACTTAAACAATAATCATTTCAATATCTACACCTAACATGCAAGTATTAAAACTAACCCATTATGACTCTAGCATTCTTTGGTCTCAACCATAAATAATTCAATTGAACTTCAACAATATCAAAATAAAACAAGAAACTAAAAATCTGATTTAGACATCTGCACTTAGGATCTTTTACTTCCATGTTTTACACACACCCAAAGACTTCATCCGCCATGCCACCTTGCTGAAGCTTTTCTTTACCTTTATCTGCAGTATAAGGAAATGCAAACTATAAGCAATAACACTTAGTAAGTACTTTCTATGCTCACAAAAACATGCACTGTATGAAATCATGCAACTAGTTCTCTTACCCTTGATACATTGATACATATACAAACATAACTAGAAATCATAACTCTGATTACTTGTCTCTTATATAATTCATGCTCTTAAGTATTTTAAAACTTATAAACAGTGTATCAGAACTGAAATGATTAACTTTGAAAACTTTTACTTATACTTATACTGATACTTCAAAATAATAATCATCCTGGATATGGGCCCGACATAGTACCAATGCGCACATTCCTAATAGGTCGGGGTGGCCAACCACCGAACCTACTAGGGTAACTGAAACTGAGGGCCTCGGCCCGTGGGCAAAACTGATGCCCGGTACATGCCCTGTCAAAAAGTAAAATACTTCCTTTATACTTATATTCTTATACATACTGAAGGAAATGCTCTTAATCCCCTAAATCACGAATGGGGAGCACCATAAAGATTATTATGCTCTTGACCCCCAAAACTGAAATGGGGAGCATACTGAAGATCATTGTGCTCTTAATCCCCAATTCGAACGGGGAGCATCTTTAAATTTTCTTTATAAAGGAAATATTTTTACATCTTACTCTATATCATGCATATAATTGTAAGATACTACTCATCTAATACATACATGATCATAAATTATATTCTTATCATGGATCTAAACATGATGCTGAATTACCCATAACATAATGATAAAATCACGTAACTAAAAACACCATACATAACTGGAAATAACATGCACATAAAAATATATCAATGATATACGATAACTACTTATACTGCAGGTGAGCAATACTTACCTCCTACGCTTTTTCACCAATTTGTTAGGGCAATCTCTTGCCGTGATATGGTTTTGATGGTGTGGCAAAGGGTTTAAGTTAGTTTGATATGTTGATGTGATATGTGTGTTGAAGTCGTGCAGGACTTAGTAATTCGCACATGGAGCCGTGGCGAGTTTCACATCTCATGACTCGTGCCTTGAGTCGGTGAAGGATAGCTTTGCGGAAGCCGTGCGCTTGGAGCATCCGAGGGACCGCCGGACGAGAAGCTTGGAGTGAAGCCGGAGGAAGTAGACTTCGAGGCAAGAGACGCGAAGGAGCATTGCAGAGCCGTGCGCCTGATGCTGCCGAGGGACGTGGCCGAGAACGAAGAGAACTTCGAAGGCGAGGGACTCCGAGAAATGAGAGTGAGCGATTGTAACCCGGGGAAGGGTAGCTCTTAGGTGAAACTTGGTCATTTGGCCAAGTGTCGGATGGGTTTTCCCGACACCAGTCGACTACCATGTCATGGCAGTCGACTGCTCTGAGTCGAGTGAGTTTGGGGTATCGTATTGGATTGTGGCCATGATCGGCCCCATCATGGGCGATCGGCCGCAAGACCATCGATCGGCTGAAAGCGTGATCGTGATAGATAAGAGTTGACCACACCGCAACCGCTTGGCCGTGGGCGGTCGACTACGGAGGCGGCGATGATCGTGATGAGGTCCATCGATCATTGCCTGGACTCGTGTTCGGAGGCTTGTAGTGTAGCCCTCTCTAAAAGAGAGGGTGTAAGCCTTTGAGAGGCTAATGCTCATACTCCAAACGATCTTCCTAGTGCCCCACAAGCTCTAAACTCTTCTTACTTGTCTTTACTTCAATCCTATTGTAAGAAGAGTGATCTTGGTTGTAAAGGTTACCTCCACCTAGCTTTGTGCAAAGGAGAGACCGATAGTGATTGGTTTTGGCGGAGTGATTCACCGTGGACGAATCGGACCGTGGATTAGCGGCGTAGCCGTGAACCACGTTATACCATCGTGTTAGCGTTTGTTTTATTGTTTATCTTTTGCTTTGTCTATTTGTATTTGTATATTCCGCTTGCGCTAATCTTTTGTAGACGAGCAATTTACGACGTCCAACGTACGAGGGCTATTCACCCCCCTCTAGCCGGCCATATCGATCCCCTACAAGTGGTATCAGAGCCGAGGAAAGCTTGTCGAGGACTAACCGCCACAACAAGCAACTTTCAAAATGGCCGGCTCCAACATCCATCCTCCGAAGTTTGAAGGAGAATTCGCTTGGTGGAAGAAGCGAATGGAGGTATTTTTCGAAACGGATTTTGATATAATGATTACAATGGAATCCGGTTTCGTTTTGCCTAGGGATGAAGAAGGGAAGCCAATAGAGAAATCTAGGTGGACCAAGAGACAAAGAGAGGAGCACCTTGCAAACTCCAAAGCCAAGCACCATCTCTACAATGTGCTCCCTCAACAAGAGATCAACCGGATCGGAGAATGTGCTAGCGCCAAAGAGATGTGGGAGAAGCTTATAGAACTCCATGAAGGCACATCCGAGGCCAAGCTAGCAAGGAGAGACCTCCTCCGCTCCCAACTATCCAATATAAAACTAGAAAAGGGAGAAAAGGTAACCTCACTATACTCTAGGTTTAAAGAAATTTTAATTGGGCTAACAAGTGTAGGTGAGAAGCTATCAAACCGGGACATGCTCATGAAGGCTATAGATGCCTTTCCCCAGTCCTCAAAGTGGAGCTCCATGGTGGACTCATTCTATATCTCAAAGAATTTAGAAGTGAGCACCTTGGAGGAGTTCTTCTCAACAATGGAACTCCAAGAAACTAGGCTTGAAGGAATACAAGAGGAGCCTAGAATTCAACCTTCAAGAGGAGTAGCATTGTTGGCAAGTAAGGGGAAGAAGAAGATGGAAATCCCCTCCTCCTCCGATGACGAAGCATCTTCCTCCTCCTCCATGGATAGCACCGAAGAAGCCTATATGGTAAGGAGGGTAAGACGTGCATTTAAGAATTTTAGATTTGATAAATCTAATGATAGGATGAGAAGACCAAGGGGGAAGGTCATATGCTACAATTGCCAAGGAGAAGGGCACATAAGGGACAATTGTCCTCTCCTAAACAAGAGCAAGGAAGAAAGGAAAAAGAAAGAAGAAAAGAAGAAGAAAAAGGGGAGCAAGAAAAAGAAGGAAGAGGAGAAAAAGACAAAGGAGAAGGGAAAGGCTAAGGCTCTCAAGGCAAGGACTTGGGATGATCCATCCTCATCTTCCTCCTCATCATCGGATGAGGAGAATGCCTTTGTCACCAATTTGGCCTTGATGGCCTTTGATGACTTGGATTGCTCTTCATCCGAAAATGAAGGATCAAGCTCAAATGGGGAGAGCTCAAATGAAGGGGGAGCTTCTACATCCTCCTCATCCGAAGAAGAAGAGGACATGGAAACTATGGTAACCAATCTCTCACCTAGTAAAATAGTTTCTATGATTTCTAGTTTAACTAAGGATTTATTTAGGGCAAAGAAGAAAAATAAATGCATGCTTGAACAAATTAAGGAATTAGAACAAAAATTAGAAAAGACATGCTTAAATGATAATATTTCTTCTAGCTTAAATGATGATGCATGCTCACATGATTATATGCCTTTAGATGTTAGTGATGCATGTATAAATGAAAATAGGGCATTAAGGAAAAAGGTAGATTATTTAACCAAAGCCCTAGAGAAATTCACTATTGGCTCCAACACCTTAAATATGATCTTAGGGAGCCAAAGAGCTAGTTTCAACAAGAAAGGCCTAGGATACAAAGAAAAGAAAAATGAAAAGGCCTATAAATGCCTAATAGCTAGGGGACAAGATAAAAAGAAAGTAATAGCTAGAAAATGGATCCCCAAGGAATATTTAGTGAACCCAATAGGAAAGAATTTATTTTGGGTTCCAAAATCCATCCTTAAGGGTTAGAATAACCCTAGGGTAGTCAACCATATGAACATGACCTATATCATATTTTGGTTGACTTAGAATGACGGGACAATATTTTTTAGATAGTGTTGGGTGATGATAACGTACCCATAAATAGACAATATTGCTTAAATCATGATGATTGATGTAATTCCTATGTATATTTACAATCATGATTTATGTTTTTTATATTTGGCACGTTATCATGAGAAATAGGTTTGAATCATGCTTTAGGTGATACTTTGTTTATTATTATCATATAATACCTAATGCATGACTATTATTTGATGAATACATGAGTTTCATGATCATAATGTAGAATTGATTGATATATGTCATTATGATCATGTAGAATGTTAGGTTGATACTTAACCATGAAAGAATTGCATGAATATATGGGTTAAGTATATACAAATACCCCCTAGGATACATCTCACACTCACTATAGGCTAACTTGATTGAAAACTTAGCATGAGTGAGATATTAGGATGATACAAATGTCCACTAATGCCTATGGCATTTAGATGGTCATTTAAAGTATCAACATAGCAATAATAGACCAATCATGGGGAAGGCTTATGTCTAATTCATAGACATATTGCCCAAAGATCATGGTTGGATATTTCATATGTTTTCAAAACAATTTCTTACCTTAAAATACATGTATTCATGTTTTGAAACAATTGGATGCAAAACTAGGTAGTTAACTTGATACTAGAATGATCAAAAACCTAGTGGTTTTTAGAGCTTTTGGATTTTTGGCAAAAACAAGAAAATATAATGAGTTTTCATGAAAAACTATTTTTCCTTGATAGATATACTTAATAGAAATATGTTCCCCAAATTTCATGATTTTTCAAATTTTCTGGAATTTATAATGCATTTCTGAAATTCGTCCAGAAAATCAGAAATTTGGATTCCTTTGTGCCAGTCATTCCATCTTGATAGCAATGATCGTGGTGGCTATAAATCAGAATATTGAAGGCCGAATTCAGTTTGTAAACCTACAACAAGTGGTAGAAATATACTTAATGTCATCAACAAGTGGTACCCAATTTTAAATCAACTTGTCATATTTTTTTTTCCTTTATTATACTTGATGCCATGAGCTTATAACTTAGTGTTAATCTTTTTTGATGGTGTCAAAGGGGGAGAAATAATTATGTTTAAGTTAATCACTTTAGGGGGAGAAATATATTGTAGGGGGAGAAATATATGATAGGGGGAGAAAATTTGCATGGAGAGTTTCATGGATTAAGGGGGAGTTGCATGTTGCTATATCATGTTTATCTTTACATGCTTTCTTACCTTAGAATTTATATCAAATGTTTTTACCTAAGCGGATTGCCACACATCAAGGGGAGTTGTTAGGGCAATCTCTTGCGTGATATGGTTTTGATGGTGTGGCAAAGGGTTTAAGTTAGTTTGATATGTTGATGTGATATGTGCGTTGAAGTCGTGCGGGGACTTAGTAATTCGCACATGGAGTTTCACATCTCATGACTCGTGCCTTGAGTCGGTGAAGGATAGCTAAGCCGTGCGCTTGGAGCATCCGAGGACGGGACGAAGCTTGGAGTGGCCGGAGAAGTAGACGAGGCAAGAGGCGAAGGAGCATTGCAGGCCGAGCCGAGGGCGTGGCCGAAGGCGAGGGACTCAGATGAGAGAGTGGCGATTGTAACCCGGGAAGGGTAGCTCTTAGGTGAAACTTGGCCATTTGGCCAAGTGCCGGATGGTTTTCCGACACGATCGACTACCATGTCATGGCGGCGGTCAGCTCTGAGTCGAGTGAGTTTGGTGGTATACTTGGATTGTGGCGATGGTCGGCGCCATATGGGCTCATGACGACATCGATCGGCCATTGCTGAAAGCGTGATCGTGATAGATAAGGGTTCGACGCAGGCCGCTCGTGGCCCAGGGCGGTCGACTACGGAGCGTGATCGTGATGAGGTCCATCGATCGGCCAAGAGTTCCGTTGGACTACAGCGGTCGGGATCGGCGTGTTCGGAGGCCGTTGTAGTATGACGATCGTGATGGCGGCAAGCGGGAAGAAGTTAGCCCTCTCATAAAAGAGAGGTGTAAGCCTTTGAGAGCTAATGCTCATACTCCAAGCGATCTTCCTAGTGCCTGGCTCTAAACTCTTCTTACTTGTCTTTACTTCAATCCTATTGTAAGAAGAGTGATCTTGGTTGTAAAGGTTACCTCCACCTAGCTTTGTGCAAAGGAGAGACCGATAGTGATTGGTTTTGGCGGAGTGATTCACCGTGGACGAATCAGACCGTGGATTAGCGGCGTAGCCGTGAACCACGTTATACCATCGTGTTAGCGTTTGTTTTATTGTTTATCTTTTGCTTTGTCTATTTGTATTTGTATATTCCGCTTGCGCTAATCTTTTGTAGACGAGCAATTTACGACGTCCAACGTACGAGGGCTATTCACCCCCCTCTAGTCGGCCATATCGATCCCCTACACAATTTATACCGTTAGATTTCGTAAAGAAAAGACCTATGTGTTTCCTTGCATGATTGGTACAATCTCAACCTATTCCTTCTCTTTGCTGTGGTATCGCCATGCATGCAGTCCTTTGCACCGAACTTAAACCTCAACCCCTCAAATCACCAGAAGCAGATATACAGGCGAAACCAAGATGTACCAGTCATCAAAAGGATTCCTTCTTCAGGAACCATCCCTCTAGGAGGGGATCTGGAGGATTAAAAAAAGGAAGAAGATAGGAAAGGATTGCTCCGTTGCTCTCCGTGTTGAGATCCAACGCATGTAGAAGCTGGACGAGCAATCCATCCATGCAACGTTCTCCGTCGAAAGAACATTGCACGGCTTTTCTTCATCTTTCGCTCCCAAATCGAGAAGATGATCAAGAAGGGAGAGAAGCTGCTGGAAAAAAAGAGAGGGAGAGAGTGAGGCGGCATGAGGGAGAGAGAGAGAGAGATGGCTTGGAATAGAGAAAACTAGAGGAGGCGTGAGATTTTATAGAGAGATAAGGAAAAAATATATATATAAATTAGAATTTTTCTTAACCTAATTACCCCTTTAAATAATTAGTCAAATTAACCCATCTTTTCTTTTTTTTCGCCTATAGATATATTTTGTTATATCCTATCCATCGGTAATCTTATGACTTAGTGGTAGGGACTCTATTCCCCTAAATCGACGGTTCATGGTTCGAGCCTCGGTTAACAAACTATTTATTCAATTTTTTTTAATTCCTATTCTTAATTATTTTTATTCTTTTTTATTATTATTATTCCATTACTATTTTTATTATTTCTATTTTTATTCTTATTTCTATTTTTCTCTAATAAAAATATAAGAGTTAAAATTTGGGATGTTTCATGCATATTGTCTAATATATTACATTGTAGATAACATGGTGTGTGGTGTCACACGGGAGATTATGTTATCGGCTCCTTGTAAAGTATAAGTGTAGGCTCACAACCAAGATGGCTTTGGATAAACCATTGGTATGGTTGTAGTGTGATTTGGTATTGGTTTGTCTTAGCCATAGAATCACACTAGTACACTTTGTGTGTATTGAGAAGGACTGACTTATAGGTGATTCGATTTATTGCTGACTTCATAATCGAATCGGACCTCAGATATTATTTTGTACATACTCTTAATCCCGATATAATAACGGGCACATATACTTAGTATTCATTTCTTTGATTTACCAATAGACGAGATTTATAGATTAAATCGATAGGCTCGGTAAGTTGGGAAATGATATTATTTATATGGTGTGCCGTTGATTAAAGGAAGAAACCGTGTCCTATATATTAGGATGATGATGTCCCCTTGAGGAGCTCATAAGGTTCACATGTAAACCCTGCAGGTGAAAGTGGTCCGGCATGTTGAAAAGGTTGAGTGGTACTACTCATGGAGTTAGATGTTGATTAATTAATGGTCAGTAAATTAATTAATCGACGGACATTCGAGATCTTAAACACGGGGAGAAAATGTACAAATAATATATGGTTCCCATATTAACTTATGGGGGTTGGTGAGGTAGATCAATGATAATCCTTTAGTGGATTGGATTATCATTTATGGATCGGACTTTATGTGGGCTTGATCCATTGGTTGGCCAAGATCCAACTACTCCTCATGGTCCCTATTGTAGCCTATTAATACCTCATGAAGCCTAGATCCAATGGATGAAAACAAAACTCTAGATCCAATGGTAGAGATTAAATCTCTAGATCCGACGGTTGAGATTAAATCTCTAGATCCGACGGTTGAGATTAAATCCCTAGAACCAATGGTGGAGATTGAAACAAGGCTTATCCCTAACTCTATAAAAGGAGAGGCTAGGGTATGCGTGTAGAGTAATTAGAAGCAAGGGGAAGTTTGGAGTTGGCGGCAAGAGGCTTGGAGTTAGGGTTTGGAGCTTGGCGGCACCAAATAAGGAAATTCTTTCCTTGTCTTCTTCTTCTCCATTGGTGGCCGGCGCCCATACCAGCCTTTCCAGCCTTTGGCCAGCGTCCAAACCAGCTTCTTCTTCTCTCCTTGGCCGGTAGAAACAAGGCTTAGGGTTCTCCCTTGGAGCTCTTGGCCGACATCCATCTTTCTCCTTCTCCTTGTTGGCCGTCGGCAAGCAACTTGCTTGTTGCTTGTTGGTTGGATAAAGGAAGGAGAAGGGTTTTGTTTCTATTCTTCCTCTTGCTCGGAACGAGCAAGAAAAGAAGATTGGTGATCTAGGAGCTTCAACTTTTGGTAGATCATCGCCCACACGATGTCCAAAAGGTGGAAGGTCATACAATAGAAGATCGAGAGGTATAACACTTATCTATCTTCATATGTAACATGTTTGTAATTGTATTTAAATATATATGCATGATATATTCTGTTTTGTGGCTAAATATACTTGGACCCCGAACATAAACACAAAAGCCGGTGATCCGTACATCGTCTATTCTACGGCTATTCGTATAATAGAGGTTGGTCTCTTGAACAATAAGTTTGTTCAAGTGACTACTCTAATCGAATAGCACGACGATGACAAGGTTGCTTGGGGAATACCTCTTGTCAAGGATAAATTTTTTTTATCCAGGGACGTAGAAGGGATCGCCATAAACAAGCGACCGAGTTGAAGTGGGAAGCAAAGTTTCCTACCTTCAAGTGGTATCAGAGCCACGGTTTCCGATTTTGTGTGCTTAGGATTCGGTTACTTTTATGGACTTTTCATATATTATATGTGTCGGATAATAGTAGGATATGCGTAGGTTAACTCTTTGGTTGCAGGCATAGGATCCAACTATTATGGCCATATGTGTGTATGTGATTGTATGTGTGTAAATGTATATTTTGTTGAATCCTTAGGGTTGACGAGGCTAGTATTTGATTTTTTGTAAATTAGATACGACATTGTTTAGCCACTCTTTTTATTTTAGTTTACTTTCGATCTAGATTTCATGTACACTTCCTCGTGGAGTATAGGATCGATGGATATAAATTAAAATAGATTTTAGTCTCAGCTCGGATCTCCGGATGGCTCGTACATGGCGTAGGAGGAGCGGACGAGATGGCGATACGACGGGAGACATATTGAAGACAAAATCCATAATAGTTGGAAAATAATTATTTTTCATATTTATTGCTTATTTTTTGATATTCATGTCGTAGGCTAGAAAATTCCTCAATTTCAAATTACTAAGTGGGAGAGGGAAATTTTTATAAATTCCCACGACCTCCATTACGATTTGACAAGTGATGCAAACAAACTTGCGCGTCGGCTCTGAGTGCCTTCCTCCCCATCAGATGAGTTTGTTTGCGGATCACAAGGTCGAATATCGTTATAGGAAATTATTAAAGAGCGTGTGTACTTCCCCATC